>CM041776.1:78881796-79023962 GCA_023374045.1 Limonium bicolor | reverse complement strand
GTAAGGAAAATCAAAGAAATCCAAGTTCCCATCATTTTCTTGTATAACCGAAATTCACCTTACAATGGTGCCTTGTCTTGCTATTTTCTTAGCTTAATTCAATCTTCAAGGGACTAGGAGGAGTCCTATCTTGCCACTTAACCAAGCTCTCTTTCAAATTCCAAAGGTAATCATCAAATTTAGTGTTTTAAGACACTTATGTAAACCTAGGGTTTAATTATGAGTTTGAGTATTAAACTTAATACTCATTACCCTTATATGTGTATTGGTTAGAAGGTTGACAAGTGATAAAGCTCCTTGCCGATTTTCAATTAAGAAAAACAAGTGAAAACAAGTGAGAAAGCTTGGAAAACAAAGAGGTAATGACCTCTCTTAATGTGGTTTTATGTACTAGGGAATTGAGCTATATTTGCTTAATAAATAACCTAAAGAGCCAGTGGGAAATGAGCTAGAAAACTATCCACAAGGTGGACTAAAAAGACATGGGAGCATTGTTGTGTGTATTTGCAGGTCAAAGGCATTACTTATGTGGGAAATTCAGTGTTTAAGTTTAATGCAATTTAAGGGCCTAAGAGCCATGTTATTTAAGGGCCTAAGTGCCAAGCAATTTAAGTTTATGCACTATATTGTGATGTAGTGTAGTTTAAAGGTTAGTTTGTGTGTAAAGAACATCTCTTGTGAAAGTGAATGTTTTGATGGTTAAAGGATGAAAAACCATATGTTTGTGTATAAGAGTGTGTATTAAGAGATTGAATGTTCTTGATTGTCTAAAGGTGAAAACAATGTGTTTTGATGTGAGTATATACAAGAGAAGCTATGGCGAAATTTAGTTGATAAACAAAGGAGTTTATGTGATGAAATGAGATTTTAAGACCTAGAAGGTACTAGGAACTTGTTAAGTGTTAAGATGGTGGAAGAAGGTGAATCATGGTGTTCTTAGGTGTTAAGGTGCCATGGGCATTGTCTTGGAGGATTTAGAACTCAAATGGGTGTTTTGAACACACCAAGGAATTGTTATGTAAGTGTTAAGTCTTGTTCAAGATTTGGTAAACAAAGGAAAAGAAATGCCTAGTGAAGGTCTAAGTGAAAACTTGTGGAAATTATAAGCAATTGTGCAAAGGAGGTGTGTATGAGAAATAATGCTTTTGGAGTGGTGGTAATGTTTGTGAGACAACACTTTGGTTAGTTGAGGTAGTAGGCATGATATACCACTTAGAAATCTAAGAAAAATGTTATAAGTGCTAGGAATTGTTGTAAGGAATTGAGTAACCAGTTAGTGATGATTTAGGAAAGTTTAGTGCTTGTTTTAAGGTGTTTAAACATGTAGGAAACATGTGGAAAGTTTTGGAATGATTAGGTAAGGTTTAAGGTTGGTTTAGGGGTTGAAAAATGATGTTTTGACAAGTTAATAACATGGTCCGGGACCTAGCCCTTGTATAGGTACCCGGACCACCCCTTAAAAAGAGCCGAGAGTGAAGTTTAGAAGTGGTCCGGGTCCTTAGTCCAGGACCAAGACCCGGACCAAGGATAAAATAAGGCCGAGAGTACATTTTACAAGTGGTCCGGGACCTTGGGTCCGGACCAAGTCCCGGACCAGGTCAAAAGTGTTGCAAAATCTGTTTTAAAGGCTTCTAATCATGGGGAATTGAATGGTAATGGTTTTAGGTGATGTTTAGGCCTTGTTTGGTGGCATATAAAGGCCTTAAAATGTGTAAACAAGGTGGGGTTTGATGTGAGAGTTGTAAACTTAATATCACAAGAGTAAGTTAAGTGTACGGGAATGACGGGGTAAACTAGGGCGCTTTAAACGTTAAGCAACATGTTACCCAGTGTTGGGAGAACCATGAGGAAGACGGTGGGAAAGAAAGGAAATGAAGAAAAGTGAGGTGAGAGGTAAAAGTGTGAGATATTTAGTTTATAAAAAAATAGTCTTTTTACTTTATCCTTTCTTCTTTAATTGACTTTGCTGGCCAAGTGTGATGACTCACACTTCAAAAACCGTCCCCCCTTCTATATTAAAGATATATATGGCCTTGTTTGACCATTTAACATCTTATGTTGACTTATGACTTAAACTAGCACTATTTGAGCACTATTCACAAACTAAGGCACATAATTGTGAAATTTTTTGATTTCCCATTGATTTAGACTTCCTAATGTGATACTAAGTAGTACACATGTTGATTAAAGAGTAATGATGGTCATTTAGCCACTCAAAACTCATTTACAAGACAATTTTTCAAAAATGTGCTTTAAGCCACCTTAAAGCACATTTTGTGTTTTAACTTGTTTTGAAGCTTGGTTTTCTTTAGTAATTGATTTAATATGTTCATTAAAAATTTATAAGGTATAGGTATGACCATTAGGTCTTATACAAATTTATCCCAAGCTTAGAGCACATTTTTGCTCTTATTGACTTTAAGGTATTTATTTGTGTTTTATTTGGTTTAACTGTCCACCAAGGTTTCCTAAGGACTTATTTAGCCTTATTAAATCATAATTGAATATTATTAAGTCTTGGTAGGCTCTTTGGGTCCTAACCAAGTTCACTCATAGCTTAGAGCATGTTTTTGCTCAAACTGTGTCTTAATGCTTTATTGCATTTTACTATGATTAAAATTGTACACTGATGTTCCTAAGGCACTTTTAGCCTTTATATAACATAGTTTGATATTTAAACCACATATCAAGGTTTGGGGTATTTCAAAATAATGGTTTAATAATATAATTACATTGGGGGTATTTCACTTCTCAATATACACATCATTTCTAAACAACTTCTAACACCTATGCACATTCAATACTCACACTTAGCATTTTGTTTATTTGTTTTTAAAAGCTTCAAACTACCATTACCATTCACATTAATCTACCCATTCCTTTCTTGTTCCTTTTCCCTTTCTGTCCCTGCTCCTTTACAGCTCCTCTTTCTTTCTTTGTTTTCGTGATTTATTCAAGCAAGCTACACCATGTAACAAGGCACCACATACACACCAAAACTAGTAAATTTTCTACGTAGGTTTTTTAAACCCTAACTTATGAGAACTCATTTAAAACTCTTAGGAGATCTTACCTTGAGCTTCTGATGGAGTTTTTGAGTGGAAAATGACAAGGCTTCAACTCTCAAGATGGAACACCAAACCGGCTGGGTGAGGGAAAATAATGGTGTTCACGTGAGTTTGGTTCTTGCAAGGAAAAATGGAAAAGAAGAGAGCTTTGGTCTTTTTCTTACCTTAGGACATGGAGAGGAGATGAAGATAGGTCTTCAAATGGTGCTCCTCAAGCTCTAAAACGATTGTACCCTCAAAAATAAAGTTGGAGGTTTTAGATTTTTGAAGGGTGTAAAATGATCTCCAAACCGAGATGAATCAACGGTATAATTTTTGTTGTATTTGGTGGTGATTTAGGCTTTCAAAAACGAAGAAGAAGAAGAGGGCTCTGTGGGTGGCTGCTTCAAATCGCCATGGTTAGCAGAGAGGATGAAGAACAAGAGTGCTGGGCAGAGTAAAACGTAGAGAGAATAGAGTAGAGAGAGAGAGAGAGAGAGTTACTTTTTGCTTTTATTTTGTTTGTCTTTTGCATATAAGGAAGGAGTTAGGAAGGGAGGGTAAGAGGGGGGGGTGAGAGAGGCAGTAAATCGGCCCACACAGCCACACACAAAACACACACACACACACACCCACACACACACACACACACACACCACACACACACACACACACACACACACACACACACACACACACCACACAAACACACACACACACACACACACACACACACCACACACACACACACACACACACACACACACACAACACACACACACACACACACACACCACACACACACACACACACACACACACACACTTACATTTTTATTTTCAATAGTGGACACACTAATTTATTTTATTTACACTTTTACCCCACAACTTCCCGTTTTTGACAGTTTTTACTATTTTCTCATTTTATTGATTTTATTGGTCCTAAACCTTCACTAATGTTTATTAATGACTATTTAGTTGACCAAAATTGTTACGATGCTATTTGACCCGCTTAAAGTCACGTTTCCCGGTTTCCTCGAGAAAACGTGCTTTAAGGTTCGTTAGTGTTTTTAATCCATTTAAGGATCCGTTTTCTTCGGGATTTATTACCTTGTGATTATTTTGACATAATTAAGCTTCTAAATTACTTTTTAGCCTAATTAATCGCTATTTTTAATTACGGGGTATTCATGAAGGGCTATAGACAGCCAAAAATTTACTAGGAAGAGGATGAACAAATCAACACTTAACAAAGGTAAATAATGCACTAAACTTCCACCTCTTCATCCCTCATTTGGTGACCAAAAATACCACCTCCATTAACCTTGTTTTCCTCCATTTTTCATGAAGAAAACCCTTGGAGACCACCAAGCTAGGAAAACTGAGATTCAAGCATAAATACCTAAGGTAAAGGTTTTGTGCTTTAAGCTTCTAATCAAATTTTTGGAGGTTTGGAAAAAAGTTCTAACTCATGAACTCTCTTACTTGGTACATGACTGGAATGTAAGGTCTTGGAACCCCTCAAAACTACTGAAATACCCCAACCTTGATATGTTGTTTAAATATTAAACTATGGTATGTTAAGGCTAAAAAGTGTGTTAGAAATGTTAGTAAGCAATCTAAACCACGGTAAACATAATAAGTACCATTAAGACAGTTTGAGCAAAAACATGCTCTAAGCTTGGAATGAACTTGGTTAGGATCCAAAGAGCCTACCAAGACTTTATAAACATCAAATATGGTTTTCTAAGGTTACTAATTCCTTAATAAACATTGTAGACTATTTAAACGAAACAAAACACAAGAAAACACCATAAAGCCAATTTAGGCAAATACTTGCCCTAGACTTGGTGTAACCTTGTACAAGACCTAAAGGTCATTCCTAGACTTTATTAACATGCTAATGAACATGTTAAATCAATACTAAATAAAACCAAGCTTGAAAACAAGTTAAAACACAAAATGTGCTTTAAGGAGCCTTAAAGCACATTTTTGAAAAATTGTCTTGGAAATGGGTTTGAGTGGCTAAAGTCCATCATTACTCTTTAATCAACATGTGTACTACTTAGTATCACATTAGTAAGTCTAAATCAATGGGAAATCAAAATTTCACAATTATGTGCACTAATTTGTGAATAGTGCTCAAATAGTGCTAGTTTAAGACATAAGTCAACTTAGTTAATTAAATGGTCAACATAAGTCATGAAGTGCCCTATTATATAAAAGGGGGCCAGTTTCCTATGTGGTGACTCACCACCATGTGCTAGATAGATAAATAAAGAAAAGAAGGAAAAGTAAGTAAAAAGAAGAATTACCTTATATATGTCAAAATATCTTCAAAAGAGTCTACTCTCTCACCTCATTCTTTTTTACCCACTCATTCCCACCATCTTCATCTTCTTCCTCCCAAGCAAAAGCCGTTCTCCTATAGTACCACTCCATTCTCCATCTTCATTTGCTTGTAACTTCCAACTCCATGCTCCAAATTTAATTTCAAGACTACCTTTGTCTTAGTTAGACCAAGCTCTACACTCTATCTTTTTAAATTCCAAAAGCTCAAGTTTTTATTCCATGAAGAAACTCCATTGAAGGGGGAAAATTTAGTTTGAAGAGCTCCTTTGCTTCTTCTCTCATTCAAGGTAAGAAAAGTGAAAGAAAAACTAAGTTTCCTTCACTTTTGTGCATTACCAAAATTGTCTTCTCATAGAGTCTTGTTTTTACTCCTTGAACTAGCTTGTTTTAATCTCCAAAGACTAGTGGAGGTTCTCCTTGATTCATACCCAAGTCTATCCTAAGACTTCAAAGGTAATTATCCATTTTAATACCTTAAAGCACTCTTTTTAACCTAGGAATGATTCCTTAAGTTTTGGTGCATTCCTTAGTACTCATTGGAGTAATTGTATATTGCTTAGAACATTGACAAAGGAATTAAGGTTAGTTGCCGAAAATCAAGCAAGAAAATCCAAGGAGAGGAGTGTGAGGAAAGCTTGGGAAAACAAGGTAAATGACTTACCTTAAGGTGGTTTATTGCTTTAAGGGATGGGTTTAGATATGTACTAAGTGTAGCTTAGAGTTACACTAAGTAAAGGCTATAAAACCTAGGAGAAAACAAACATAACACATTTGAGAACTTGTGGCTAAGGAGGCAAATGGCAAATTGAGCTAGTAAAAAAATCACAAGGTGAATTACAAGAATATCTATTGCAATGGGAGCCTTGTTGTGTGTATTTGTAGGTTGAAGGCATTTAAATGTGAAATTTAGTGTTTAAGATTAATGCAATTTAAGGGCCTAAGAGCCATGTTATTTAAGGGCCTAAGTGCCAATCAATTTAAGTTTATGCACTATATTGTGATGTAGTGTAGTTTAAAGGCTTAGTTGTGTGTAAAGAACATTTCGTGTGAAGATGAATGTCTTTGATGGTTAAAGGATGAAAAACCATATGTTTGTTGTAAGGATGTGTATTAAGGGATTGGGTGTTCTTGGATTGTATAAAAGTGGAAAAACTATGTGTGTTGGTTGTAGGTGTAAGGTGATACAAGGAAGCTATGGCAAAATTTATTGATAAACAAAGGAGTTTATGTGTTGTAATGAGATTTTATGTCCTTGAAATACCCCCAAACTTAGATATGGTGTTTAAATGATAAACTAGGATATAAGGAGGCTAAATAATGCCTTAGAAAAATTAGGAAACATTTCTAATCAAAGAAAATATAAGGAAACACAAAGGCAGTTTTAACAAAAACGTTGCTCTAAGCTTGGAGAGACTTGGGAGAGTACCCAAATATCGTTCTAAGACCTTAGTAATATCCTAATGGTCATTTTAAATCAATTACCAAAGAAAACCAAGCTTGAAAACAAGTTAACATAAAATGTGCTTTAAGGAGTCTTAAAGCACGTTTTTGAAAAATTGTCTTGTAAATGAGTTTTGAATGGCTAAATGTCCATCATTACTCTTTAATTAACATGTGTACTATATAGTATCACATTTGGAAGTCTATATCAATGGGAAATCAAAAATTTCACAACAAGTGCCTTGTTTTGGTGAATAGTGAATTAATTAAGCTAGTTTATAACATAAGTCTATATAAGGAGACATTTGGTCAACAAAGACTTAAGTACCCTCATTATTAAAAGGGGGCCGGTTTCTTAGGAGGTGAGTCATCACCTTCATGAGTCATTAAGCAAATAAGAGAGCAAATGAGAGTTATAAAGTAAAAGCACTATTCACCTTTTACATAAATATCACACTTTATTAGTTCTCTCTCCTCACTTCTTCATTCTTCTTTGTTTTCCCATGGTTTGAGCTGCTCTCTCCCTTCTCCATTCACGTAAAACTCAACCTCCATGAAAGCTCCATCCTTCCTTGGTCACATCTTGCTCATTTTAGCTCCAAATCCAAAAGAAAATACATATTCTTCTTAGTTAGCTCAAGCTCCTTCTTTCTATCTTTTCAAAACTTCAAGTGCTTCATTTTGGTGCCAAGTCAAACCACCATTAGAGGAGGAAATTCAAGTTTGGAGACTCCATTGGCATCTCCATTCTCTTAAGGTAAAGAAAGTGTAAGAAAATCTAGGTTTCCACCATTTTCTTCACATGTCCGAAAATATATACTCATGGAACTCCATGTTTATGCCTTGTTCTAGCTTGTTTCTACTCTTCAAAGGAGAGAGGAGGTCCTTCTTGCTTCATATCCAAGTTTGTCTTGAGAAACCAAGGTAAAACAATCACATTAATACCTTAAAGCATATTTTTAACCTAGGGTTTGTTCCTTAGGGTTAATGTGTTATCTAGTACTCATTGGAGTCATTGGATATTGGTTATAACATTGGCAAGGAGATACACATTGGTGACCGAGATTGAACAAAGAAAAACCTAAGGAAGAAAGCTTTTTAAGCTTGTAAAAGAACAAGGTAAATTACTTACCTTAAGATGTCTTGTTGTTTAAGGGAATGGGATTTAGGTATATGATGAGTTTAGTGTAGAGTTTATATTGGGAAGGTGTTATAAAACCTAGAAGAAACAATGACTATACTTGTGAACTTGTGACTAAAGAGCAAATGAGAAGAAGAGATAGTTAAAACAATGTGGAAATGAATTACAAGAAGCATTTTATTTCAATGGGAGCCTTGTTGAGTGTATTCGCAGGTTGAAGGCAAATATGTGTGGAAATTCAGTGGTTAAGATTATTGTCATTTAAGGGCCTAAGTGCCAAGCATTTTGAGTTTAAGCAATATATGATGATGTGGTGAAGTTTTAGTGTAGATTGTGTGTTAAGGTGTTGTGATGAGAATTTGTGTGGTATTGGTTGTTTGATGGAGAAAAACCATGTGTTAGGAGGTACTATATACTAGAGAACCCATGGCAAAATTTAAAGGAGAGCTTAAGTGTTTAAGATATTCTAAGGGAATTTAATGACTAGGGAAGTACTAGATGTTCTATAAGTTGTCTTGATGAAAAAGGGTGAAGTTAAGGTGTTCTAATGACTTATAATGACTTAGGTATCACCATGGAGGATTTAGGAATCAAGAGAATGTATTGAGTATTTAGGACTTAGACGAATGTTGATAAACAACTAGGAGTGAAACAATGTGTTGATGGATGGAAGTTTAAGTTGTGAAGGAACATTAAGTAAATGCATGAGAGAGTTTTAGATAGTGAAAGATGCTTGGGAGATGATGTTATAGTGGTGAGGAAAACATTTGGCATAGTGGTTACATTAGGTATGAACCACCACTTAGAAACCTAGAGGAAAGTATTACAAGGGAAAATGTATAATGATTAAGGTGAAACTTGGTGAATGATTTAATATGTTTGGAGGATGCTCTAAGGTGGGTTTAAGGGTCTAAATGATGTTAGAACATATTGGATGGCTTGAGGAAAGGTTTAGTGAAGATTTGACAAAGTTTGGGCATGATTTAGTGGCGTCGGACCCAGGGGTCCGACCCAAGTTTGGGTCGGACGGCCTCTTTTAACGCCAGGGAAAGGTTCTGGAATGGTCCGACCCAGAGGTCTTGGGTCGGACATGGGTCGGACGGGTGATTTTTAAAGGGCAAATAAGTTTCTGGAATGGTCCGACCCAGAAGGTTGGGTCGGACGTGGGTCGGACATGGGAGGTTTTAGAAGACGGAAAGTTTCTGGAATGGTCCGACCCAGTTGGTTGGGTCGGACATGGGTCGGACATGTAGGGTTTTCCAAACCCGAAAGTTACTGGAATGGTCCGACCCAGAGGGTGGGTCGGACGGTGGGTCGGACGGCCCTTAACACTTAAAAAAAAAAAGAGAAATTTTGAATTCTAAGAATGGTAATAGGAAATAAGGTATACCTTTGGTAGGGTGGTAATGATTGGGACCCTAAGAACTTAAGTAACTAAGTTAAGTTAAGTGTAAGTTTTAATGTTTAAAGTTAAGATTGTAAGCTAAGTGGCAAAGACTTAAGAGGGTATTAAATGGGAATCCTTAGAGACTAAGTGAGTTAAGTAAGGTGCAAATAACTAATGACCTAAAAATGAATGAATGATTTAGGTTTGTGAATTGGGACCCCGAAGAAGGATAATCAAACAACCAACGACGGTGAACGGTACAATCCTTCTTGTGACCTGCTTGCTAACGAGGTGTCCCTTGGCTTGTGTGCTATCTGTTTATTTGCTATGACTAAAACAAGATAAAGCATGCAACCGGTTATATTTATTCTCGTTGTGTTGTGTTATCTTTACACTAACCCGCGAGACTATGAGCCTCGATTTAAACCCTATCCTATGTTGATTAAAGTTGATTAGGATCCAATCGGGTTTTAGGTCCACTTATAACCTAAGGTTAATAACTATGTCATATAACAATAATTATTAAAACCTAAGCTAGCTCACTGGAACCTATTATGAGTCGCCACCTAATTTTAACCTAGATCAAATTAGGAAAGGAGAGTTTGGGTTCGGGGGCTTCTGATTTCTCCTTAATTAGGGTTGATTTCAATTAGGGTCAATTACTTTCATTACCCTTCCTAGGTCGTTTTTCCTCTACTTGGTTTATTTACGGCTTATTACGAGTCGTTTTAACCTAAGTGCGCGAGCTTCTGTTTTTTTGTGTTTTTTAGCATTTTTTGACAGAAAACTAAAGTGGAAGTTAAAATTACCTAAACTAGGGTTTCGGAGGCAGAATTAGGTCAAATTTTGTTTCCGTCCGTGGCCACGGACCTAATGTCCGAGACCACGGACCCTAGTTAACCTATATGAAAATAAAAGTCGAATTAAACAGAAAACAGAAAGTTGTAAAGTCCGGGGCCACGGACAGGCCGTCCGTGGGCCCGGACATTATTAGAAAAACCTAAATTTTTAAAATTTAAAAAATCTCGCCGCCGTCCGTGGGCGTCCGGGCTTACGGACAAGGAGTCCGGGACCCCGGACATGACGTCCGTGGGTGCGGACCGCCCTCGGACGGCGGCGTTAAGGCTGTTCCCGAAGGTGTTTTCGACTCAAATTTTATGGGTGTGTAGCCTGAAAGATGTACAAGACGTTAGTGATTTAAAGTTTTCAATTTGAGTTCGAATTAAGCACAAAACTTAGTAAACAAGTTATTGGTCAGAAGCTTAAACAAACAGCAATACAGAAGCGTACGAAGGTTAGTTTGAGCCCAAAATTTGACACAGAGTTAATAAGGTCGTGGGGAATTAGAAAAGTAGAGTTGCAACCTGTTTTACCTTAGAATTCAAGGTGATTCTTCACACCGGGATTCGTCGAGTGCTTCGTTGATGGCAGACCCGAAAGGATTTCGAACCAAGCTTCTGGTTGTTGGTTGTTCTTGCTGTTCTTCACGTTTTGGTGGTGTGTTTTTGTGGGGTTTTGATGACTATTGATGCTTTGGGGATTGGAAAACGTGTTTAGATGGTGATTTCGGGGGATTTTCGGTATGATTTGGGTGGCCGGGTGTTGGAAAACGTGAGAGAGAGTGAGGAGGTTGTGTTTTCTGATTCTCTAGGGTTCTTGAGCATATGAGGTTCTGATTTTATCCAAAAACCTATCCCTTTATATAGACTTTCTTAAAGATAAAGAAAATCTAGTAAAAGTAAGATTTTTCGATATTTTAACTAAGTAACTTCCCAAAGGAATTTTGCTGTGAAATTTTAACCACGTGTCAAGAATGGATATTATGAATTTTCTGAGGTGGAAACGAATTTTTTAAATGCCGGAGCATTTTTAAATTGAATTTCTCGTCAGATTCAGTCAGAAATTGCTAGAAAATTATTGGAAATTTGAAAAATCAAAATTCCAACGCCATTATGCTTAAAATGTCATCCTCTATCATGGGTTAAAATATCAAAGCATTTCGAGCTGATTTGGGCACCCTTTGGAGGAGAGAGAAAGCCTATAGGAGATCTCAAAAGCCTTAAAAATTACGAAAACGCCCCTGACAATGACGAAACTGCTCCTCAGGACCTGGAACACGCCGATCGAGCCGGAATCCCTCATTACCCGATCAAATATCCCTCACGACACCAAAACCTTGCAGACCCTAACCAGGGGGGTCAAAATTTTGGGTATGACAGATTGCCCCCCGTCAACTGGACTTTGTAACGAATGTGAAAAGTCTGGTTGATGCTTGAGTGGTGCCCCAAAATTTTGGACTCCACAGAATCCTCCACGTTGTATGAAACCGGGTTAACGATGCCCAGCTACTCGGAGGCGCTAACTACCTAAGCTACAAGCATTGTCGAGCTATTCTAAGGCGCTGACTACCTAAGCTACAAAGCCTTGTCGAGCTATTCTAAGGCGCTGACTACCTGAGCTACAAAGCATTGTCGAGCTATTCTAAGGCGCTGACTACCTAAAGGTAATAATGAAGTGATGTCAGACTATTCTAAGGTGCCGACGACCTATAAGGATGATACGATGTCAGGCTATCCTAAGGCGTTGACTACCTAAAATGATGATATACTGTCGAGCTATTCTAAGGTGCTGACTACCTAAAGTGATGAAAATGATGTCAAGCTATTCTAAGGCGTTGACTACCTGAAATGATGATATGCTGTCAAGCTATTCTAAGGCGCTGACTACCTAAAGTGGTGAAAATGATGTCAAGCTATTCTAAGGCGTTGACTGCCTAGGATGTGAAAACTGGATGCAAATGCAAGAATGCTGAAATACTAATGATGCAAATGATGCTGATGCTGATGATAATGCCGATGATGTTGATGATGCTGATGATGCTGATGATGCTGATGATGCTGATGATGCTCGGATGCTTCTGGGGGACCGAAACCCGTGCCGATGCTCCTGGCTGGACCCAATGTGGACTTATTGCCATCGCCCCCCAAGCCGGTGTGCAGGGATAACTCCTGGTAAAAACCCTGGGGACTTATTGCCTTTGCCCACCATTCGTTGATCCCAAAAATAAGTTGACATCGCAAAAGGAGGATTTATTGCCATCACCTCGCCAACTTTCTGTCGCCAGGTCTTGTGACGCGCCTGGGTAATGCAGCTAGGTCTTATGACGAGCCCATATGAATGAGATGAATGCAATGTGTTTGATGAAAGTGGGTAAGCTAAAAGGTAATGCTAGGTCTTACTACGAGCCTAAGGGAATGCAGCTAGGTCTTATGGCGAGCCTAAAAATGGTTCTAGGTCTTATGGCGAGCCTAAAAATGGTTCTAGGTCTTATGACGAGCCTAAGGGAATGTGACTAGGTCTTATGGGTGCCTGAAAGGATTGAATGTAGGGTAGGTCTTATGTGTGCCTAAAAGGATTGAATGTAGGGTAGGTCTTATGTGTGCCTAAAAGGATTGAATGTAGGGTAGGTCTTATGTGTGCCTAAGGTTTGGGGATGAGACTCATCTTAACTCAGTTGCTTATGGAGACTGAGACCCATTCTACTCGGTTGCTTACGGAGACCGAGACCCATCTAACTCAGTTGCTTATGGAGACTGAGATCCATCCTACTCGGTTGCTTATGGAGACCGAGACCCACTCTACTCGGTTGCTTATGGAGACCGAGATCCATCTAACTCAGTTGCTTATGGAGACTGAGACCCATCCTACTCGGTTGCTTATGGAGACCGAGATCCATTCTACTCGGTTGCTTATGGAGACCGAGATCCATCTAACTCAGTTGCTTATGGAGACTGAGACCCATTCTACTCGGTTGCTTATGGAGACCGAGATCCATCTAACTCAGTTGCTTATGGAGACTGAGACCCATTCTACTCGGTTGCTTATGGAGACCGAGATCCATCTAACTCAGTTGCTTATGGAGACTGAGACCCATTCTACTCGGTTGCTTATGGAGACCGAGATCCAATCTACTCGGTTGCTTATGGAGACCGAGACCCATTCTAAACTTGACCAGGCAAATTGAGGAATGCAATATACTTGATGATGCGAGGATGCAAAACACGTTTTATGCAAATGATTGTGATGTGATCAAATTGTTAAGGTTCCAAACATGGAAATGATAAGGTTTACCCGAGTATTGAAATTGAAGTGCTTGTGAAAACCGAAAATTTGCACAAAGCAAGAAATAGCTGAAAATGTGCCAAACATGGCAATGCTTGAGAAAAACACTGCTGAGAAAGGATAGCGAAATAACCATTTCCTGACTAAGAGTTCCTGATCCACAATTTGTTTCTTAGAGGATGAACACGATACTGATGGAAGTGTGTGGTGTTTGTTGTGGTGCTGAAAGCTTTGCCAGTGTTCAAGATTTATGACAAGCTTGGGGTTGGGTGTGATTTTGGATGGTGATTTGGATTAAGATGAGCTGATGTTTTGTGGAGGTAAGACCAATGACGGGCTTGAGAGTGTTTGTGTGATGGTAAGGGCTTATGTGGGCCTACATGGTGGTGTTGGTGGTGCTGGTGGTGCTCAAGCTTTGGGTTTTCGTTGGTGTTGTCATGGCAATTATTGGAACCAATAATTGCCCCCAGTATTTTTCCTTAGGACAATCTGAGCTAGAGTTCATGGCAATTGATCGGAACGATCGATTGCCCCCAGTATTTTCTTTGATTAAACATGCGAACAAGTCTTATCCTCACATGGTTAAGGATTATGTCTTGATGTGGTGCTTTCTATCCTACATTCAAAGTGTTTGATGCCTGCACTCGTGCTCTCCTTTTGGTCAAAACATCTCAACCATTGAATTTGACATTTGTTCGATTTACGCATTTGATCTGTTACTTTCACGTGATTGGACACACAACTATCAAGTCGGAAGTCTTTAAAGCTTATAACGTGGCCAGGGGTGTGATGAAAGACAACGGGACCATGGAGGGATGTTTGAGGTATGTGGAGCTTAAATGGGTGACCAAAGCTGCAACTTGCGTTTTCTCCCAAAATTATCTTCCTTGTCTTTGAAGTAATTTGGCTGCTTCGTGTTGACGTTGTTTTTGAGCTTCTGGACTTGGACTTTTGAAGCTTTCCTATACACCATTTCTCTTTTCGTCATCTGGATCTCTTCGAGGCACTTCGGGTTTGCCTTTTCGTTTTATCCTTTCTTGACTCTGCCTTCGGGGTTCTTGTGTTTCCCGGTTTTGGGCTTCGAGAGTTGTTTTGATGTGAGCTCTTTGGATCCTGTGTCACTCTGGGACCATTTGCGGATCACTTTGTCATGCTAATAGCGGCATCGCTTCTTTGGACTGATGAGAATGTTATCTGAGAGTCGGGTTCCTCGCTTCCTTTGGTCACCGGGTCGGACATTCATCATTGGCGGGGTTATTTTGTGGAGCTCGTAATATCAAAAGGGATATATGAAAGGCTCAGCGGGGGTGCCTAGGGTTTAATGACAGGGTTTACAAGCTTTTGGCTATGTGGTGCTGTACCTAGGTGCTTCGTCATTCCTGATAGTTGTGTATCCGCTCTTTGTTACTTTTCACAGGTCTAAGCGTAAATTTACAAATTATCTCCTTCGGTCAGAGTTATACCGTTTACCTCACCTTTGAATGTGGACTCACCGGAGTCGTGTAAAAATGACACGCTCGTTCACTTATGGTTTTTCCGCTCAAGACACTCTCGTGAATTCTCACTCTGAGACTTGTTCACACGTTTAAACAAAAGATTCGAAGACAATGATTCTAAACTCAGATTGCCCCCAGTATTGATTTGGGGTTCGTGACAACAGTTTGATAGATGTGGGCCTTGAACCTCATTGTGGGTTGTTTGGATATTATGTGGTGAGTTGTGCGGTTTGGTAAGGCATGCTCAAAATTCAGAAACAAAATACAAGTCTTTGTGTTCCATTGTCGGGAAATAATTATTTCATGAACCATTTTCTCAAAAGAAACTTGTGTGAAACAAAATCTTTTTTTTTTGTTACCCCTTTAGACTCGAAAAAGTCATCCATTTGTGAACATGAGGAAGAAGATGAAAAATCGATACTTCTTATTGGTGGTTTGAAAACGATCATTCTTTGAAAACTTTGAACGATGCACTTGAAAGATGAATGTTTTAACAAGTTATGCAGTAGAATGCATGGGAACCCTAAACTTTCCATTGAATTCGAGCTCTGCTGAACTGTCTGATGTCAGCATGCTGAAGACCCGAGCTCTTGACTGCCAGGATGTCGCTAAGATGACCGTGACTGTCCTCTTCTTGGACTCTGTGTGGGCTCCGTGAAGAGTCTGAACTAGGAACGCCTATAAGTTGCGCACGAGGCACTTGGGCCTGAATGTGAGGTACATGGCTTGAAACGGTTTCACGAATGTGGATTGGCACTCGGGCCTGGATGACTTGATGGATGTGGATAGGCACTCGGGCCTGGATGAATTGAAGGTGAGGCACACAGGCCATGATGATTCATAAGTGGGCTGGCACTTGGGCCGGAATGTGTTGTGAGATTGTGGCACTTTGGCCGGATTGTTGTGAAGATGTGCCGCTTGGGCCGGAATGTTGGGAAGATGTGGCGCTTGGGCCAGAGTGTTTGAAAGTACGGTGCTTGGGCCAAAGAGTGTTTGAGGATGTGGCGCTTGGGCCGGAATGTGTTTGAGAATGTGGCACTTGGGCCGAAATGATTAGGGATTGTGGCGCTTGGGCCGGAAAGTGTTTGGGCTAGAAGTAAGACATATGGGCCTGAGGGACTTCTAGACTAGAATGGATGTGTGGGCCTGAAGGCCCTTAATCTGGAAGTGATACATACAAGCTGAAGGAAGCCATATGAACTATGAATGGGCCACTGGGCTGAGAGAGAAACTTTGAAGTCTAAGACTTGTTTGATGTCCCTGCTGGGCCTTGAGGCCAGAAACTAGAATGAATGAGTTATGAAAAATTATCTTGAATTCGAGTGAGTTGAAACCTAAACAAATGGTTTTGAGTGGGCCTAAAAGGTATGACACCTAGACCTAGGGCTTTGGGCCAGGGCCCAAACAAAAAGTTCACCTAGACTAGAATGGGCCTTGGGCCGAAATGGAAAAACCTGATTGATTTTCATGTCTTATGGACTGCTTTAGGTAGATTGGCTTTTCATAGGCCTAGAACTAAATTGATAATTCAAATTAGGCTGAAAGAGAAATCACCTAAATCTAAACTTTTGGGCTGAAGCCCGAGCAAATAACTCACACATTCTATTCAAGCAAGGCCTTTGGGCCGCAAACAATAAAGCCGCGATATCGGGTTGGGCTGAGTTGATGTAGGAAAAGTTCCTATCAATCTCTAGGTTGGGTAGTGGGCCGATCATACAAGCAAACAAGGCCCACACAAATTCAACATGTCCTCACTAGACGTTTAAATCAAACCGGGTATGGATCGATCCGGAGAGGTGCTTGGGGCGTGGGCCCAGGTCACCAAAAGGAATAGGGCTTGCACGCTATTCCCTTTGGGCTTCCCCACTCTTTTCACATCACCTGAAGGTGTGCGTCTACGGTCGGGTCTTTGACTGACCAAACAAAAGGGCTAGGTAAGGGCACTGCCAGGAAAACGCTTGGGGCTAAAGCCCAGGTATTAAGGGGGTGTGGTTAGACGACACCCTCCTCTTTTCCCCCGCTTATTCACATCACCTAAAAGGTGTGAGTCCCTGACAGGGGACCCTAAAACGGGTCCCGGGGTGAAATTGGTTTGTGTGGACCCTCGCTCTCACATGATGCAAGGTGCAGAAATTAAAGTGCGCACAGAAGTAAATGAACAAAGTATTAAAGCCATAAATAAACAATTTTCGAGTTAAGCCCTCTTTCTTAAAATTAAACAAGTTAAAATTAAGAAGTTGTCCCCAGCAGAGTCGTCAGTCTGTGAGCCTCGATTTAAACCCTATCCTATGTTGATTAAAGTTGATTAGGATCCAATCGGGTTTTAGGTCCACTTATAACCTAAGGTTAATAACTATGTCATATAACAATAATTATTAAAACCTAAGCTAGCTCACTGGAACCTATTATGAGTCGCCACCTAATTTTAACCTAGATCAAATTAGGAAAGGAGAGTTTGGGTTCGGGGGCTTGATATTCGACTTAATTAGGGTTCAATTACTTTCATTACCCTTCCTAGGTCGTTTTTCCTCTACTTGGTTTATTTACGGCTTATTACGAGTCGTTTTAACCTAAGTGCGCGAGCTTCTGTTTTTTTGTGTTTTTTAGCATTTTTTGACAGAAAACTAAAGTGGAAATTAAAATTACCTAAACTAGGGTTTCGGAGGCAGAATTAGGTCAAATTTTGTTTCCGTCCGTGGCCACGGACCTAATGTCCGAGACCACGGACCCTAGTTAACCTATATGAAAATAAAAGTCGAATTAAACAGAAAACAGAAAGTTGTAAAGTCCGGGGCCACGGACAGGCCGTCCGTGGGCCCGGACATTATTAGAAAAACCTAAATTTTTAAAATTTTAAAAATCTCGCCGCCGTCCGTGGGCGTCCGGGCTTACGGACAAGGAGTCCGGGACCCCGGACATGACGTCCGTGGGTGCGGACCGCCCTCGGACGGCGGCGTTAAGGCTGTTCCCGAAGGTGTTTTCAACTCAAATTTTATGGGTGTGTAGCCTGAAAGATGTACAAGACGTTAGTGATTTAAAGTTTTCAATTTGAGTTCGAATTAAGCACAAAACTTAGTAAACAAGTTATTGGTCAGAAGCTTAAACAAACAGCAATACAGAAGCGTACGAAGGTTAGTTTGAGCCCAAAATTTGACACAGAGTTAATAAGGTCGTGGGGAATTAGAAAAGTAGAGTTGCAACCTGTTTTACCTTAGAATTCAAGGTGATTCTTCACACCGGGATTCGTCGAGTGCTTCGTTGATGGCAGACCCGAAAGGATTTCGAACCAAGCTTCTGGTTGTTGGTTGTTCTTGCTGTTCTTCACGTTTTGGTGGTGTTTTTGTGGGGTTTTGATGACTATTGATGCTTTGGGGATTGGAAAACGTGTTTAGATGGTGATTTCGGGGGATTTTCGGTATGATTTGGGTGGCCGGGTGTTGGAAAACGTGAGAGAGAGTGAGGAGGTTGTGTTTTCTGATTCTCTAGGGTTCTTGAGCATATGAGGTTCTGATTTTATCCAAAAACCTATCCCTTTATATAGACTTTCTTAAAGATAAAGAAAATCTAGTAAAAGTAAGATTTTTCGATATTTTAACTAAGTAACTTCCCAAAGGAATTTTGCTGTGAAATTTTAACCACGTGTCAAGAATGGATATTATGAATTTTCTGAGGTGGAAACGAATTTTTTAAATGCCGGAGCATTTTTAAATTGAATTTCTCGTTAGATTCAGTCAGAAATTGCTAGAAAATTATTGGAAATTTGAAAAATCAAAATTCCAACGCCATTATGCTTAAAATGTCATCCTCTATCATGGGTTAAAATATCAAAGCATTTCGAGCTGATTTGGGCACCCTTTGGAGGAGAGAGAAAGCCTATAGGAGATCTCAAAAGCCTTAAAAATTACGAAAACGCCCCTGACAATGACGAAACTGCTCCTCAGGACCTGGAACACGCCGATCGAGCCGGAATCCCTCATTACCCGATCAAATATCCCTCACGACACCAAAACCTTGCAGACCCTAACCAGGGGGGTCAAAATTTTGGGTATAACAGAGACATGAGATGGTTACTAACCAAGTTTAGTACTTACTGAGTTAAGAATACGAGTTGAGTTTGGTGGTTGTTGGTTAATGCCCGTTAAGGCTTAGCTAGCACATGATGATTAAGATTTATACTAACTGGAACTTGAGTGAGGAAACCCGGGACCGATCTCCGGTCATGCATGCTAAGGAAAAAGGGGGACGGTATCTGAATCAGATCCGCCCTCCGCTTAAGGACTTGTCTTCGGACTTGTATCCTAGGGCCGGTTGCCGGCTCAGCTACGCTGGACTCCCGTCCAGAGTAGGTGGCATTAAGATGGTGCGGTGGGATCACCTAAATCCCAGGTTCGAATTAAGCTACAACCAATCCCTTCCAGGAAAGGTTTGTATACTGAGATTAAGATTAAGATTAAGATTAAGGTAAGGTAAGGAACTGAGATTAAGGAAATGAGGACTAAGGAGGGGGTTACTAACCCACTTGATAAGGGAACGCTTGAGTCGTTCATTGTTTGTGAACTATATATGTTCATTTGTGGTTATTGTTATTGCACTTCATATTATGTTTGTGTATGTAATCAATTTCCATGCTATCGACAATTAGTCGTCGTAGTCCCGTTAGCTTGGGGGCCATGAGAGGGTGTACCAGCATTCGTGCTGACCCCCTCGGGGGCTATTTTTACACTTGCAGGTAAGAGACCCATGAGGACGCACTACGAGAGTAGGAGCGGTTAGACTTAGGGTGGGATGTTTATTTTGAGTTCGGTTGCGCCTGTGCACCCGACTGTTTATATTAAACTGATGTAAGTTTGAGATTATGTTTAAGATACTAGTACTCGGTTGGTTGTGGTATTGTGAATGTTGATGTTTTGAGTTGGATAAGTATTTTGGATAAGTATTGTAAACATTAAAGCCGGTATATTCTAACGATCAGACCGTGGCAAGGTCCAGGTGTTATTTATTTCCGCTGCGACGTATCCGATTAAGTGTTCAGTTTGCGATAACCACGATAGGCTTTGGATGGGGTGTTACAGACCTAGAAGGTACTAGGAATTGTTAAGTGTTAAGATGGTGAAAGGAGGTGAATTAAAGTGTTCTTAAGTGTTAAGATGCCTTGGGCATAGTCTTGGAGATCTAGAGAACTAATGGATTTTCTAGATACACCAAGGTCATGGTGGAGATGTGGTAAAGTCTTGTGCAAATTTGGTAACCAAGAGGTAAAATGCCTTGTGAAGGATTAAGTATGAACTTGTGGAAAAATCTTAATGGGTTGTGTAAATGAGGTGTTTGTGAAAAATAATGCTTTTGGAGTAGTGGTAACATTGTGAGGCAACACTTTGGTTAGTGATATTGTAGGCATGATTCACCACTTAGAAATCCTAAGGAAAAATGTTATAAGTGTTAGGAATTTTTGTAAGGAATTGAGTAACAAGTTTGGTGATGATTTAGGAAGGGTTAGTGCATGATTTAAGGTGTTTAAACATGTAGGAAACATGTGGAAATATTATGGAATGATTAGGTAGGGTTTAAGGTTGGATTAGGGGTTGAAAAATGGTGTTTTGACAGCTTATTAACAAGGTCCGGGACTTAGCCCTTGTATAAGTACCCAGACCACCCTTAAAAATGTGCCGAGAATCAATTTTGTAAGTTGTCCGGGTCCTTAGTCCAGGACCAAGACCCGGACCAAGTGAAAATAATGGCCGAGAGTTAATTTTAGTATTGGTCCGGGACCTTGGGTCCGGACCAAGTCCCGGACCAGGGGAAAAATTGTCCAAATTGTGTTTTAATGACTTCTAATGATGGGGGATTTGATGGTAATGGTTTAGGGTGATGTTTAGGCCTTTTTGGTGACATGTAAAGGCCTTAAAAAGTGTAAAAAAGTTCTAGGCTGGATGTGAGAGTTGTGAACTTAAGATCACAAGAGTAAAATTAAGTATAACGGGATGACGGGGTTAACTATGGGCGCATTAGTCGTTAAACAAACATGTTACCCCAATGTTAATGGAAACAATTGTAATGTTACCAGTTGTTCGAGAATTGTTCGAGGAACATAAGAGGACACAATAGAGTGGACCTTGGTGACAGGTATGGTTTTCTTGCAACCTGTGTTCTACCGGATTACACCGGCTTGTATGCCAACTTGTTTTTCTGTGTGTTTGCCACCTTGCAAGAATAAGCATGAAATGAGTTTATAGTAATTCATTTATGTGACGTGTTAGTTCCGATACCGTTTAACCTCGAAAGTGTTAAACCATAGCTAACCAAATCTAGGATCACATAAGAGATCGGTATTCAGATTTAACGACCCAAACCATGGGAACGTTCTAACCATGGCTATACGTGAGTTAGTTGTGTGTTGTTTGTATATATATATTTATGGGGGGTGAGGAATCCAGTCGTTCCGGTCACACGTTGTTTGGGAGTGGGTATCCATATTTGCTTTACCTTCCTCCTTATTATGTTATGGTGGTTTTTCCTTCTTGGATTACAACCACCGGTAAGCTTAACCAAAGCTTACCTACCTCGATTATTGTTCGGGGATAGAGGGATATGTGTATAGTGTGAACGGTTCTATATTAAGACCGAAATATCTAAGTAAGTAAGTGTGTACAGTGTGTTCGGAACTATGTTATATCCGACACATCTTAAGTGTACGTTCTCTAAGTAGAACAATAAATTATTGTGTAACGAGCTTAACATGGGAATAGAAAGATTTCCTAGACTCCAAAGAGATAACTAACTCTCATCTTGGGGTACGAGCCCTCACATGACTCCCCCTGAGTTTTGTTATATGTACGTTAATTTGTGATATGGGTTGTTATGTTGAGTATGTTGGTCATGGGTATCAACCCAGGTTATCATAAGAGGAATTTAAGTATAACCCGATTAAACGGGTAAATGTCGTCTAGGGAGGAGTTAGCTCCATTAAGGTAGAAACCCTCAAGGGATTAAAGAACGCAATAATGTGATCTAACAAGTGTTGATGTGTTGATTGAGTTCTTTGGATCCTATTGATTGAATGTGTGTTATGTGTTAATAGTTTACCCTACATGATTTAAATATAATCAACTGCATGCTTAGACGACAATTAGTTGTGCGTGGCCTGGTGGTATGCGGGCTGCACGATTACCATACCAGCAAAGGTGCTGAGCCCCTTGGGGGGCCACCCTTTCTTTCCTTTTCAGGTACAAGGAGCTGGGAGCCGTTCGAGTAGGACGGGTTGATAGTTCGTACATGGGTAGCTATTTTATTACTTATGTATTGTAGGTGTAGTAAGACTAAAACTGTTATCGACATTAATTTGTAAATACTCGGTACAGTTGGAATGTAAATGTATATTGATTGTTGGAAATGGAACAGGATGGTAATGTGTAGTTGCTCGGGAATCTGGTCCATCAGACCGATACATTGTATAAGTATTAGCCTTGTTAGCCACGTGGGTGGTTAACGGCGTGTAACACCAATGAATTAAGTAAATGATGAGTTATGTTTTCCGCTGCAAATGATTGTTAAGTGTAATGTTGTAGGTAGGGTGTTACAACTACCTCCAAAATCAAGAGGAAACAAGTGTGAAAATTCATCTTGTGAAGGTAAACCCTTAAACCTAACCTTGTAGATTATAGTGTGCATTAAGGCTTTAAAATTAAACTTAAACTAAATGGATCCTATTATGATGTTTAAGGCCGAAAATACAAGTGATTAAAGCTAGTAAACTTCTTGGAAAAATCAAGTGGTGAGCTTAAGAGGTAAACTTCCTAAACTAAGCTTTAATGTCATTTTAATTAAATTTTAGAACAATGTAATAGGTAAGGCCGAGAGGCATTGTAACCCTTCTGTATTTATGAAGTTATTGCTGTTTTTAAGGTTATATAATGTCATTAACATAAGTTAGAAATTATATGTGGAAGGAATAAGTGAAAAGGGGGTTAAAAGGTGATTTTAGGAAACTATAGGGTAAAATGTGTATATAGCTGAAACTTGCTGTCTAAAAAGGGCTATAATAATGTAATTAGGCTTATAAAATTATAATACAAATTTTGGGTAAGTTAAAATAGGGTTTAAACATTAATTGCTAAGTAAAATGATTATTATGGTTAAAATGTGTAACACCCCAACTCAATCCAAATGTGATCTCGCAACTTAACATCATACATATAACATGTCACAGCGGAATTCTTTACACTCCAGGACCTTGCCACGGTCAGACTACAGAATATACCGAACATTAGTGCATATCAACCTTAACCAAATACATATTCTTCTTACAATCCTCTCACATCCTATACATCTTACTAACTCAATTGCCATACGAGTGTACATGCACAACTCGTAGGCCACACTTAATCCTTAACACTTGTATCCTCTTCTTACTCTCGCGACGGCCGCCTCCTGATGTTCACCTGTGTAGTAAAAACAGCCCCCAAAGGGGGTCAGCACGAATGCTGGTACGATCCTCTCATGGCCCCCAAGCTAACGTGGCTACGACGACTAATTGTCGATAGCATGGAGGTTGATTAGATGCACAACATAATAGAAAGTGCAATAAACAACAACTCAGATATGAACAATCAAAGTTCACACACAATGAACGACTTAAATGCGTTCCCTTAATTAGAGAGTTAATTATTTAACTCCTTAAGTAATGTTCCCTCTTAATCTTAGTCCATCCTTATCTCACCTCAATCTTGGTCTTATCTTAATCTTAGAAACAACCATCCTTTAATAAGGAGTGGATGTAGCTTATCTTAATCTTAATAATACAAACCATCCTTTAAAGAGGAATAGTTGCAACTTATCTTAACCTTACCTTATCTATGCCAACCGTTCTCTCATTGGGAACAGGTTAGCCCTTAGTTCGTTGTTTATTTTTGTAGAGCTTGGTTAACCCTAGCCAGCAGCAGGACACTTACCGGCAATAAACAACATTCTTAAATTGTTGGGGATGTAGGCTTGATCCCCCCACGCCATCTTAAAGCCACCTACCTTGGACTGGATGTCCAATGTAGCCGAGCCGGCCAACCGACCCAAGGCTACTAGTCCGAGGACTAGTCCTTAATCGGAAGTCGAATCTGCTATAGATACCGACCCCCTTTCCTTAGCATGCATGACCGGAGATCGGTCCCGGGTTTCCTCACTCAAGTTCCAGTTAGTAGTAGTCTCAAGACCATGTTTGTTGGTTAACCTCTTTCGGTTTATATCGTCCCATATTAGGGAGCGTTCCTTAGTCTCACTCATTTCCTTACTAAACGTTGGTTAGTAAGTTCTCACGGTATGTTGTGTTAGTTTTCAAACATCACACAACAATACAATAAATATAATATTCCGGTTGCATGCTTATCTTGTTTAGTGAGCACACAAAAACAAATAGCACACAAGCCGAGGGACACCTCGTTAGCAAGCAGGTCACAAGAAGAACTGTACCGTTCACCGTTGGTCGTTCGGTTGCTTACTCTCTTCCGGAGTCCAAGTTCCCAAGTCCTAAAACATTCATTTAGTTTTAGGTTGTTAATCACTTAACTCAATTCAACTTACTTATCTTACTTAACTTACTTAACTCTTAATGATCCCAACCTAACACCTCTTAAGTCTTACAACTTAATCTTACAAACTTAACCTTAAACTTTTAAGCTTACACTTAACTTAACCCCTTAGGTCTTTATACCTCTAGTAATCATTGCCTCCTTAATGGGGTACCCTTAATACCACTAAATTCTCTTAGGGTTTCTTTTTTTTTTTAATTCTTAAGGGTCGTCCGACCCACCGACCGACCCAACCCCTAGGTCGGTCCATCCCAGAAACTTTTCCGTCTTTTGAAACCCATCCGTCCGACCCAGAGCTAGACCGACCGACCCAAACCCTCTGGGTCGGTCCATTATAGAACCCATTTCCTACGTTAAATTTTGCCCGACCGACCCAAAGCTAAGCCGACCGACCCAAAACCCTCTGGGTCAGTCCAGTCCAGAGACATTCCGGCTGGCTCAACATGGCCCGACCGACCCAAAACTGGGTCGGACCCTGGGTCGGTCCACTACAGATTTTTCTCTTAAATTGTTCTTTCAATTCCAAACTCTTCCACAAGTGTCCTAATAGGTCCAACACCATCTTGGCACATTAAACCGACCTTATAACCTCCACCAAACTCATTAAAACAACTTCCAAAGATCATTCCAACCTTTAGCTCAATTCTTGCAAGAAATTCCTAACACTTGTCAATTAATTCCTTATATTTCTAACATGTACATTTTGTCTAAAACTTCAACTAACTAAAGTGTTTCTTTTCTACCCATATAACTCCTCCTTAACATCATTGCACTCCATCTTTGCTTGTTTAACCTTTCAAGGTCATCTTGCATGTCCATGCACAATTTCTCTTCTTTTCACTTGTTACTCATCACTCTTAAACTCTTAAGCTTGCTTATACATTTCTTTCCATTACCTTAATACCTTGACATTGTTCTTCATTTACCTTAACCATGCAACGCCCTCCTTAGGCATTTCCACTTCTTTTATGCAACTTACTCACCATTCTCCTGATCATACACTCTTATACGTTTCTAGTCAATTCCCTAGACAGTCGACAACATTCTCCTTCAATCTTCACTCCCATCACCTAAGTCCACTCATTACCTTCTAACTAAAACCTTATTGTTCCACCACTAACATCACCACCTCTTACACAAACTTCCTGAAACTCTCATTGTTCTACTCTTTAGTTCTTACCTAAATCACCTCAAAGCATTATACATCATTTCCTCCAGATTCTTGCACAAGTCTTAGCATTCCTCATCACATGATTTCGGTGTGTTTAATGCACCCATCTAAACTCTAATTTCCTCATAGACCATTCTAGGTCATTTTAAACCTCAAGAACTCCTTAGTTAACTCATTTCCACTCAAATTTGCTAAACAGAAAATTGTAGGAAAACTATATACATAAAAAGAATAAAATAATAACTAAACCTACAACTCTACTACGGGTAGCAAAATAAAACCCGGTCGGAGTATAGTGTAAATATATTACGACTGAGAGTATCGTACCCAAGGGACTTATAGAAAATTAGTCCTAATCCGGTAATACCTATTCTAAGACAAGGGGGGAAATTGAAATGTTTTCTAATCCTAATCAAAACTAACTAAACTAAGTGGTAATTATAATGAAATTATCCTTGATCCAGGGTGTGAAACCATCTAAGCATCAATATGAACTCTAAACATAAACACAGGCCTTCGAATTAACCAACAACTGAACACGCCGGGTGTCCTGCCGGATACCACTTGCACGGCATATTCAAAGACATTGAATATGCCGGACATTGGCCACCCGACAGTGCATCCGGCATAGTCATAATGCATATTCTTTCTCCAGTTTCCGAGTAGAAAACAGAAGACTCATCCCTATTAACAAATCGAGCATATATCATGCCGCGAAATGAACAAGGAAATGGGGGAAAATGGATTAATTCTCACTCTTACCACTAACCCTTAATTCATAAGAAGAGAGTAGAAAGACCATTAAGAGAGTCTAACCTATCTTACTTGGGACTTGTCTTCCACAAGTAAGAATTGCATGAAGAGAAAAAGAGATCAACCTATTCTCTTTCAATAAGAACCTTACTCTTAATAAACTTGAAAATTATATTAAGAAGAACACATTGTCTTACAAAAAGAGTTTCATCCCAACCAAGAACAGAAGGAACTACTACTCAATCACCCATGAATTGAAGAAGGAAATACAAGAAGAAGGGAGAGTTTTGACATGGCCTTCACCCTCTAAATCTTCCTCCAAATCTTCTTCTTTTTCCTCTTGAATGGTTGTGTAGCATTCTTCAGTCGAATACGTCTATCTGTGGAGTAAGTGTGTGGAATATGGTGGAATTGAACACCCAAAATGTTCAGCCTCTTGCGCCTTTTATAGACAAAAGTTCTTCGGATGCCGGGTCTCATGCCGGGTCTACGTATCCGGCATCGGGATTAAACACGTGCTATTTCCGTAACGGTCGAAACCGCCCTGGCGCGAAAGTCACTTATGCCGGACATATTCCATCCGGCATCATACCCGGCATCTAATGTTTGGATAACGGTAAATAACCGACATCTATTGGTAGACAGGCGCGTCTTTTGCTTATGCCGGATACAACATACCCGGCACCATGTCCGGCGACGTCCCATTTCTGCTGTGTACTTGCGCCGTGCATGAGAGATCCGGCTTCATATCCGGCAAGGTCCGGTTTTTGATGAAAAACTTGCTCCTTGCATAAAAACACCAAGAGCATTAGTCTGAACATATAAAATGACTTCTTATATAAATTAATGCAAATACTAACTATTCTTACCTTATTTTAACTAATAACACTACAAATCTAGCTTATAAAATATGATAAGTCTACGGCTTATCAAGGCCCTACACTTACCTTTTGCTAGTCCTCGAGCAAAACAAGATTAGAAAGGACTAATTACTTATGCACAAAACAGATAAACTCTAGAATGAAATGTAGATAATATTTCCAACTATATGACTCTAATTCATAAGTATCACTTACTCTACCTTATTCTATCAAAACATACTAATGGGTATAAAAAGATCTTCAAAATCGATCAAAAACTTTTGGGCTATTTTGCATAAGGGATTTTTGTAATCTCTCCTTTTTCCGGTTTCCATCATTCAGCTCTATTTTTCAAGAGTTTCTGAATGTGGCCAAGACTCTCAATCATTGGTTTTTATTATTCAGCCCTATTTTGCAAGGGTTTCTATGAATCACCATGATTTTTTTGCATTGAAGAACGGGGAATTTAGGAGAAAAATAAAAGGAAAAACTCTCGTTTCTTGCTTTTATTCAGAGGCACTTTTGCAACCTCTAGGAATATATGCTTTTCCTTTGGAAGAAGATTTTTTCTTTTTTTTTCTTTCTTTCTTTTGCACAAAAACCCTTTTTAAGATTTTCACCCAAAAGATTTTTCACAATTTGAAAAGAAAGAAATAAATACCCAGAAGTACATAAAGGAAAGAATTAGGAGAAAGATATACTCATGTTAATAAAGAGAATCAAAAAGTTAAAACAGGAATATAAGTCATTAGAAAGCTTACCTCTTGAGAGAACAAGCTTTTAGTCATTCCTAATCTTATCTTAATCAAAAACATGCAAAAGTTTAGTAAAACATTGAATAAAACAAAACTTATGCATATTATAAAAAAACTTATTTTTTTAAGGGGGGTCCCTGCCCTACACTTGGCCGGAACACTGTCCCCAGTGTTCGAAAGAAAACGAATAAGTAAAACTTTTTTTTTAATAAAACTTGAAACAACCATAATGAAAGCAATTTAAAAACAATAACATAAAATTAAAGGAGAAAAATTAAATTGGAAGAAAGGCTCCCCTGGTTGATTAGTGAAGGCGTGAGGAGGAACCGCCCTACACTTAGCCTTTTAGGCTATTTGGCATCATTTGAGATCCTTGGCAGGATAGTGACCGAATTCGCATGCTCCCGTGGATTTGTTTGTGTTTGGGACGGGAGTTGACCTTGCTGTCTTGGTTGCATCAGAAGTTGCTGTAATTGCAACTGCAACGATTTGTGCTCCTTGCGAATGGTCGAGATCTCGTTGTGAGTATCCTGGGTCTTGTTCATCAGGGCTGACATCATGTCACGAAGTTCAGCCATTTCAGCCTCTGATGATGATGCAGGATGGGATGGTCTGAATTGTCTTGGACCTCCCTGGTAGCCGGCTTGACTCTGAAAGTGTTGAGGGGGTTGGTTCCCCTGTTGCCATGGCTGCCGATACCCTTGGTTACTCACATAATTGACTTCCTCAACATTCTGAAAGTTGGGCATGTCAGGGCTTGGAGCGTGTGGTCGTGCACTAACCACGTTCACCTGTTGAGGAAGTTGATTCATCGCTATTTGCTCCACCACTTTCTGTAGAGCGCTAACCTTCGTGGACGTTTGAGCATTGCTCTCCAACAACTGTCATGACTTTGCAATAATTTGGCCAATTTGGAGTCACCCTCATCCACCTGATATAGACCAGCGGTACTGCCCCTTGTTCCACCGGTGGCCCATTCCCTAATCTCTTCGCAAAGAGATTCAACCCCACTAAGGAATTGATCTCCAGGCTTCTTTAATATATCTACACCAAGGGAGGATAAGATCATCGTCTTGCTTTGATTGACCAATCCTTTGTAAAACAACTGAGATAGTTGCTCCTTGGTGAGGCCGTGGTGTGGACATGTGCGATGCAACCCTTTGAATCTGTCCCAAGTCTCACAGATGTTCTCCGAGCTAGGTTGTCTGAAGTTGTAAATGTCGGCGATCATCTCCAGGGTGCGACTAGGGGGCATGAATTTGTCATGAAATTTGGTTGCCATGTCCTCCCATGTGGTCATGGTGCTGGGGGTTAGACTGTGGTACCACTTGCTGGCGTTCCCCGTAAGGCTATGGGGGAAGAGAGCAAGTCTGGCGTATTGGAGGACATTATTTGTGGAGGTTAGGCTGTTTGTGTGTTGCAAGAATTTGGTGATGTGGAGCAAGGCATCGTCCGGGTTTGTACCATCGAACATACCCAATTTCTTTATGCATCGTATTTGATGATATGGCTTAAGTTTTTGCCATTCATCGTATTCGTTTTGTGGAAGGAGAGGGAGGTCGATTGCGGGCTTTTGGCCTTGGTTAGAAGGCCGGTTTATATTTCGGACGGTAGGTGCTGCCATTGGTGTAGGATCTGCTTCTTGTAGGGTTTGTTGTTGCCTTAAAGTTTGAAGCAGGGTTCTCTCGATCTCCGGATCAAAGTTGGCTAAATTTTCAGGAGTACTTGTTGACCGAAGAAGCATTCACTTGGATAACTTCAGGAGGAGCAAAAGAAAATGTTATAATATTTCGTAAAAATAAAAGAAATAATATTTAGATATATTAGACTTACGAAAATACAAGGAAAAATAAAGTTTTGGTTCTGCCGGACATAGTGCCGGGTGACTCTTACCCGGCAGTGGACTTCCTCCACTATTGCCGGGTTTATACAACCCGGCACGTTGCCCGACGTGAACAAAAATCGAAAAATTAACTTAATTAAAGACATTAAGTGCAGAAGATAATCAATATAGATGCAAGAGGAGATCATTCCTAACTGTCCCTCCTATTTACGACAATAATATTGAGAGAATTTGAACATGCCGGGTGACGAGCCGGATACAACCTGTCCGGCATAGGACTTCCTCCGAAATGTCGGGTGAAGAACACCCGGCACAATGCCCGGCAAATGCAAACTCGAAATTCAAAATAAAGAATTATAGTATAGGAACTAATATAATAGAGAAATAACGGAAGGGGTAGACAATAATGCATTTAAATTTGTAAAACTCAACAGTGTACGAAATTTTGAAAACAATTTGAACATGCCGGACATGATGCCGGTCCAATCCAGTCCGGCATCGGACTTCCTCCAGGTTTGCCGGATGACAGATGCCCGGCACTTCGCACGGCACATTCAAATCTGCAAAACTAAGTGCGAAAATAAATTAAAGATTCAAGGAATCAAAGAATCAAAGAATTAAAGAATAAAGAATAGGAAAAAAAGAATAGGGCGTTTTACCGAATTTAGGACTTGGACTAAAGAATAAAATAAATAACTAAACCTACAACTCTACTACGGGTAGCAAAATAAAAGCCGGTCGGAGTATAGTGTAATATATTACGACCGAGAGTATCGAACCCAAGGGACTTATAGAAAACTAGTCCTAATCCGGTAATAACCTATTCTAAGACAAGGGGGGAAATTGAAATATTTTCTAACCCTAATCAAAACTAACTAAACTAAGTGGTAATTACAATGAAATTATCCTTGATCCAGGGTGTGAAACCATCCAAGCATCAATATGAACTCTAAACATAAACACAAGCCTTCGAATTAACCAACAACTGAACACGCCGGACATCCTGCCGGGCACCATATGCACGGCACATTCAAAGACATTGAATGTGCCGGACACAGGAGATCCGGCATTACACCCGGCACGTTCAAAATGTAAATGCCACTCTCTTGCTCCGCAACGAAAACAAGAAACTCATCCCTATTAACAAATCGAGCATATATCATGCCACGAAATGAACAAGGAAATGGGGGAAGATGGATTAATTCTCACTCTTACTACTAACCCTAAGTCATAAGAAGAGAGTAGGAAGACCATTAAGAGAGTCTAACCTATCTTACTTGGGACTTGTCTTCCACAAGTAAGAATTGCATGAAGAGAAAAAGAGATCAACCTATTCTCTTTCAATAAGAACCTTACTCTTAATAAACTTGAAAATTATATTAAAGAAATCATATTGTTTACAAGAAGAGTTTCATCCCAACCAAGAACAGAAGGAACTACTACTCAATCACCCATGAATTGAAGAAGGAAATACAAGAAGAAGGGAGAGTTTTGACATAGCCTTCACCCTCTAAATCTTCCTCCAAATCTTCTTCTTTTTCTCTTGAATGGTTGTGTAGCAGTTCTTCAGTCGAAAATACGTCTATTCTGTGGAGTAAGTGTGTGGAATTATGGTGGAATTGAACACCCAAAATGTTCAGCCTCTTGCGCCTTTTATAGACAAAAGTTCTTCGGATGCCGGGTCTCATGCCGGGTCTACGTAATCCGGCATCGGGATTAAACACGTGCTATTTCCGTAACGGTCGAAACCGCCCTGGCGCGAAAAGTCACTTATGCCGGACATATTCCATCCGGCATCATACCCGGCATCTAATGTTTGGATAACGGTAAATAACCGACATCTATTGCTAGACAGGCGCGTCTTTTGCTTATGCCGGATACAACATACCCGGCACCATGTCCGGCGACGTCCCATTTCTGCTGTGTACTTGCGCCGTGCATGAGAGATCCGGCTTCATATCCGGCAAGGTCCGGTTTTTGATGAAAAACTTGCTCCTTGCATAAAAAACACCAAGAGCATTAGTCTGAACATATAAAATGACTTCTTATATAAATTAATGCAAATACTAACTATTCTTACCTTATTTTAACTAATAACACTACAAATCTAGCTTATAAAATATGATAAGTCTACAGCTTATCAACTTAGTAAAGTACCATGAAGTTAAACGAGACCACTATGACCATGGAAGGGCTTGATAGCCTAACCTCTGTAACTGTAAGTACACCAGTCAGCAAGAAGCTAGACTTTGTTAAGGTAAGAAGATGCTGTGAAACCATGAAGATTTTCTTTCAAACTCAGATTTACTCAAACCCTTTTTCTTTTCAAAACCAGATTTTCTTTTAAACCAATACTTCCTTCTAACCTTCTTCTAAACCAAACCAGTAAAACCAAGGACAGTTGACAAGGATACAACGATGGATAAACCTTCCCTCGATTAAGTTCGGGAAGCATGGAATGAATATTGTCACGGGACAATATAAGGGAGTTGACAACAGAATACTTCACCTAGGCGTGTGACGGACACTACGAGTGTACCAACTGAATTGTGGGACGATCGCACTCCGATAGGAGCTTGTGGGCCTGACAGACCTACTTATGGGTTCGTTGGGTAGGTAGCAATGTATCAGTATGGTACCCCACATATGTATACGAGTGGAGTCCGAAACACGGGAAGTAGTCGACTCCGTCTACGGTCAGCAGTATAAATCAAAACAAGAGCTAAGGATTGCAAGGAATGGTTAAAACAAAAGAACCTGATCAAGTTAACGAGATTAAAATGATTAGTGAATTCATTTCAAGGAAATGTTTAAGAGTCAGGAGGTGCAAAGGGCACTAACTGTAATGTAAAGACATCTTATACGTTTAAGGATCCTCAAGGATAAACATGTTAGCTGGAACGGTGACCTAGCCGGTACATGGCAAGTAGATGATTAATGTGGACACATTAATGTGCAATGAACGGGATGAAACTCCCAGAATGAGTACCTACACTACCAGGAAGTGTTGATCTTCACAGAAGAGGATAATAAGCCAGTTAAGAACGCAAAAAGGCGTGGCTAACTGAATGTACCAATAGCTGTGAACTAGATGTAATGGCATGACTTAGCAACACCCAGGAGCAATCCTTAAAGGGTGTTCGCATCAGTAATTGTTGCACGAAATGCATGACAGAAGCATAAGGGTTGAAACTAACACCCAGTTTAGACATAAGTTGTCAGGAGACGGACTGACAATCCTAAGGGGCATCCCATGAAAGGAAATGGAATGTAACGACCTTGTCATGGAGCTCAATATGATATCCAAACTATGTAATGTTGTACAAAGAAGTACATGTATGTGGACAGCCTACAATGAGTGTAGCTCAAGGCAAATAAGGCTTATAAGCCACAAATAAAGTGTGTTATGTAAATGTGAGTTAATTGTAGAAGTTTATATGGTACAAGTAAATAGAGCGGAGAACAAACCACTGCTTAAAGAGTGGGGATACCTCTCGATATTGTGAAACCGCTGGAGCGGTAGTTGTGTGAACCAAGCTCAAGAAATATGTTAAGATGGACGATATTCTTATTATCTGAGAGCAGTTAGTTTAGCAGTATGTGTGTATAAAGTGAAGCACCGAGCTGAGTAACGCCGGTTAGTGACTCGAGTGATCAATGCTCAAGGAGCATTCAGTAGTCATCAAAATGAGTGATGAACCATAATACGAATGATGTAAGTGTATGTGTGGAAGTTAATGTGACAGTAAATACCATGTAAGTTAGCGTTATACAATAAGCACGGTGCGCAGTAAGCGACCGTTGTATAAGTGATGTTAAACGATAATGTAGCCAGTATTACGAGATCAGAACCTCAATGAAACTCAGTGTGAATTCCATGGCGAATCGCATAAGAGATTTACTGTCAAGAGTTTACACCTCTGCACTCTGTATGACTGAGTGTTTTGGTATTGCGCTTGCGCAGTAATGATCGAGTGGGATAGCTAGGAATTGGGAACATGTTAATTGTGGAGGAATAATGTTATAAAGGCCGATGCATAGGAAATGCAAGGCCGCACCAATAAAGGAGTACTTGTACAAAACCAAATGTGGAGACATGATTAACAGTAAATGACTACAGTAGCACTAACTGCCAAATATCGGTATGGAATATACCCCAAATGTTGTAAATAGCTGAGAGAGCACTACACACTAGGTAGTAGCTCAATCTCAACCGACAGTAAGTCAGAAGGGAGCAAGTCAATCATTGTGAAATACATAGCTGTATACACAGTAAATTATCATGGAAGTGGATAGGATGTTTGTAACTCACCGAATTCGCTAAAGGGTAAGAGATACCACGTGTCGGTTGAGAAACCATTGTTACCAAGATGAAGGTGACAATTGGGGATGTGTAATGCAGTAAGAATAACAAATGGGGCAATTAAGCTCTACAGTTATTAGAGTTTCGTAGCAGAAACTAGTGAGCCAGTGATTCAAGTGTTGAATGTACATGGTGAACATGAGTGAATGGCTAATTATTAACGCCTAGAAGCCTAACAGGCCAGAATCGAAACGAACTAAGAGTTTAAACAAACTCCAATGAGAATTCTTGGTTTAGGAACTAAACCGCCAATATGGTTAAGATCCTCTAATCGGAATCCATTGTGTAATAGACCGCGTGGAAGTTAAAACACTTCACGACGGCAGAACATTATAAGCCAATGTTTAGTGATTGATTACGTGGGCGTAATCCCTTTTAAGGGGGGTAGAGCGCAAAACCACTTAGTGTGTATTACCGTACAAGTGTACGTGATTTATGTTGTGCATAGCATACAATAATTTGTTTTGATGATTGATGTGTGTGTTACGTAAACATACGCATTCAGTCATGGTTTAATTGTGGTAATTGCGTACAGAAGATGCGAATACCATTATGATAAGTGTGTGTATTTGTTAACAGTTGTGTGTGATAGTACAAGTGTGGGGAGTAGAGAAACTCCCGGGGGAACAAAAGCCCCGACAGTGTATAAATGTGAAATGGTGTGTTGTATTTGAAAATATATATGTATATTATACTATAGTGATTCATGAAAGAATACGAAACTGACATAGAACCTAGTGAGAATGAGATTCCCTAGGTAACAACATTAAAGTGAATGGAAATAACTGATAGACGAAGTTCTATCCCTTGGAGTGTTATGATCATGACTGAATGATTTAAAAGATAGAAAATTGGAAATGAATGAGTGATTTAATTGATGCTTGAAAATGAAGTGGGAGGTGGAACTTGATTTGCATGTGATCAAGGGAAGCCGAACACAAATTGGGGTGGAAGGATAGTCCAACACTGATGCTGATCACATCAGGGTTGGATGATTCTTGAAGCTCCCTATAAGTGGTCACAAATAACCACGCTAAGAAAAGAAGCAAAGAGCATAAGTTGGACTTGGAGTTGTGTGTGTTTTCAAAAGGATTTTCAATTGGTATTTAAAACGTTGATAGATACTTTACATAATTAAAGTTTTCTTACTTAACCTCACAAGGAAAATTTCAAATTTAAGTGATTGTTTTAATCTCCCAAAGGCACGGGGACGGAAGGTGTCCATCGCGACCGGGTTCGCGGGATCATAGTGAATATCAAAGATATTTTTGATTGCTATACATGCTATGACATGTTGTGGAATGTGTAATAAATGTTATTTTGACCTTGATTTGTTAAAGTGGATGTTATCAAGACCTATGAGTCTAAATGTGTTGTGTTACATAGACCTATGTGTCTAAAGGCTGTTATGTTATCAAGACCTATGTGTCTAAAGGTTGTTATGTTACCCAAGACCAGTGAGTCAAAGGGGTTGTTATGTATGTGTAAATGTTGTTAAGATACCCGGACCATTGAGTCCGAGGTTATCATGTGAATATGTTATGTTATGTGTGGATGTGAATGTGTTGCCCGGACCATTAAGTCCGAGGTTGTGATGTAAATTGTGTTTGGTTATGGAAGTTTATTTCCAAGTGATTACTGTGTTCTAATCTAATGATGTGTGGAAAGTGTGAACTTCGAGGACGAAGTTTTTTAAGGGGGTAGATTGAAATACCCCAACCTTGATATGTGGTTAAATATCAAACTATGGTATGTAAAGGCTAAAAAGTGCCTTAGAAACATTAGTGAACAGTTTAAACCATAGTAAAATGCAATAAAGCATTAAGACACAGTTTGACCAAAAACATGCTCTAAGCTATGAGTGAACCTGGTTAGGACCCAAAGAGCCTACCAAGACTTAATAATATTCAATTATGATTTAATAAGGCAAATTAAGTCCTTAGAGAACCTTGGTAGACATTGGAACTAAACAAAACATAAATAAATACCTTAAGGTCAATATGGGCTAAAAGTGCTCTAAGCTTGGGATAAATTTGTATAAGACCTAAAGGTCATACCTATACCTTATAAATATGTTAAGGAGCATATTAAATCAATTACCAAAGAAAACCAAGCTTGAAAACAAGTTAAAATACAAAATGTGCTTTAAGGAGTCTTAAAGCACATTTTTGAAAAATTGTCTTGTAAATGAGTTTTGAATGGCTAAATGTCCATCATTACTCTTTAATTAACATGTGTACTATATAGTATCACATTTGGAAGTCTATATCAATGAGAAATCAAAAATTTCACTTCTATGTGCCTTGTTTTTGTGAATAGTGATTTTTATAAGCTATTTTGTAACATATGTTATTATAAGTGATTAAATTGACAAATAAAGACTAAAGTACCCTTCTAACTAAATGGGGGCCGGTTTTTCAAGGTGTGAGTCACCAACTTGTAAAAGAAATCAAATAAGTAAAGTGAAGCTTAAAGTAAAGTACTATTTGCTTTTTACATAAATATCTTAACAAAAGCAAATTTATCTTCATTCTCTCTTTCCTTCTCGTATTCACACGGTTCTCCATCTTCTCCTTTCCTCCATTTACAATTTGCTATGGCAACCTCTCTTCTCCATCTTCAATTCCTTGCCAAATCCAACTCCATGCTCCAAATCAAATTCTAAGACCATATTTGTCTTAGTTAGACCAAGCTCTACACTTCTATCTTTTCAAATCTTCAAGAACTCAATTTTGGTGCCATGGAGATTCACCATTGAAGGAGCTTGAGCTCACCTTTCTACATATTATTACTCTCCTTTGCTTCTAGGTAAGGAATCTCAAATAAAAACTACATTTCCTCCATGTTTTTGTTGTGACCGAAAATACCCATTAATGGAGCTCTTTGTGTGACCTTGTTCTAGCTTCATTCCAACTCTTCATGGACTAGGTGGAGTCCTCTCTTGAATTATATTCAAACTCTCTTCAAAGATCAAGGTAAAACAACTACATTAATGTTTTTGAAACAATGTAAAATTAGGGTTTACAATGAGATGAAGCTTATAGCTTGAATACTCATTATAATGTTGGTATATTGTTAAGAACTTGACAAGAAATCAAATACCTTACCGGTTTTTATAAGGAAACAAGAAAGGAGTTGTTTGGAAAAGAGGTAAATCTACTAACCTAATGTTGTTTAAATGCCTTAGGAAAATGAGCTTGATTTGCTTAATAAAATACCTAAGGAGCCAATGGTGAATGACCTAGAGAAATGCTCTCAAGGAGTTTATTAAGGGCATATGCATTGTTGGGTGTATTTGCAGGTCAAAGGCATTACTTATGTGGGAAATTCAGTGTTTATGATTTATGCATCTTAAGGGCCTAAGAGCCATGTCATTTAAGGGCCTAAGTGCCATGCAATCTAAATTATGCACTATATTGTGATGTGGTGCTATATGAGTGAAGTTTGTGTATAAAAGTGCTTGATGGATTTTAGTGTTCTTGGTTGTTTGTTGGTGAAAACAATCTTTTTGGTTTAGGATGTTCTAGGAGAAACTATGTCGAAATTTAGGTAAAACTAGATTCTAAGAGTTTAAAATGATTTGATAAGTTAAGGAGTAGATTAGATAATGTTAAGTGTTTTCCTGTGAAAGAAACATCAATTAAGGTGATTAAGATGTGAGAAGGACTTAGGCAAACTTGGTAAAATAAGGAGAAAGTGTACTTGAAAAAAGGACTTCAAGAATGACATAAGGAATTAGTTGTGAGAAATTATGCTTAAGAGATGAATGTTAAGATGAGGAGAAAGCATTTTGGGTAGTAGTTATCATAGGTGAGAAACACATTTAGAAACCTAGTATAATGTTGTAAGTGTTAAGGAGTTTACAAGGAATTAAGTAAAGGCTTAAGGAATTGAAAATGAGTTTATGGATGTTGTATGAGGATATAGGTACCAATGTTGTTAGGAAACATTAAGAGGCTTAGGATAAGTTTGGTGAATTTGACAAAGTTTGGTAAGTTTAGAGGACGTCCCCCAGGAGTCCGACCCAATTTGGGTCGGACAGCCTCTGTTAGACGTCAGGAAATGTTCTGGAATGGTCCGACCCAGAAGGGTGGGTCGGACATGGGTCGGACGGTCATGTTTTCAAAGGAGGGAAAATGTTCTGGAATGGTCCGACCCAGTCGAGTGAGTCGGACGTGGGTCGGACGGGCATGTTTGTAAGGCGGTAAAATGTTCTGTAATGGTCCAACCCAGAAGGGTGGGTCACATGGGTCGGACATGTATGTTCTGAGGTCGATGATTTCTGGAATGGTCCGACCCAGAAGGTTGGGTCGGACATGGGTCGGACAAGTTAAGTTTTCCAAACCCGAAAACCACTGGAAGGGTCCGACCCAGTTGTGGGTCGGACGGTGGGTCGGACATACCAAACTTGTAAAAAAAAGAGAAAAGAAGTGACCTATGTAGTTAACCTAGGGGTATAATGAAGGTAACCTAGGGTAAGTTAGACATTTAAACATGTCAAATAATCATGTTAAACACTTAGTAAATTGGAGGTTAAGTAAGTTAATTAACCGACATTCTTGAATCAGTATGAGTGACCTACGGTGGAAACAAATCAAGGCAAGGACCAAGGTATGGTTTTCTTGCACCTGTGTCCTACCGGATTACACCGGCTTGTATGCCAATGTGTTTTTTCTGTATGTTTGCCACGTTGTAAGATTAAACATGTAATGAGTTTACAGTAATTCATTTATGTGGCGTGTGCACTCCGATACCATTTACCTCGGAAGTGTTACCTTAGTTACTGAGTCTAGGATCACATGAGAGTTTCGGTATTCGGATAAACGACCCGAACCATGGGACGTACTAACCACGGCTATGGTGTTTTAATGGTGTGATATGTGTCTGTGAATGTAGGGATCTCCCTTGTGTGTCTAACCCAGTTGTAATACTGTATGGTGTGTAGTTATGATAGACTCATAGTGGGGTTCTAACTAATATCTAAAGTAAGTATGTACTAACAGTAATCCGGTTTGGCCGGTCGCGCGTTGTTTGGGAGAGGGTATCCTTCTTAGCCTTACCCTTCTCTTTGTTGTGGTTGTTTTCCCTCACGGGTTATGATCTCCCATTAGCTTATTCCAAAGCTTAGCTATTCTGACTTATGATCGGTTTAGGGGGAACATGTGTTTGTGTGGTGTTCGGGCCTCCAAACCCGAACCGCCTTACTTAAGTTACTCGTCCAACTATTAGACGGTAATGAGTGTTGTTGTTATTGTATAACGAGCTTATCATGAGACTGGCAACATTCTCTAGGCTCACCAGTGTATAAACAATGTTTTGGGTCGGTTCCTAAGAACCATTCCCGTTAGTTATGTATTTTTTGTGATGCAATATCTATTGCGTGTTATGTTGTGCACGTTGAAACGTGCAAAGTGTTGTTTGTGATGTTATGTAGTGTATGTTATATGTTTAAAATGTGGAGTATGTGGATCATGGATATGAATCACAGTTTAGAAAAGAGGCGTTTAAGGATAACCCGATTTAAGGGTAAGTGTCGTCTATTAAGGAAGTAGCTCCATAGAGGAGGAACACTCTAGGGATAAGGGTTACTATGAGTGACTTATTAAGTAAGGATATATCATCCTTTGTTGAGCCGTTGAGGCGAATGATTATGTGTTTGTGTTTTACAGTTGCATGCATGATTTAAATATAATCAACCGCATGCTAAGACGACAATTAGTTTGCGTGGCCCGGTAGCATGTGGGCTGCGGGATTACCATACCAGCAAAGGGCTGAGCCCCTTGGGGGCCACCCTTTCTCTTCTTTTCCTATTTCATACAAGGAGCTGGAAGCCGTTCGAGAGTAGGACGGGGTAGTCGTTGTACATGGGTAATCGTTTATGTTGTATATACAGTAGGTGTAGTAAGACCGAAATTGTTATCGCATTAGTTATAAATACTCGGTATAGTTGGAAGGTGTACGTTGTTGTTGTTGTTATTGGAAAGGGATAGTAATGTGTAGTCGCTCGGGAATTTAGCCTATCAGACCGGCACAATGTATGTGTATTAGCCTTGTTAGCCACGTGGGTGGTTAACGGCGTGTAACACCAACGAGTTGAGTTATTTGATGAGGTGTGTATTCCGCTGCAGATTGTTGTTATGTATTTGTTGTTGGATGGGTGTTACACTAAGGTCACCTAGTCTTGTTTGAGTTTAGATGTATAAACTTCCAGTCATAAAACATTCGCGTAAAATAGAACGCAGTTGTGTTGAGCAATACAGTATACAAGTTCATATACATAAATCACAGATATCGCTCTTAGCAATTAACACACAACGTCTGGACCTCAGGAAAATCCTTAGGACAATCAGACCACACAATTAACATACCGTTCACCGGTGTAAATTGCTAGCTTGACATACACGCTTAGTAGTTTCTCCCCGTAGCGCTGTTATATAAACATACAAATACCGGGTAATATTAATACACTAGCGTTACTATTATAGTACTGTTGTTACAGGCCTATTAACTATAGTATTCTAACCCCGTATGTTCTTTATTTCTCCCTGTTATTTTATAGTGGTTCGAGGTAGTTCATCAGTTTATTATTTTATGTAGTATCTACATGTGATAATGAATTTCCATTTCCTTAATTATATTACCATAATTGTTTCCACTTATTCTTTATATTATACAACTTGGTTATTTTTATTATAACCACCTTTATTTCATAAACTTTACATTATACTCCAAAATACATTATATTCCTTAGTTTTAATTCCTTAGTTTATTAAATTACAAAACCAACCATATAATTTCGGTAATTATAAATTGGACACAATAACTTTTGTAAATTACTAATTGACCACATTAACTTTCAGTTATTGCCAATTAAATATACTAACTCTTATAAATTACTAAATATCCCTTTAAACTTTCGGTTTTCAACCTTTTCTTCCTATATTTATTTTTAACCCCCAAAACTTTATATAAGTTACATATTAACTCATAAACTATAGTTTTAATATTTAATTTTCTAAAATACCGAAATGACCCATATACTTTTATAAATTATGGTTTCGCCCTATATTCATTTCGGTTTAATATATAAACTTTCATAAATTACATATTCACCCCATAACTTTTATAAACTTAATATTTTATGTCATAAATCATTTTAACCCATAGTTTTTGGTCAACACTTTGACCAAAGCCTAATTTCATAATTAATACTTTAGTATACCCATAAAATCATATGTATCTCGGTTATACACTATATTTTCCATAAATTACCAAATAGCCCCAAAACATTATAAAATGTTATTTTAACACAAACACTTATTTAAATTCACCAAAATTTATAATATTAATTCCAACCTTATATCATATCATAACTATGCCAAATAAATCCTTATACTCTCGGAAATTATATTTAGTGCACCAATCTTTTCAAAATTTACATTTTAGCCACATAAATTAATAAACTAGTCATTTAAATACTTGTAGCTATTTTTAATATTCCCAAAATTTATAATATAAGCTAATACACTTATATACTTCAAAAATCACCAAATAATCCTTTTTGTTCTCGGCTTTAACATATATTTACCATATGGTTTTAAAACTTGATTTATATCTTATAATAAGTATATATAAATGTGTATAAGCCATATAACACTTCTAAAAATTATGCTAATGACTTAGAATGATTATAAACTCAAAATAGAGCATTTAACTCCAAGGATATTTGGTTTGAACTTATATGTATCATAATTAATTTTTGTGACACAAATTTATACCTTAAGGTAATAATCTTACCTTGTATGTTATAAATTATTTTCTTGGAATTATAACCTATAGTTTTCAGCCTTAATATTACTAAGGGTTGTACATAAATTTTATACTAAAGTTTGAAGCTTAAATCAAGCTTGAACTTAGTAGATTTAATTATAGAAACTTACTCCTTAAATCAAGATGATTCTTGTACTTGATTTCCTCGTGAATTCCAAGCTCTTCAATGCTATTTTGATGAAGAACTTTTGGCCTCCATATGTAGATTTAGGATATCCAAGTGTTAGACTTCTAACAAGGATTTTTAAGTAAGATTTGGAGTAGTTTTACTAGAGTTTACCTTAGGTATTTATCAAGGAATTTTTGGTACACCTTGGGATGATTGGAGATCCAAGTTTCCTTCATGAAATGATAAAGAGATCATTGATTTAGAAGCTTATAATTTTCGGAAATGACTTTAGGTATTTATTAGGATTTTCAACATGAAAATATACCTTAACTTGATCTTGTTTACTCCTTGGTTTGATGTTGAATCAAGATGACTCCTTGGAGTGCTAAAGCTTGGCGAATTCTTGCTAGGTTGTTAGAATGATTCTTGCTTCAAGACTTGGTAGATTTAGCTAGGAAATTACATAAAAAATGGTGTTAGAACTTAATACACCATTAATGGAGCTTTGAAGCTCACAAGAATAACTAGCTAAGGAAGAAAGAAAAGAGAGGAGAATGATAGCTTACCAATTCGGCTGAATGAGGGGCAAAGGCAAATGGTAGCTCACGTAAGGCTTAAGAGAATAGAATTGAAAGGATTTCTCTTTTGACAAAATAATGTCAAAGTTAGGCATTCTTTTTCCTTTGTTTATTTGTTTGGCTCTTGGCTCCATAAGTCCCTTAATTGGCTCCAACTTTCGGCAATGACAAGGGGTAGAGAATGACTTTGGTTGTCAATTGACACAAGAGGACAAGGGCAAAGGTAGGTACATGTTTCTTTTCAATTTTCTAAGTTGAATTATCAAAACTAGCTTGTCTTGTTCTCTTGTATGCCCACGGAAATGAGGGGTTGTAGGTCTCCTTGGTTTTTGCTTAATGAAGACATAGGCACATGCTTGGTTAGGTAGATGTTCTACTTTGATTTTTATAAGGCAATCAAAGCCCTTCTTTCCTTGATCAATTCGGTCATGTGCTGTTTGGAGACCTTTTTTTTTTTTTGTCAATTGAAGAAATGAGAACATGCCTAGGTAGGTAGGTGTTTTATTTGACTAATCATGTAGCAATCAATCCCCCTTTTCCTTGCATAATTTCGGCAGCCACATGCTAGAGAATGGGATGATTTGATTGTTTATTAGCAACTTTACATTATATAAACCAAGATCTACTTTATGTATTTTAATTCCGTTACTTTTCCTAACTTAATCTTCCTTGTTGTCTTCTGGCAGGATTTCGGTAATGAGGAGCTTCATTTGACTGGGATTATTTGACACATTATCACATGGCACATGAAATATGAGTCACCATTCCATACGACAATTTACAAGCTAAAACCTAGTCAAATTCACTAAAGAAAACGGCCCCTTTGGTAGTCACATGGGACTGATTTTTAATTTGATTCTTGTCACACTATATTGTACTAAGATCATATTGTAACATGTTATAAGTCACAACATTTAATTGGTACATTTATACCAAGGTTAAAGATGAAAGTTTCTAAGGTAAAATGCTGATTTTATACTACTTTTTTATCATAAAATAGGCCCTACTTGTGCTATGATTTTAGCACTGTAATTAATTGATTTAGATGTTCAATTCATCCCCATTTAAGATTATCAACTCGTGGCTCCTCAAAAACTTCAAGGTAATTGCGTAAAACGCGTTTTTATGACACCCAAAGGTGCGTTTTTGTGCTTTAAGGATATTTTAGAAAATAAGTAGTCTCTATGAGTTGCAAGTGTTTATAAACATTGTTTATAGTCAATAATGATATATTAAGGTGTTACATTGAGTTATATGGGGTTATATCAACTCATGACACAATTTCCGAGCTACCGGGACACTCCCGAGCAAAATAGGAGCGTTAAGAATTTCCCCCGAGCACTTTGTTTATTTTTGAAAAACTATCTTGAGAATTCTCTTTAGAATGATGAATAATGATGTTAGAAACTCGAAGAATGAATTATATAGGAGTTCGTGCCACCTCAACACTTCTCTAAGGGTTTATGGGGCCCCCATCGGGAACCTCCGAGCGCTTTGCGTTTAATTGAAAATTTAGCGTGAGGACTTCATCTTATATGTCTAATAAAGAGTTATGGTGCATTTGGAATGAAGTGTAATGCTTTGTTCCATCTTATAAAGTATTTCCGGGACTTTCGGGCCCTTAAGGGAACTCTCTGGCCTTTTGTATTTTCACTCAGTTTTAGATGAGGTCATGTGTTCTAAAGGTCATATAATGATCCTTGGTTGACTCGGTATGAGTTTATAGCTTATACAACTTTGGTTAGCTTAAAGGTCCGGCTTAACGCCCGTTTTTTACCTTAAGGAGTTTAGGTGCGTTTTTAACGCCTAAGTGTTTATATGCCTTCTTAGGGTTTCATAATCCCCCAAATAATATTTATTTACCATTATTTAATTATTTAAAGGTTAGGGGTATTTCACATCTGCACATTTTAAGCTATTGTTGGAAACATTATCAACTAGCATCTGCACATTTTACGCAACTGATGGAAACATTTATAAATTGTCATGTATACATTTTTACACAATTGATGTAGATATAATACATAGTTATGGATGCATCTTTAGCTATCGATGGATACGTTTATACATAATGATGAATACATTGTGATCTTCTATGAAAACATTTATCAATTTGCATGGATATATTTTTAACCTAGTGAAGGAAATGTTATCGACTATCATGTGTACATTTTTAAACTATTGCTGGTAACATTTATAAATGATCATGTGTAATGCACTACTGATTATAATATGCAGCCATGGAAGCATCTTTAGCTATCGATTGATACGTTTGCACATAGTGATGGATAATACATTTTTTAAACTTCTATGGAAACATTTATCAATTTGCATGGATACCTTTTTAACCTAGTGTTGGAAATGTTATCAACTATCATGTGTACATTTTAAGCTATTGATGGTAACATTTATAAATGATCATGTGTACGTTTTTTGCACTACTGATGAACATATAATACACAGTCATGGATGCATCTTTAGCTATCAATGGATACGTTTATATACAGTTATGGATACTTTTGTATACAGTGTAGGATATGTTTGTAACAGTGATGGATACGCTTGTAGACTGTGATCAATACGTTTGTAGACAGTGATCGATACGTTTGTAGATAGTAATGGATACGTTTGTAGACAGTGATGGATACTTTTGTAGGCAGTGATGGATACATTTGTAGACAGTGATGGATATGTTTGTAGACAATGATGGATACGTTTGTAGTTAGTGATGGATACTTTTGTAGACAGTGTAGGATATGTTTGTAAACAGTGATGGATATGTTTGTAGGCAGTGATGGATACGTTTGTAGACTGTGAAGGATACTTTTGTATACAGTGTAGGATACGTTTGTATACAGCGATGGATACGTTTGTATACAACAATGGATACGTTTGTAGACAATGATGGATATGTTTGTAGACAGTGATGGATACGTTTGTAGACAGTGATGGATACGTTTGTAGAGAGTGATGGATACTTTTGTATACAGTGTAGGATATGTTTGTATACATCGATGAATACGTTTGTAGACAGTGATGAATACGTTTGTAGACAGTGATGGATACGTTTGTAGACAGTGGCGAATACATTTTTAACCTTCTAAGGAACCATTTATCAATTATTATGGATACACCTTTAACCTAGTGTTAAAAACATTTATCAACTGTCATGTATACATTTTAAACTATTGATGAAAACATCTATAAATGATAAGAGGAAACATCGGGAAATTGTGGTATATTTTATAAGTCTATATGGTTGTATATTAACTGCAATAGAATTTAAGTGTAAGGACAAATCATATGTGGTATATTACTACCACATTACTATATATTTAAAAACTTCTTTATTTAGTATTATATTTTGATAATATTAACAAGTTAAACAGTAGATTTACTTTCACATTTATCTAAGAAAATAATTTTAGCAATTATTTTAGTAGTATTATTGTTAAATAAATAATTAATATTATCTTATTTATAGATGTATCTCATCCTCATGTTTCCCTATATTTTAACAAATGGCATTTCTTCCTTCCGTCCCTGTTCCACATAGACATCAGTTTCTTCTTTGCACACATCCAGAGATTGACATCATATGTAAATTTGATTAAATCTCTCACAATTTAAGAAAGCATAGTATATTTAAAATATTACCGTTTTTTACATTGCAGCAACTAACTCGCTACCACAAACCCTAAAAATGCCTTCGATGTTTTAGCTTTCCTAGGGTGGGTTTTGGGGGTGTTTTGGGGGTAGGGTAATCTATTTAGAATTTGTTCTATACTTTATATTATAAAACACTAACCCAACAGGTTTTCAAGGTTTATTGTGGCGGGTTTTTAAAAGACTTATGTATTTCTTTTTAATCTTTTAAAGAATTATTAAAATCTAAAATTTAGTATTTTATTAATTTAGTTTCTTATAATTTTATTTTATTTAAGGCATGTATTTATTATTTTATTCATACATACGTAAACAACAAATATTATTTGATTAAAGAAATATTATCTAATAGCACATCGTAGAAAAAATTATTACATTATTAATACATACGAATAATTATCTTAGTTAGGCATCGTAAACAAATACAAAAGGAATATTATAATATAACAATAGAGTATAGATTTCTGGGTGTTTGAAAGAATTGAAACTTTTTGATGAATGAACAAAAATAAATACAAGTAGACGGACTAGATTAGTAACAATACTAAATTTGAATACTGTATAATAAAATAATGAATTTTCCTCACACAGCTCAAATTCACGTATATCCGTCAGGGACGGAAGAATCATGTCTGTCACCGGATCCAAGCCCTCATCTTTTTACTTAAAGAGTTCTTAAAACCAATCATTGTGGGCATAGTGTAGACACCAAAAATTTTCACCCCATAAAACAAATTCAGAAAAATAAATAAAAAAAGAGGGTCGTCATCTTTCTTTTCAAAATGTACTCATGTGCATGTCAAAATGAAACTGTCATTTTACAACACATTTTCTAAATCAATTTTCAAAACATCGAATCCGTCCCTTCTCGTTATTTACTTATTTACCGTTTTGTTTCCAATTAATTTCATGTTAGTCAGTTTTGTTGTATTCGCTTATTTATTTGTCTATTCATTTTCATTTTGGTTCAGACTATTTTGCTACTTGTTTGTTTTATCTCACCTCATTTCATTGGTACCGTTACTCGTATTTTCTTTATTAGTACTTATTTTTATTTTGTCTTTATCATTATTATTTTTAGAACTATTTTATCATTTTGTGTACATTTCACTATTATATTCCATACTAGTATATTTCGTTGTGTCACTGATTCGATTAAATTCCCTCTCGTCTCATGCCATTTTATTTCTTGTTTATTCCATCTTATTTATCAGTACTCGTACATATCTAACTCAATTTCCATTTTATGGCATTCACTTGTATTTTTATCTCTGTCATACTAGTACTTCACTATTTCATGTGCTTACTATTATTTCATTTCATTTCATTTCATTTAATACTTTATTACACCTTTTTTATTTATATGCATCCCTTTATTTTATAACTCTCGAGAAGGGAACCCATTCATTTGATTAAATAAGGACATTTCGTCTATTTGTAAATTCTCATTTAAAATGCATTCTTAGAGATTTCATCTAGTTGGAATCAAAACTCTAGAGTTGTTTTTCTCATTTGTATATTGAATTTTGATCTAGCATAACTGGTTAGTGTGTCCCTTGAAGAGGCTGTCAGACCCGAGTTCAACTCTCAAATGGAGCATTTAGTTTCTTTTATTGTTTAAGCTCATGCCATAGTTTAAATTGTATATTCCTTGTATATATATACTAAGTTTTGTCATAGCATAATTGGAAGAAGCATGTGAAAGGTACACTAGAGGTTACAACTTTGAATCATGGGAGTAGTGAAACTTGTTTTATTTTTGTCTCCAACCTGGGTCCGATTTCTGCTCCCAAATAGAGCCCATTTCTATTAGTTAGCCCAAATAAAAAGCAACCAGTGGCCCATGTCTCAAAGAAACCCTAATTAAACATTTGTCTCCTACTCCCTCTATTATAAAAACTCCTCAAAAACCCTACAGTAAGGGACACGTTTTTTGACCCAGCAGGCATCAATCCCCAACATCCTGATTCCTTTTGACGGGTTCTCTACATTCCTTGCTCTGCTCGTTTTCGAAGAAACAAAACAACAACAAAAAAAACCTGAAACATGTTCTTCCCCTTCCCTTGAAAGCTATCACCATTACCACCACATTCTTCCAGTTGAATCACCACCAACACCCAGCCCCAAAATTGTTCTGCCACCGAACTTCATCACCGCCACCGCTCCCGCACCCGAAACCATTACCTAACCCTCTTCAAACCCACGTTTTCCTCCAGTTCCTCCCATTCTCATCTACGATAGTCTACTGGAACGCTCGGTTAAACTCCCTCTCCCTGATTTCATTTTTTTTTTCCCATTGATAGAGTAAGTGTTGTCTTATCTCTTCCTATTTTGTATATTGTCTTTCGGTTCAACTCTTTTCGCTCTTTTTCACTCACTGATTGTGTCAAGTAAGTCAAATCGGATGAGCTCTAATGAGCGAGGTCTGCGGCCTTTTCCGGGAACTAGTTTCCGATGTTGGTGTCGGCTCCCGTGTTTTAGATTTCATTTTCATCTTCTTTAAACTATCAAAATTCTCTAATCTACGCTTAGTTCTGGATGTCGATTGCGAACGAACACCAAACCTCTATTATAGGTTTTGGTTTTTGCAAGTTCATATACAGATCGAACACTCTTTCTTGTACTTTCATTTTGTTCATATAAATACACTCAAATGAATGCCAAGCATCTTTAGGTTCTGGGGTTCAAAGAGTTGTACACCCGAAATGAAAGTTTGCTCTCATTCTCTCTCTGTTTTTGCCTTAAAAATAGATGTATGTACACGAGGAAAATCACACGCGAATGATCTGGACGATTCTACTATTCTCGTCATTTTTGTTTTGATTTGTTTTGTATAATCTGATCTTGTTCGCTGATTGAGCTTAATAGAAGGCGGCAACCTCTTTGAATATGTAGCTTCATCATAAAACTGAGGTCAATATGTTTTTATCGTGTTTCCAGATTGTTACTCCACCTGTCATATAGACCATCTATCGATTATTCTCCTTTCTCTGATTTTGTTTGTATATGCGTACATGCCCACGAAAACCGAATCCACCATGGGTTATGGGTTCCAAGGCTAAACGCAGAATAGAATGGGATTCAAAGTTTAAGTTTCTGTAAAATGTTCTTAGCTACTTTTCTTTTCTTACTTTTCAAAATCCGTCTTCTGAATATCTCCATTTCGGTACTTGGAACTTATTGTTGTGGACCTCAAGCCTTTATACCTGCTATAATCGATTGCTCACTTTGATGTTCTGGTTTAGGAAAAATCTCAGTAACCTGAATCAGACTTTGTCTGAAGTTGCACATGCGTGTCACCCTTATGTCTCATTTTACCATTTCGTTCCCTTAAAGATGCAGCTGTTACCTCTGTAAACAAGTTTTGGGTGCTATCTCTTCAAGCACGAGCACTTGTGGCTATTTTGTTTAATCTCTGCTCTGATCTTTTCTCGATTATACTCATGGCTGATGCGTTTTTTTATTATTGTTGTTCGATACTGGGTGAAACAAACCCATTTGCTACCTTCATTCATTTAGCTCAGTTCATGCCTGCTACAGACCCAAAGGTAGTACAAATTGTGTTCGGGTCATCGCTAATGACTTTATCCTTATGTGTCTGGTTTGTAAAGTAAGTTTGAGCTGGAAAGGGCTGTCACCTCTGCAAGGCCCCGATTGTGTTCACTTCTGCATTGTCCATTCGATTGTGTTTGTTGTTTAATCTGGTTCTTTCTAGTTGTGCTTTGTTGGCCATTTACAGGTATATGTGCCTGCAAAAATCGGTACTAAATTCTAACCGAAACATCTATTTGACCTCTTTCAATTCTGTGATGAAATGATACGATTTAGGAAATGTTTGGATGTGTTCTCTGTATATTCATTTGAAGGTGGTTGATCCGTATACTGCTTCTTACACCTTTTTCTTTACAAACTAAACTATTAAGTGGGAGCCTGCCTAGTCAGATCTGTAACAACCCAATCAAAAATTTAAAAGGGAAGTGAAACGAGTTAATAACCTGGTTTAGATTTCACCGGATCAGTTTCCAAGTTTTAGACTCTAATTTCTCTATTGGTTCTGTACACATTTGATTCTTTGAATAACTGTTGTAATCAATTTTGACTTGTTGTTCATCGTATGGGTTTTCTTTTATTTTTGCACCATATATGTACATGCTTCACGTCTAACTTTGTTGCAATTTTAAATTCATTTCCTTTATTCTCATATTACACGATTAAGCCCTAGTTACTACCCACTAGGACCTCTTTACCGATAGAAAAGCTTAGGATGTACTGTCGCCCCACACCTAACAGGTCTCTGATTCGTTTCGTGGGGCAATAGTCTCCTATAGCTTCAGAAAACACTCAAACCATCCTTTATTCTATAAGGCTAAAATTTTTAAAGAACAAGCCATTAAGGCTACCTTAGGAAGGCTTAGGATGTGAAACCACCCCATGCCTAGTGGGTCTCCGATTCGTTTTATGTGGATGGAATCCCCATTCGCCTTCAACTCACCCAATAAGAAAGAGCGATTAAAATAAAAATAAGCTTAAACTTCAATTTCATTCTTTAGCCCAAAATAAGACCCATTTTAGGTGCAAATCCAATCCACTTTTTAAAGCCCAAGTTTAGAAATCCAACTTTGACCTATATTAGCCCAACATCCAAAACAAAAAAAAGGGCTAAGGCCCAAATTGGGCCCAAGTCCAAGTCAAATCCAAGTCTATCCCAAAAGGCCTATTCAGCCCAAAAGCAAACTTCAGCCCAAATAAAAAAAAGTCCAAGGCCCAACTCAGCCCACATATCAGTTTTGGCCCAAAACCCATCCAAATTGGCCCACTAGGCCCAATTCGGTTCAAAACCCCAAACAAGGTCCAATTTTCAAAGATCCAAAACAAGGCCCAATTTTCAAACTAATCTAAAGCCCTGATCAAGCCATGGCCCAAATTATGCCCAAAATTCAAGCTCAATTCGGCCCACAGCCCAATCACCCCCAAGGCTTAAAAGCCTAATTCGGCCCACACCTCAATTATCCCAAGGCCCAAATTCCAATCGGCCCAAAAGCTCAAATTCCAATTGGCCCAAATCCCAATTCAGCTCAATTCGGCCCATAGCCTAATCACCTCAAGGCCTAAATCCCAATTCAGCCCAAAAGCCCAATCCGGCCCACATCTCAATCACCCCAAGGCCCAAATCTCAATTTGCTCAAAAGTCTAATCTGGTCCAACTTTGACCTCTGACTTTAACCTCCAACTTTGACCCCCTACTTTGACTGAGCCCAAGTTTGACCTAGCATGACTTTGACCAAGCTCGACTTTGACCATGCTCGACTTTGACCAAGCCTGACTTTGACCAAACCCGACTTTGACCAAACCCAACTTTGACCCAACCCAAATTTTGACCCTGTCCATTTTCCAACCCCAATTCAAACCAAATTCAATTCAAACCCAATTCCATTCAATTCAATTCTAGATTCAATTCATCCTATTTGAACTTATCTTGTAAATCCCATTCAAACTCATTTCAAAAATTTCAAACGACTCTTTTATTTCAAATCGAAACCACTTTGTGAAATTTTAAAGGAAAAACTCTTCTCACATCACAGAAAACTCTTCTCAACAAGCAGAAAGTTCTTCTCACTTATACAGAAAGTTTTCTCCTAAAAATATTTCTCAAAATCAGTGTTTCTTTACAGAGAATTCCGAACAACTTCAGAAGTTTTCTAACTTAGTTTTCAAATCCAAAATAAAACCATTTTCAGGGAACAAGAAATGTCTAACACTTTCAAAACGTTTTCATCCTAGTTAGACACCACTTATCTCCCTTCCAAAATAAAAATCCAAGGCATGGCACTGGGGTCGTAACATCCCTTGTCGCAGTCTGGATCTCTTTAGGCGGGGCATTAGGGTGACAAACCTCCCCAAATTGCAGCCTAGATTTTTACAAGGCGAGGTGCTAGGGAAGTAACGACCTTCCTAGCTACAGCCGGGATTTTAGAATCATCTAACTCCCTTCCACTCGATTTCAGTATTTTCGGTTTTCAATGTTTTAAAATCTGGGAGTTAGAGACGTTATTAGGGTTTGACCAAGAGCATCTCATTCATGGTGTTTCTCTCGAAATCCTATTTTTCGACATAAATTCATGGCCCCATCTTTCGAGCCTCGGCACTTACCATTAATTAAGTGTCACACTCGAGGGGGTACATAGGGTGATCCCTTGGGATCATCCGCCCTTTCACAACAAGATGATTTTCCTCAAACATTTTTGAACCCCGAACCTAAAATAGAAAAATCGGGATCTCTCCCAAATTCCAATTGCCTCACATACTCAAATAATCATTCAAACTCCAAATTACCTCAAACTCGAATCATCACCCTAATCACGACTTCTCTCTAACTTCTAATAGTCTCATAGGCCCGAGCGCCCCACAGACTCAAACATCTCTAATTCTCCACCATCTTCAGATTTCAATGTCTTATAGACCTGAGCGTTAGACTTCAATATCTCATTCCTTCCACCATCCAAATATCGCAAATGTCTCATAGACCCGAGCGTCTCACAGACTCTAGCATCTCAAACACCTCAAATATCTTCAGACCCCACAAATATCACTTCCAAAATCTAATATCTTGAACTACGTAAGGTCTGATCTCAACAGGGAGTTGAGTACGTAGACAGCCTATCTAGGGTGCGACCCCATTCCAAACAAAAAACCCTTTCCCCTCTGAGGTGGCTCTATATCTCTCAAAACAGTCAATCCTTCTTCGGTTCCCACAAACTTCAAACCATCAGACTCGAAGTCTTGTCTATTCCCAACCTCAGACTTTTTTCTATCTTTCATTCTATACTCATTCAAGTTCATCAGTCCTTTCATTTGGCGCTAGCTTGGCAGAAAAGCTCACCTCATCTACTCTTTCTCACTTTCCGTCCTAATCCTATCCTTGGCTCTGAAATGAATCTCTTGAATAAGGTCTTGAAAGAAGGAAATCCTGACAATTGGAGACCGAGGTTTCCTCGGGCACCAATCTGAAGTCGTGGTCATTGCCACTTCTAAGGCGTGTAACCCAGTGCGAACCCACAATAGAATCTCTAGTATGATCAGATAAGTCCTATCCATAGGTAACAAATTCAGAGTCAACCAACGGTTCTTAGAACCTTCATTCTCCTCCCTTCCTAGTTCCTTAGGTCAAACTAGGTGGCGACTCTAGTCACTTTTCGCCCTTAGGCATAAGTCCGCTTGGAGCCCATCGAGAGCGGGTGTAGTGCACACTTGCACTCGCCCTTATGCTTTCTGGAAAAGACAGATGATAGAGTAGGTATTTAAGGGGTGCCGTGAATAACGGGTTTTCACCCTCCACGGAATGACAATTTCTAGGATCTCGACTTTTAGTTAGACCGTACTTAGATAGACCCCCCTCATACCGAAAACTCCCCTCCACAAAATGGTGACTCTGCTGGGGAAAACTTGAGTAAGTTTTTCTCAAACTCAAGGAAGACTGAACTCCATTCAAAATTGTCGGGACTTCCCTACTTCTTTCAATACCTTCAAGAGATTCGTTTCGAGCTATTAGGATTATTGTACTCCACACTTAGAGTGTGTATCTGATGAGGACAGCTAGGACTTGATAGATCCTCAACAAACATTACAACAATTGGGTTAATGTTTAGCTCACGATTAGAAAGAGACATTTAAGGCTAAATTAAGCTAACTTCCCTTTAGGCTAATAAAAAAATAAATTGGAATCACTAATCTCAAGACAAAACACTTAGTAAATAGGTTAGTGCTAACTTCTCTACTTTATTTACATGATTGTAGGGTGCATTGGGCGGGTAGTCTAAGACATGCATTCCTCTGTGTCACCCATTTTATCCACATGTCACGGGATCCCTAACCGGTCCACGGTTGATTCCCCATGAGTTGGGTCCTTCTCTAAGTGGACAAACCCACAAGGCGGTATGGTCTCCGACTAACGCTTTGAAGCTCACGATCCAAAAATATCCTCCATTGTCCGAGTCTGAGCCAACATATAGTATGCCATGAGCCTTCAGTGTCCAGTTGCCTTCTCTAGTGTCTAAGACGGGTTTTATGGGTAGTCACCCCCTTGTATGACGACTGTCTGACCACCTTTGTCTTTCCCTGAAGATTGCATGGGCTCAGTTCTCCATGCTTCCTCTATACCACGGGTGTCTTTAAAGCCCAATGTCACGCTACAAATTCATAGGATCCCGTATTTACCGGATACCCATACATGACATAGCATAGTCAGTGAATAATTTGGACTTTAGACATACCTTATCGTGCAGACGATGGGAGACCCGTCCCCATGCAGTACTTCCCCAAGTTTCCCAAAAGTGAGTATGTTGTGATAATCCCCAGCCGTGGCTCGTGTGACTGTATTACTTCGGGTATCCTAACCTTTCGAACTTAAGCACTCCGGACTTTCTTGATGACGTGCCGCACAAGGCATAACAGAGATAAATCCCGAGAGATGAACAGTGAAGGGACAACGGTTCCCCGGTGGTATGGAAGCATCGATTGACCTGGAAGGTGATTATCCCAATCATTAACACTCAGCTCCACATAAAATCAGCCACAATTTTTATTTTGCACTTTCATCTATGTGTAATCACGTTTCGAAAATTAGCAAAAATCAGAAAATGAATCATGTCAAACACTCTAATGAAATATCTTCAAAGCCGTTCATCTCGAATAATTTCAAAAAAATAATAATAATTTCACAATTGTTATTTCTAAAGCAGTTTTCTAAAACGGTTTCAATCAAAGTCTTCCAGAAAACAAACTTTGTCAAATGGTTTGCAAAGAATAGATTTCAAAAATCTACTACTTACAAATGATTTTCAAAAAAAATGTTTTTCACAAATGTAGTTTCAAAAACAATTTTAACAACTGATTTCAAGAAAACCTACTTTACACAAACGAATTTTGGAACAACAATTTTCATAGATTTTATTTCAAAATAGTTTTCAAAAACAATTTTTAAAATTGATTTTCACAAATGTATTTCAAAATAAATGATTTAGTCCCCATGTTGTGACCCGCTATTTTTGAAGTTCAACCCACCTTCAAAAGCAGCGGTCATTACCGTGGAGCGTACTACTTATTTCATGTTTTCAAAAAAGTGGTGGATTTTCACAATGATTTTGTGCTCGATCATGCACCTTTCCTTTCTAAAAAAACACCCCTCATTTTCCTATTCGGAGCAAGTGGAGCGCATGAAGATCAATAACAGCAGTGTAAATTGAAAATCAGAGGTGCACTAACCCGAGTCGAACGACATAAAGACCAGAAACAACCGTTCGAGTTCGAAGCTGCTGAGGGTCAGAAGAGCACCAACCAATTTCTCTTGATCATAGTGTCACCTTGTTGACCGAACCCGAAGACAAGCGAACGGCCAATCAGGAGCCCGCACATGAGTAAACAGTGAGTCAGAAGCTCAAAAACAAAGCAGAAGAATTCGGGATAAGTTTTTTAGCTCAAACTCCCCCATTTAATGACTTTTAGAATTGATGTATAGGTTTTCCCCTAGCATTCTTTTCTCTCTTGTCAATTTATGAATAGACTTTGTGTATAGGTTGTACATTCCCTTTGAATTTATTTACATCAATGCGTATAGGGTTCCCCACTCCCTATTTTATTTGCGAATGACCAAGCGTCAAAATTAATATTGAGAAAGTCCACCACTTTGAAAACACGTGTTTTCAAAACTATTTTTCTAAAAACTTGATTTCTTATAGCACATACGACTTGCTTCTTCCCATTTCAGTTGATTCACATTCGCTAATCACGCATGAATTGTACTCACCTCATAAAAATTACATAATCACATGTTGCATTTCCAACACACCTCACATGAGCATTCATCCCATTTTACAAGCATGCTAACATTTACATTTGTCAGATTATTCTTTCTATTGTGATGGTTATGTTTGCAGGTGATCAACTGTCTTTGCACATGAGTGGCTATATGATATTCGAAGTGATAGCAAGAAATACCGGGGATTCAAGCCCTTTCCCATTCAGCATACCATGTACATAGAGACCAACAACCCCAAAGAGGATATACCAAAAAAGCATACATTCAAAAATTCAAAAAATATCATACATCCCAAAATCCAAAAAAAATCATACCTTCAAAAATCCTAAAAAATGCAGTCACTGTCATATCATGGGGCCACCATGCGGGAGTTGTCACTCCCTAAAAGTCCGACCCAGGAGCCAGTCACCAACCCGCCCTCTCTCGAGAATTTCTTCTTCGACAACAACCCCGACAGCTAGACCACCTTCACGATCAGCAGCGACATGATGAGCTTCATATACCATGAACTGAAACCGACCCAAGCGAGACTAGGTGTAACCTTACCCATCATGCATTGCATAAAAAAGAAACAAATAAAACATACAAAAAAATACACACAAAAAACATTCAGTTAAAATTCAAAATCATCTATTTTGCATCATCATTAACACATCATGCATCATATGTACATAGTATTTCCATATTACCATAACACATTGCATGGTAGATGTACTGCATACGCTCGTATCGAAATGACATCTTTAGGAAAATCTTGAAAGACTGATTGAACAAAGTGCGTGAACCACTAAACTCTCGACCCGTCGATGACCACAAGGGTATAATCAAAATTAGCACCATAAATCAAGTAAGTAGTGTGCGAAGAGCGGTATTTTCTCTTGAATTTTGAGTGAGCGTTTTGGACAATCCACGAAGCGAAGAGGGAAGGTAGAGTGATCCAGTCGAGGTAAAACCACGAGCGACATGTGCATTCCTTCAGCACATGGAGAGGCATAATTTAGAGTGAGATCAATGTCGATAGCAAGACATGAACTGTGATTCATGCCAAGATCCGAGAATAGTAAGAAGACAGTCATTGACTAATGACAATGACGAGGCACTTAGGAACAAAATCTCCACAAAACCAAAAAGATTTGACCATCCTGTACATAATCCCTTAGTGAGCCCCGCTGAGCCTTTCTTGAAAAACTTTTTCTACAAAAAAAAACTCCACAACATGCCACCTCACATATACTTACTTGCCCTTGCAATAGAGGATCTCGTAGGAGCCAGAGCCATGGTCTTTCCCCCACCATCTTTCACAAAAACAGCAAATAAAGAAATCAATGAGTCAATGCAACTTCAAAGTTGGAAGCCAAAATACGAAGTAAAGAAAGCTTGAGAAAGTCGACGAGCCAAATGCAATTTCAAAAACACAAAAATGAGAAGAAAGTTCAAACCGTACACTAGAAAAGGCAGGAAGAAGAAATCCAAATCAAAAGGACCAATGATGTCCCGTAAAAACCAATAAAAGGTTATCGAAACCCGTCTAATCATTCCACCCATGGCAAAGGCGAAACATATCCTCTATTGCGCAAAAGCTTCAAAACTCCCAGATACATCCTTCAGTCCCGTGTGACATACATCATACCCTCAGCCCAGTTATAACCCAATAAAAGACCTCTGATTTGTTAGTTTATGAGCGTTAACTAAAAGTATTGGATCTGAAACATGAATCATAAGCTTCATACTTGTTATCAACATGTCCTGTCATACCAAAGGGACTATAAGCGAATGAGTGTGACCTTACCCCACAAGGTCTTCTGAGTGCAAGTGAAACTTCAGTCTAAGCATCAAATCATAAACAGCCTACCCCATTGTAGGAGAGGAATTTGTAAGGATTAGAAAGTCCATAACCTTGAAAGAAATTCTAAGGAAAATACTGCTCCGAGCTTCGAGAGTATCATCACACCATTAGCACACACAACTATACTCACAAGAAATTGACCCATATCCCTCCGTGGAAGAAAAGTGATTCACGCATTCGAGTTCAACAATCACTCAAGATCGAACCAAAGAGGTCTTATATTCGTAAGCCTCATATTAATAGAGATAGGAATTACCCTCTCTCCCCAAACTGCATATGAATTTTGCATCGTATTTAGTAGTATTTGCATGCATCATAAACATTTCATCTTCAACATCCGATAGGTAAGAACTCTGCCTAGTCTCGCTGAAAGTCGACTTCAGTAGTAGTTGTTGAAACGTAACTTTAGATCAAAAGTTGTCAACTAGAGCCATCCTGGGCCATCATCGAGCTACATCCAGCCTTTTCAGAGCTGTCCCGGGCTATTGCCGAGCTACATCGAACCATTCTAAAGTCATCCGAAGCCGTACGAAGACAATCCCGAAGCCATCTAGTGCTGAGCTACATCGAACCATTCTAAAATGAGTTTTATAATGTATTTTACACAATGAGGCAATGTTTACTCAGTTTCACTGATTTGCGCAATCCCTTCATGCTTTCTGTATGTTGTTTTCTGATCGCATGTAACTATGGCTCAATTGGGGGCTTGGAGAACGCGCTATCACTTAGTTAAGAAGGATGATTTATTTCTGAGTTATTAAGATGAGTTTTGTTGAATTGAATTACATTCATTTGAGTTACAATATTTGGGAAACGTTTTGGAATTGATTTATGGTTGGATTGAGCCTGAGCACTCAATGGGATTGAGTGTGGCGGTAATGCCCTAGTAATTATATTTCCACTGCTATTTGATCAAACCTCCTTATTGTTAAGTTTAGAAGAATATTCTTGATAATCATAAACCATGTTAAGGTTTTCATGTGTTGATTTAACTGCTGCTTCCGTTGCGTTGTGTTCCGTTTAGTGTTTAATGCTATCTAAGTTTATTGAAGTATTTCCCTAATTACTGGCATTGATTCATAAGCGTTTTGGTGTTTTTCTGACTTGGTTTTCGTACTAAAAATAGCATTTCATGACCTGTCCGAACGTCTGTCCGGACATCAATGTTTGGACAGGCCCCGGGAGTTTATATAGATTTTGCTGATTTGGGTGTGTCTGAACATCTGTTCGGACAGCATGCGAGGATGAATCCAACTTTTAAGTCTTAACTTATGTCCGAACTTACAAGTTCGGACCAACGTTCGGACACCTACTGGTTTTAACTCTCAGCTTGTGTCCGAACTTCCAATGTCCGGACACAAGTTCGGACCCCTTCTGTTTACACCCTCGACTTGTGTTCGAACTTCCCATGTCCGGACACAAGTTCGGATATTTGGTTTTCTCAGTCTGTTTTATTCTCGACTTGTGTCCGAACATCGGACGTACGGACACAAGTTCGGACAAATGTTGTTTTACAGTTCTAGGACTCGTTTGAAATCCGTTTTTGAATCCGTTTGTGCCATTAGACTATATTTTCGTAAGTTTTTATTTAAGGTAAAATCTAGGGTGTTAGAAGGTGGTATCAGAGCATGGTTTTTGAAATAAGATAAAAATTTGATTAAAAAGGAATAAAAATGTGGGGTAAGCCATCTTAGGGAATTATAGTTGTATGTGATGTTATTGATTATTGTGTTACCATGTGTGGATATGTGAATTATATATGTTGGGTGTGTACTACCCTATAGAAGGTGGTGTTGATATATATTAGATAGCATTGCATGTATATTGACCTTATTATTAATAAGTTATATGGTGTTAGCTTCTTCTATGGGATATGAAGCTGATTTTGGGGTATGAGAGTAAGTGATGCTTATTTAATTCAATGATTCATAATCAGGAGTTCGCTTAGAGCTCTAAAGGGGTGCAGGACTGGCTGGCGGGCTGAACTTTTTCGTACAATACAAGAAGCAGAAGCCGACAGACTAACATGGCAGGCAACGACCCTCTAAGGCAGCTTCAAGAGCTTGCACTGAATCTGGGGCAGATAGTCCAAAGGCAGGTGCAGAGAGACAACGTGCCTGAGGACTACACCAAAAGAATCGCTCACCTGAAGCCTACGTCATTTGCTAGGGAAGAGGATCCGGTGCTACTCAAGGATTGCATTCGCGAATTTGACAAGATTTTTGAGGCAATCGATTGCCCCACTGACTGACGGGTGAATGGGGTTGTCTATTACTTTAAGGGTGACGCTGATATCTGGTGGTCTTCCAACAAAAATGTACTACTGGCGGGACCTGACTTTGGCTGGGATGGCCTGAAGGAGGCTATGAGGAGGCACTTCTGTTAAGACAAGATCCTTTAGTTTTGATGATAGCAAACCTTGTGTTGTCTATCTAATGTGTTTGTCAAGATTCATGATTCAGATAGACAGGTAAATGAGTGGCTTAGTGATAAGTGTCTAAATGAGCATGTTTTATAGGTGTATTTCATGTATAATATTAGCACTTTTCTTGCTCATTTCTCCACTTCGGTTAGTTTTCCTCTAGTTTATGTTTTATTATTATCTCACTAATTTATTGGTTTAACATGAGGAAAACCAAGCTGGGACTAAAGTAGATAAAGAGATGAACACATAGACGCAAACGGCTCAGAAAACGGAGCCCAAACGAAGAATCTAGAGTCGGTCGAAGTCGGAAGGAATAAGTCACGACAACAGGTTGCAACCGACGTCGAGATAACTGGCGGACACCACAGGGGCAACCGCCTGGCGGACACCACAGGGGCAACCGCCCCATAACTGGCGGACACCACAGGGGCAACCGCCTGGCGGACACCACAGGGAGAACCGCCCCATATGTGGCGGACGGTGGAGGAGGCTACCGCCTTCAAACTGGCGGACAAGACCAAGGGAGACCGCCACTTATTAGGCGGTCAAGGAGGCGGTTGTGAAGCCGCCCCGGTTTTCTTCTGCGCCCGTCGTCTCTGCAACTTGTCTCCGCCGACTATCTGCAACTCGTCCACTGCCATATCTATCTACTCCGCCTACCTTAATTCACGCGTGTGTTCAGCTGTCTGTCCCCTGCAATAAATGATCAATCATGCAAATCTTATCCAGCTTCTTCCATCGCCTCACGCGTCTGTCTATCTTCTCTGCTTCCTCTTCCTTTTCTATATAAACCCACGAGCTATCCACCACCCATTGAATCATCCACGACCGAACAGACCACAAACCACACACCATCTCATTTCTCTCCTTCCGCCTTCTCCATTTTATTTATTTTACATTCCACAAAATCCACCTCTAGCCTACGTATACAAAATAGCAGAGCGAGACGGAGTGATTACGGATGATTTCTATCATTCTTGTTTCTGTTATTCTATTTAATATGTTAGGCTAGTTTACGTACGCTCTGGGAACAGTTATTATGTTTCTGTATTAATTATGCAATATTTCTACTGGTTTATTTATATACAGTTTGTTACGCTTAAAGATTATCTCGCACCTTTTTAATAAATGTCATGAGTTTATTAAATTGCTTTACTAAGTCTATTTTGATCAGACCAGGTGATAAATAGACAGGTTTATTAAGACGTAAGACTGGAGGAAACTTGTTATGATTTAATAAGTTAGTATTCAGTTGCAAATGTAATTCCTCAATACTCCTCTGCCGTTCGCAGGCTTTTGCTTGAACCTTGATTAGAACCTTGCATTACAGGTGAACGAGTTCTTATGAGGCTATGACTTAGTCCTTAAGATAATTACAGGAACCTTGCCAAATTATTAAACCAGTAGAGATAGCTTAATTATGCAGATTATATTAACCTGACCCAGAGTTCCATTTTATTTATCTGTCAGCTTAGTTTATTTTATTCTTTCTTTTTATTTATTTTACAAGTCAATTAATCCACCCCCCCTCTTGTGACACGCTTAGGTACTATTATATGTACATTAGTCCCACGGTTCGACATCCGGTTGCTTACATTTTCACTATACTACTGCGACCGGGATTTGTTTGCAGCCCGACGTTTATTTTGAGTTTTTAATTTCTTTCCTTTTAATTTTACACCATTTCAACCACTCACGATATAACGTCTGCACTTAGCACGCAAGGTTGCAAGCGCGCTCAATCCACAAATGTGCCCAACCAGTCAGGCACCTGTCTGCGAGAGCTCCGTAGAACTTCTAGCACAGACAACCATTCAGACACCGCACGAAGATATCTCTCATGCTTAAAGATGAAAATCAAAGACAAAGGATAGTAAAGGAACGACACATTCAGTTAAGACACATACATCCACATAAGCAACTTGTTCACGACAAGCTCACGACTAAAGGAGAAGATCATTAATGCACAAGATAACAAGGCTATCAATGAACATCATTACATAGTCATAATAAATGCAGAAGAAGGCATTTATGAGCATTTAATGAGGCAGAAAGAATCAGGCAAGTGGGCACACAAGTGGTGATCGACCTATCAAGAGGGCTGCCGCCAACGTGACCAGCCATGCGGCGACACGTAGTCCACGCCTCCAAATCAAGTAGAAGAATCTCTGTAAGACTAGTGTGGCTGTTATGTGAATAATCGAAGTTGTATTCGACTCCTAGAAGTCTAGGGACTAATAGGACGGTAGTTACATCCTAACAACCGTGTATATATACTTGCATTTATTCCTTATGTAAGTGTGCCTATACGAGAGAAAAGAAAGAGATAATCTGGGCAAGTGTGGATCAGACGTAGGAGTGTGTGTAAGTGCTAGAGAGTTAATGAGCTAGATAGAACTGGGTTAGAGTATCAATACATTGGGTATTTAATAGACCGACAGGTCGGGGAACGGTCGGTGAACCGTAGGCCGATAGTCAAGAGAGGGTTAGGAACTTTAGGGGTAAAGTCGAAACTGTCCTGGGAGTCCGTGTGTGGGGCAAGGGAGATTGAGTGAATTTCATGTGTGTAAATTCTAAATCAAAATGGGTTTTCCAGTTTAAGTTTATCTCGCGTCCATTCCTAAACTATCAAGTTTTATTAGAGTCCAAGATACATCCACGACACGTCGGAGACGCATCAGGAGCGCTTGCTGGTTTCAATTGGTATCAGAGCGGGTCTCTTCTAGAAAGCTAACTGCTTTGGAAGGCGATCAAGATGTCTCATGCAAGCATTCTAGCAGCAGAAGAAGGTTCTGCACCAAATCGACCACCACTCTTCAATGGAGATAACTACACTCGCTGGAAAAACAAGTTGGAGTTTCATATCAAGTCTGGTGATCTAAGAATGTGGAGGGTGATAACACATGGAGAGTACACCTTCCAGAATACTCAAGGACAAGACATATCTAACGACAACATAACGGATGATCAAATCAAGAAGCTAGTATTCAATGCTCGAGCTGTAAGAATACTTCACTGTGCACTACTACCTGAGCAATACTCCAAGATTACTTCAGCTAAAATAGCTCAAGAGATTTGGAAAACTCTTGAGGTCACGTATAAAGGGAATGATGAGATCAAAAAGACTCGCATTGAGTTGCTACTCACTCATTGGGAGCTATTCAAGAAGGAAGAAAAGGAGAGCATTTCTGAAATGCATACAAGGTTCACTAAGCTGATCAACGAAATGTTGGTGCATGGAAGAACTATTTCTAACGAGGATCAAATTTAGAAGTTCCTCGGATCTTTTTGCCTTTGACAACAAAGTCAATGCCATGCAAGAAGTACATGATTTCTCCAAAATGTCTCTGGCAGACATTCTAGGATCTCTAATGGCTTTTGAGTCAAAACTACAACACACGAATTCATAAAGCTCATCAAGAGATAGAGGAAAAGGCATAGCCCTTCAAGTATCTGAAAATGAAAGATCCGAGTCAGGTGATGACAATGATAAATGGTCCTCTATGCTAAGAGGTACGTTCGAAAGTTCATAAGAAATACGATGAGGAAAGGCAAAGAGTCCAAGGAGTCGGATGATCAAAAGAAAAATAATGAAAAATGTTTTGGGTGTTCAAAACGCGGACACCATATCAAAGACTGTCCTCAGCGATCCCGAGAGGACAATGACAGGGTCAAGAAGCCTGTCGAGGATCATTCAAAAAGGGCCAAAGAAGGAAGCCTTCATTGCTGCATGGGGAGACTCTGAACTGAGTGATGACAATCAAACCTCAAATAGTGACATCTCAGAAGATGAGAAAGCTCATCTACGCCTTGAGGAAGTTTGCCTAATGGCACAAGATAGGGACTCATCAGAATCAGAAGAAGAAGATCAAAACAAGGTAAACTACTCTAAAATCAAACAAAGGATTCAAAAAGCTAAACTTCTAGGACTTAGAAGGTTCTCTCTTATACTAGTAGATCAACTAGAGGCATTTGAAATTGAAAACAAGGAACTCTTGGAGGAAAATGAGGAATTAAGAAAAACCTCGGATAAAAGCAAGTTAGATAATCTCATGACGGCACTCATGAAATTACAAGGTGATTATAGTGAAATTCTCTCCATTCATGAAAAATTGAAGCATAAAAAACAACCTGAAATCGATGAATTGATTGTTGCGCTTGACGCAAAAGAAAAGGAACTAGCTACCATCAAAGAAAAACATTCTAAGATAGAAGCTGTTTCTAAGGCACCCATGAGGAGAAGCAAACCACAGGTCGGATACCGGTCAGAGACCAGTCGTAGAGATGTCTGCAGCTTATGCGGACAACCTGGTCATCATGAATCCAATTGCTATAAAATGTGTTTTATGAGGCATTGGCAACTCAAGAAAATAGGACTAAATGGGTAGTCAAAATGATCTTAGAACATCTAATCATGAAAATGGGTCCAACCTTTCTATGGACCCTAACCCCACACCACTTACGTGTTAAATGCAGAATCGAGTGAGAATGGACCCCTGCTGGTACATCAACATTGGGTGCTCTAAACACATGACAGGAGACAAAAAGAAGTTCTTCTCACTCGAACCAGGAAGCCAAGGAACCGTCTCCTTTGGCGACAACAAGAAAGGAAAAATCATTGGTGTAGGTCAGGTTGGTATTACATCTGATTATGTCATAGATAGTGTAAATTTAGTTCATGGTTTAAAATTCAACTTGCTTAGTGTTTCTCAAATTTGTGACAAAGGCAATTCAGTTCACTTCTATCCTACACATTGTAGCATAGTAAGTCAGAATAATGGCAAAGAGTTGTTAAAGGGGAAAAGGTGGGAAAAATGTTTATGTAACTAGTTTGGAGGATGTTGACAGTCCTAATCTTTCATGCTTGACTGCTTCAATAGATGACTCTACACTATGGCACAAAAGACAAGGGCATGTTAGCACTTCCTTGTTAAAGAAACTTGTCAAGAAACAGTTGGTAAGAGGTCTTCCTGAGATTAAGAAATCTGAGACCAATCTTTGTGATACATGTGTAAAAAGCAAGCAAACTAAGACTTCTTTCAAATCAAAGAACTTAGTTAGTACGTCCAAGCCACTTGAATTACTTCACATGGACTTATGTGGACCTATGAAAATCAAAAGTTTCGGGGGAAATTGGTATGTGTTTGTGATTGTTGATGATTACTCACGATTTGTTTGGGCACTCTTCATTGCTTTCAAAGACGAAGTCTTTGAAAAATTCCAAGTCTTTGCAGGAAAAGTCCAAGTACAACTCAACCATAAAATCAAGGCTCTTCGGTCTGATCATGGGTCAGAGTTTGAGAATCAACAATTCATGGATATGTGTAAACAACATGGGATTAATCACACATATTCGGCACCAAGAACACCCCAACAGAATGGGGTAGTTGAGCGTAAGAACAAAACATTACAAGAGTTAGCCAGGGCCATGCTGTTGGGGAGCAATCTTCCTCAGATCTTTTGGGCAGAAGCAGTGGCAACTACATGCTACATCACAAATAGAACGCTCATAAGACCTATCCTCAATAAAACTCCCTATGAGTTAATCAAGGGAAGAAAACCAAACATAAGTCACGTCGGGACCTTCGGTTGTAAATGTTATGTCCACAACAATGAAAAAAGTCCCCTTGGAAAGTTTAATGCCAGAAGTGATGTGGTCATCTTCCTTGGATACTCTAAAAGAAGCCGGGCATACAAAGTATACAACAAAAGGACACTGAAGGTGGAAGAGAGTGTGCACGTGGTCTTTGATGAGGCTGACATACTCAAGATCAAGAAATATGATGAAGATGAAGAACTTGGATTTGATCTAGTTGATTAGGATCACAGGATAATCCCAAAAATGAATCACCGACTGAAGAAAACTTGCCCGACAGGTCCGTGATAGGTCAACAACAGGTCGACGAAGGAAACAATGATGTCGAGGATCCTCTATCTCCATCAACCATTCATCAATCTCGTGCTTTGTACTAAAATCATCCATTGAAGAATATAATATCAGACATATCCAAAGGAACTCAGACAAGAGCACAGACTCAAGATCTTCTAGCCTTCTCAACGATAGTCTCACCCATCGAGCCCAAAAACATCAAGGAAGCTCTTCGAGACTCAGACTGGATCAATGCAATGCAAGAAGAACTAAACCAGTTTGAAAGATGCATAGTCTGGCATCTTGTGCCTCGTCCTTCACATCAAGGGGTACTTGGCACAAAATGGGTCTTTAGAAACAAACTGAATGAGATGGGAGAAGTTGTCAGGAACAAAGCTCGTGTGGTAGCTCAAGGATATTGGCAACAAGAAGGGATAAACTTCCAAGAAACCTTTGCTCTAGTAGCAAGGATGGATTCCATCAGATTACTAATTGCATTTGCTGCAGACAAAGGAATCAAACTCTTCCAACTTGAAATCAAAAGTGCCTTCCTAAATGGGTACATCAAAGAGGAAGTGTATGTTGAAGAACCTCCTAGTTTTGAGACACAAGAAGGAAAGGACATGGTACTTAAACTCGACAAAGCTCTTTATGGGCTCAAACAAGCTCCAAGATCATGGTATGATCGTCTCTCTTCCTATCTCTTGGAAAATCAATTCAAAAGAGGAAATATAGATAAAACCTTGTTTGTGTACAACAACAAAAGGGATTTCTAATTGTGCAAGTGTATGTTGATGATATAATCTTTGGAGCCTCTGATGAAAAATATTGCAAAACGTTTGAAGTATTGATGAAAAGGGAATTTGAGATGAGTGGTCTGGTGAATTGAAGTTCTTTCTAGGACTTCAAGTCAAGCAAAATGACTAAGGGACTATCATATCCCAAGAGAAGTACACAAAGGATTTGCTGAAGAGATTTGGAATGGAGGAATGTAACACGTTTGACACACCAATGGCAGCTGGCACCAAGATGGGCATCATGACTGGTGACCGACTGGTCGACCAACGATCATACAGAGAGATGATTGGTTCTCTACTATATTTAACTGCTAGTAGACTAGACATTATGTATAGCATTTGCTTATGTGCCAGGTTTCAAGCAAATCCAAGAGAAAGTCACCTCACAGCTGTAAAAAGAATCCTACATTACTTAAAAGGAACCATAAATCTTGGTCCCTTTTATCCTAAGTTCACTAACTGTGACGTTGTAGGATTTTCAGATGCGGACTATTAAGGATCTATCACTGATAGAAAGAGCATGCCAGGGACAACATTCTTTGTTGGGTCTTGTCTGACTGCATGGGGTTCAAAGAAACAATAAAGTGTTGCCATATCAACAGCTGAATCTGAATACATTGTCGCGGCAAGCTGCTGTGCTCAACTCATATGGCTTAAACAACAAATTAGTGATTATGGCGTCAAAACAGGTACATTACCAATTATGTGTGACAATACAAGTGCTATCTCTAATTCCAAAAATCATGTGCATCATTCTCATACCAAACATATTGACATTAGACATCACTTTCTTAGAGATTGTTGTGAAAAGGAATTAGTTGGTTTAAAATATATTTCTACTGAAAACCAACTAGCTGACATCTTTACTAAGCCATTAAGTAGAGAAAGGTTTACTAAGATTGTTCATGATCTTGGAATGATATTCATTAATCACAATTAAACTGTCTTTTATTTCCCACGATCGGTCACCGACATATGAGCAACACCTATTATACTGTCGTTCAGTAGTCAACGATCAGTTTAATGCATATATGTAAACAATGGAGTTTAGCAATTCAAAATACACCAATCAACTGAATAAAATTAAGAAAATTGCTAATATAAAAAATACTACGCTAATATTTATATTATTTTTGAAATTAAAAAAAGTGATGTATAATATTTTTCAAAAATATTGCACGTTAATATTTTAACCTTCATGTTATAAGTTATTGTGTAGTGCATATATAAAAATCAAATGTTAATAAATACGTAAAGTCCACTCCAACAATTCAGTTTATGTATAATGTTAGAAATGTTATGTATAATCATGGCGTGGAAACGTTTATATATAATAATGGAATCTAGAAACGTGGAAACGTTTATATAAACTCTTGGATACGTTTATGCATAACGGTGGAAACGTTATACTTGATTGTGGCGTGGAAATGTGCCGTAGAAACGTTATATTTAATTGTGACATGGAATATATAATTGTGTAAACGTGTATATGTAATCATGGCGGTGTAAACGTTTATATCGTGGAAACATATTGTGGCATGGAAACAATCATATATAATTATTGAAATGTTTATATGAAATCATGTCATGGAAAAGTTATATATAATCATGGAATCGTAGAAACAGGGAAATGTTTAAATAAAACGTGGAAACGTATATATAACAATGTGGAAATGTTCAAATAAAAAGGTGGAAACATTTAAATAAAAAGGTGGAAACATTTAAATAAAAAGGTGGAAACATTATCTGAACTCGTGGCTCCTTTATGTATAACGGTGGAAACGTTATAGATAATTTTGTCATGGAAACATCATACATAATTACAAAAATACGTATATATAATCACACAGTGGAAACGTTTATATGTAATCATGGCGTGGAAACGTTATAGATAATCATGTAATTGTAGAAACATGGAAACATTTAAATGAACACGTGAAAACGTTTATCTGAATTTGTGGACACCTTTATGTATAACGTTGGAAACGTTATTTATAATTGTGGTGTGGAAATCTGTCGAGTCAGTGACGACAATACAAACTATAGAACGACTTCAAAATAGATTACCCTACACCACACACCCTAAAAACCAGCATAGGAAAGCTAAAAATATCGAAGGCATTTCAGGGCTTGTGGTTTAGGGTTTAGGGTCTAACGACCCTAAACCCTAAACCATAAACCCTTAAAATCTGTCGAGTCACTGACAACAATATAAAATATAGACGGCTTCAAAATAGATTACCTTACACCACACACCCTAAAAATCACCCTAGGAAAGCTAAAAACGTCAAAGTCATTTTCAGAGTTTGTGGTGTAGGGTTTAGTTAGATCCTAAACCCTACACTACAAACCCTGAAAACTGTCGAGTGAGTGACAACAATAAAATGTATAGAATGAATTCTAAATGAATTACCCTACACCACACACCCTAAAAACCACCATAGGAAAGCTAAAACATAGAAGCCTTATTTTAGGGATCTAAAAGAGGGTTTAGGGTCTAACGACCCTAAACCTTAATCCACAAGCCCTAAAACCTACCGAGAAATTAAAACATTATAAAGATATAAAAAGAAATCACAAAATGATCTAGCTATGAAATATCCCTGAAAATTATAAAAATAATGAAGGTCTAACTATATAAGGCTAGCATGTTCCAATGATGGATTCAATAAATATTTACATGAACTAAGGGTTCAAGGAACCTCTATTATATTTATAAAAAATAAATATGTAGTCTAAAAGGGAATTAAACCTCACATGAGATTATAAAATTAAAGGGAACATTTATAAGAAATAGATTAAACAATAAAAATCGGTGTAGCATGGAATATATATATATATATATATATATATATTATGAAATGATAACACGAATTACTAAGAGGAAGGTTGAGAGTGTTTTTACAAGCCAACATAAATTATGAATATTGAATGGGTCAAATAATAGCCTCACTTATACTCTCATTCATTTTCTTCTCTTCGTATTCCCCAAAGTTATAACTTAATTGACAAATGAATATACATTTCAACAATTTTCCTAGCACTCACGGTTGAATTACTCTCCTTCATTTTCTCCCCACCTTACAGAAAAATATATATATATTTATAATGTCAGCACTTTATTTTCTACACTCACATAACCGTCAAGCAACCTTTTATTTTCTTCAAATCTCTTCACGGTAATTTAGAACCAGCTCTCTTCATTCACCCTCCTCTCTTCATTCTTTCACTCACGGGCAACCAAACTGGCGATCTGGAATACATATGCAGCGTCTCCATTCTCTTCACGATTTCTGCGCCTCCATCCCCTTTTATTTACCCTTGTGTCTGCAAACCCAAAGGGGCAAACAAGGAACGTACATGTCTCACCCTCCTTTCTTCACTTCTTCATTATTTTCCTGCATCTACACCACTGCACTAAAACTGCTACATCTTGCACAGCTGATTGTGCTTCTGTTCCTCCTCCTCACGGAGTCACGGTAATATACTAGAGCCATTTTCCTTCTCTTCCTGTGCTGACCGCCAAACAAGAAACTCGTACTCTGCACTCACCTTCGTTCTCTTCTCAAACCTGCACTATCTTCATCCCCTTCACTGTAATTTACTAATTTTCCAACCCAACTCTTCACTGAGATTTTATTTTTACAACCCGAGCAAGGAACGTCAGCTCTGCGGCCAGTAGTTTCATTCTTCTTGCCATTGGAGGTCGTGGCATCTCGCACACCAGATTATATACCAGAAACGATAAATCACCAATATTGTTGTGTCTTGCTTGCCCGCCAGATTGAAACAGGGGCGGAAACTTCTTTGCTTGAGCCGTGGAAAATCACTGCCTCATCTCTGCACTCTTTTCTTGCTTCTTCGCCTGGAAGTGATAAATCATTGGCGTCCTGTGCATCTGGTAAACCAAATTGAGGAAGGAGCATGAAAACATTCTCCTGAAACCGGTAATATATCTTCTCTGCTGCGATTAAACATAAAATGTTGAATGGTTAGTTAAATTATAAATAATTAATTGTAAATACATCCGTAATCTGGGATTGGATAACAAGGGAAAAAAAATTCGAAAATGAATTTGTAAGTGGATCAAATGTTTAGTGGTTTTAGGATTTAAAACATGTGAAATAGAGTTGGTAAAAGAGGAAAATTAATTATACAGAGTTCAAATGAATTATTGAGTAGTCAAGAAAATTTAGGGTAGAAATGTGTATATATAAATATACATGTGTATAATTGAGAGAATAAGTGATAATTAATAAGTAGTATATAGGTCCTGGATTATTAATTATGGTGTAAACAAACAAACAAAAACAACGGGGCAAATGATTTACATAGAGTAATTAAGAATTACTAAATAGTTTAGAAGGTTAATTATAGGATTCAAAATATATGTATACCTACGCTTAAGAAAAGATAATTAGTTAATAGGTAAAAATTTGAGTCAATAAATTTAAGGGTTTAAATAGTAGATAAGTGGTTTGGTTAGAATGATAAATTATTAAGTAATAAAATAATGGGAGATTTGATGGGAAGACAAAGAAAAAAATTGAATTACTAAGCAGTTGAGAAGGTCGGGGGATTCAGGGTAGGAATGTATATATTTAGATGTAAATATGTGTATAATTAAGCGTAATTATATAGAATAAAATAAGTGGTAAGAATACTAGACTCGTAATAAATAATTAAGTTGTTAAATTGAAATTGATTGGTCGGTAAATGAGTTAGGAAAACTTGTTTAGTTATATATACTAAGTTGGAATTAATTAGACTACAACTTGAGTAGAAATACCCCAAACCTTAATTACATTAATTTAATTGATAGGAAGGATAATTAAGAGGTAACTAAGATTAAAGAACTCTAATTTATTAAGAAATCCTATAATTCCTAAATATACATGTATAAAAATATATTTATAGTCCTAATGGATATTAAACTCTATATGGGTTAACCGACTAATAAGGGATTATTTATAAGGAGAAAACAACTCCTAAAATTAATGTAAACATGAAGATTATATAATATATTATTATAGTTAAACAATTATAAGGTTAATAATCACTTGCAACCCACATTAATACAAGGTAACAACATATGTTACAATCTAACACATAAACCAAGTCATAATGTACAACTTATAAACCTTAATATTATTAAGTATGAAACCAAAACTATAGGTTATACAAATATAAGGAATTAATTTGTAAACGTTAAATATTATTTAGGGCTAAATGTAATAACCAAAGGTTTTAAGTAAAACATGTCATGCGTGATCAACGAGTAATATTAAGGAGTTAGTAAGATTGTTATGTCATTAAGATCAATTAAACATACATTATAAATAATATAAGTGTTTGTACACTAAAGGTTTTATTTAATCGAAAAGAGTAATATAAAGTATTACAAATGAAACCACGGATTTAATTAAAGGGAAACTATCATGGGGGTTTATAAGTCTTGTAAATTAAGGTTACTTGTTGTATATGTAATACCCTAATTAAAACGAAGCTAAGTGATGGGGAAAAACACTGATTGAGGTTTAAATCATACCTCACCTATAAATAACGAGAGGGAATTATGTAACTAATTTATGAACTCGGTTAAATCCCCTACGAGGATAGCAAGTAATCAACACTCTCAAGTAATTAATTATAGGCTGCAATATACGAGACGTAGACCGGGTCTAGGCGAGGGCCAACTTTGGTGTAAGGTATAGATTCTTGCAACGTGTTTGCTAACGGTTTATACCCACTGGTGGAACGGAAGCATTTAATGACGGTGGATTAATCACGGCTTTAACAGAAACCATGATTAATAGGAAGGTCGGAATTAATTAACGACGTTTATTGAATTAACCGTAAGCAATAATCGATCAGAGGTAGGCGTGCCTTTTTTAGAACGGACTTTAGATGACGGTTATTAGTAAAACCATAATGTAAAGTCCCGTGTTGACGCGCGCTTTACGGTCAACAGATTTTAGATTACGGTTTTACTAATGACCGTCATCTAAAGTCCCCGCCCACTGATGGTTAACGACGTCGTTTTGACCTGACGCCAAATATTTCCCGCATTATTTGATTTTTTTGACACCGCGCGTAATCTAAATTACAGTTAACGACATCGTCTTACCAGCTTATTTTAGATTAAAAAGAACTTTATATAATGTGTTACATATGTTTGATCGAATAAGACTCATGGCTTAATGGCCGTGGGTACATGAGTCAACACCATCGATCTTGAGTTCAAAACCCAGCATAGGTCAAATAATTTTCGCGCTATTTTTTTAATTTCGTTAGACTTTAGATTACGGTTCTTTAGGAACCGTCATTTAAAGTGTGACTTTAGATTACGGTTTTCTTGTAAACCGTAATCTAAAGTCCTTTTAACTAGAACATTTGCCCGTTTACTCTGCACACTTACAGTAACTCTTCTTCTCTCTCGCGCTATCTTCCTTACTGAAATCATCTCCTCTCTCCCGTCACCTTACTAACGGCCATCACCGCCGTCGCTCCCACCACCTTTGTCACTCCCATCGCCGCCGGTCACCACCCATCTACCACTGGTCGTCACCGTCGACGACTCTATCGCGTACTGGGTATGCGATCGATCGATTGTCGTTTTTTTCTAACTTTGTTCATATACATGTCGATTGCTAGTTCTAACCTCGTTTCTGTTGAATCCTGAGAGTGTAATGGCAAATGTTCTAACCTTGTTCATATATTTGTGCCCAGATTCACAGTTAATTGCAACCTAGTTCGTGGGCTGATTTCTGCACTACTTGCCCACTCCGGTGCTTAGTAACGGTAATTTTGCAAACCAAACTGTAAACTGCTGTATTTAGTTATTCTTAGCATTTAGTATTACAATTAATACATAGTAGTGTAGTTTTAAAATATAAAATTAGTTGAGAGCCTTTGGTCTGCTAGATATATCTCTTAGCATATTCGAAGTTGTGATTCTTGTTTGCTGCATTTGTAGTTGATTTCTTGTACTTGTAAATATTTCTTTACGGTTAATACAGCTTACCTTTCTTCTAAATAAATATAAAATTAGTATATAAGTAATTTTGATGGTGCGTGCGAATTTGACGTTGATAAAACTGATTTGGAAACGTTAGAAATATAGGGGAGATGCTGTCGAATTTTTTCCGCGGTTTAGCTAGCATTTTAACCTTGATTTTTTGATGAATTCTAATGTTGTCGTTTTTCCTTTATGCATCAGGACTACGACTTTATTTTGGCTTCCGACCTCAACCGTCTTAGCATCGGCTAATCGTCTACCAGAGGTAAGATTTAAATATATACATATAGTATTTGACAAACTACCAAACATAGTTATCCGCTCAAGATATACCTAATAGAGGTATATCTTCGGCAGTCCCTGTCGGGACTGTCCATGATTGTTAAATCTCACACCTAGGGTGTGAATGTGTTTTTAATATGTACTTTATTGATTATTTCAGCAATATCTTTTTATTGTTCTTCGAATGCATATATTATTGATTAATATCATAATATCGTGTATTTGAAGAACTGTAGGGAGATGCTGCCGAAATTTTCAATAAATTACATATTAAAAACACGTTCACCGGTGGGATTTAATACTCATGGATGGATTTAGGTTGATAAGATACAAAAGTGTAAAGACTCTGCCACGGGTGACGGTATGAAATGGCTGCCTTCATATAAATAGCTAGAAGGAGATGGAACGTTCGTGGATTTACAGCGAAAATTTGGACGACAAGTTTTTAGAAGGAGTTGATAAGTTATGCACGGTGTTGGCGAACAATGTGAAACCTACAGATAAGGGATACATATTTTGTCCGTGTATTGACTGCCAAAACAATCTAAGATACCGCGGCGTTGAAACAATTAAGGAACATCTAATCCGCCGCGGTTTTACAAAAGATTTCCAAGACATAATCTGATGGCATGGTCAGAGTGCGTTCGATGTTATTAAGCCTGACGAAGGGGATAATGGTCAGGCAAACACAGAAACAGAACTTGGAGATGATACAGTTGCGGGTGATCCAGAAGACGTTATAGATGACGTTGAGCCAGATTTCTGGGACGATGACATTGAGACTATGCTCGAAGATGTGGAACAACATCACTCTAACACGCCAAACAAGTATGAAATTTTGTTGGATTCATCCAAAACACCATTGTACCCCGGGTGTGACCCTACAAAGTTAAGCAAGTTGAGTGTCGTCCTCAAGCTATTCAACTTGAAAGCGAAACATGGCTGGAGCGACGTAAGTTTCACTGCCCTCCTGGAACTATTGAAATACGTTCTTCCGGTGGACAACGTTTTACCAACGACTACATACTCAACCAAAAAACTGATGTGCCAAATGGGTATGGAGTACCAGAAAATTCATGCTTGTCCAAATGGTTGCATGCTGTTTTGGAAATCGGATGAATTTGCTGAAAGCTGTTCAGCATGTGGAGCGTCACGGTATTTGAAGAAACAACAAACTCACATCAGCGATAGTAAGAAAGGTTCACCAGCTAAGGTACTGTGGTACCTGCCCATCATTCCAAGGTTCAGACGTTTGTTCTCTATTGAGAAAGACGCAGAGAATCTTCTGTGGCATTCAGTTCACAGGAAAAAGGATGGAAAATTGAGACATCCCGCTGATGCACCACAGTGGAGAAACATAGACATAAAATTTCCTGAGTTTGGTAACGAACCGAGAAACCTAAGGCTAGGCTTGTGCACGGATGGGATGAACCCTTATGGTACTTTGAGTAGCATACACAGTACCTGGCCTGTGCTTTTGGTTATTTACAATCTACCGCTGTGGTTATGCATGAAACCAAGACACATCTTGTTGTCTTTGTTAATATCGGGTCCAAAGCAACCAGGCAACAAAATTGATGTATTCCTACAACCTTTGATAGAGGATCTACAACTCTTGTGGAATGAAGGGGCTACGGTTTACGACTCATTCAGCAAAGAGGACTTCAATTTGTGTGCTATGTTGTACTGCACAATCAATGATTTCCCCGCCTATGGTAATCTTTCAGGCTATTCAATCAAGGGGGCATTGGCGTGTCCGATTTGTGGTGAAAACACTTGTAGCATTCGCTTGAAACATAGTGGCAAAAACGTGTACATGGGCCACCAAAAAATGCTTCCAAAAGGACATAAGTATCGAAAGATGGCGAAAGAGTTCGATGGGAAAACTGATCACAGTGTGGCGTGCCAGCCTTTGACAGGTACAGAGATTTACAAAAAGTTGGATAATATTGTCAACAACTTTGGGCCGCCAACCAAAAGTGGTAAAAAAAGTGTCTGGAAAAAGAAATCAATATTTTGGGAACTCCAGTACTGGCAGCATCTGGAGGTTAGACATTGTATCGATGGGATGCATGTCGAGAAGAACGTGGGTGAAAGTATCATTAGCACCCTTTTGAACATAAAAGGAAAGACAAATGATCATTTGAAAGGAAGAAAAGATTTAATTGAGTTGGGCATACGCACAGAGCTTGGCCCGCAAGAACGTGGAAAATGCACATTCTTGCCTCCTGCCTGTCACACTCTGTCTAAAGAAGAGTAGCATAGTCTATGCAGTACCCTTTACAACATCAAGGTGCCTTCAGGATACTCCTCAAACATAAGAAGCCTAGTGTCCATGACAGATTTCAAATTAGTATGAATGAAATCTCACGATTATCATGTCCTACTTCAAGAATTTTTGCCAATTGCATTACGTGGGATCTTGCTGGATGCTGTCAGACACACAATCACAAACGTCAGTGTCTTCCTCAAATCCATTTCTTCTAAGGTTCTTGATGTGGACACTCTGACTAAACTACAAAAGGATCTTATTGTGACAATGTGCCAGCTGGAGATGTATTTTCCTCCATCGTTCTTCGACATAATGATACTTCTCCTCGTGCATCTTGTAAGAGAGATTCTATGTGTGGTCCTTTGTATATCCGTTCAAAAGGTACATGGGTGTCCTGAAGAAGAAAATGAAGAACCATCGTCACCCAGAGGGTAGTATTATAGAGGGCACTATCACAGAGGAAGTTGTAGACTTCTGCACCAATTACCTAGAAGGTGTCGATACCATTGGACTTCCACGTTCTAGACACGAGGGCAGATGAAATGCTTAATTTAATTCAAATTTTCTTTCAATCCTTGCAGGCATGGCTGATGAAGAGTTCGAGTTATTTTGCCGCGAGTTCGAAGATGAGCAGCAAGGGGTACCGGTTCCTTTTACCAGTGCCGCTACTGCTGCTGGCCCTTGTACAACTCTCACTACTGCTGCTGGCCCATCTACATCTGCCGCTGCTGCTACTGGCCCTTCTACAGCTCTCACTATTGTTGTTGGCCCTTCCATGAGTGCACCTTCTACGAGTGCTACTCAGAGACCCAGAGGTAGAGGTCCGACCCGTGGGCTGAAGCTGTAGAAACCGGATGAGATCAGTCTTCTCTGGGACAAGTATGGGAGGTATTGTGGGGGCAGCAGATCAGAGTTCGCTAGTATGCTAGGGACTCTGTCCAGATCACATTGCTGCATCAACCACAAATGGCCACAAGTCCCGAAAGAAGTTAAGGAGACCATATGGAAGAAGGTGCAAGAACGATACAAGATCCCAGACGAAGTGAAGAAGACCGTTCTTTCTGCGGTGGGCGGCAAAGCTAAATCATTCTGCCACTACTTGGTAGATAACTGGATCACTAGGGTGCCCCCATGCGAGCCTCCGCCGTATGTCGTGTACAACGACATGGTCACTAAAGAGGAGTGGAAGGAGTTCGTTGAGCAGCACTCCACCCCCGAGTTCAGGGTATGTTTATGTGTACTCTTTTCTGAATTAATGCTCATAATGATTTATCCCTGATTTTCTAATTAATTTTATGTTGTATTGTCTTAACATCAAAGACAAGAACAAGCACGGCGAAACCGTGAAGCTAATCTCCACCCCCACACCATGGGACGAAGGGGATATATGGGCAGCCTCGATGAATGGAAAGAAGTTGGTTTGCTGATGCAGAGGAACGAGGATGGCAGTGAATGCCCGATCGAGGATGTCTCTGAGGCGATGAGGGTGCAGATGTTCATACTGGGATGCTAGACAACGACCAGCGAAGGTAAGAGGATATTTCGTCATGCTGCGACGGAACAACTGGCTAACCAAATAGTAAGTGTTTAAAAGTAGCTGTTAAATAATTTACTTATATAGTCAAGTGTTTGTTGATCTTAAATTTAGTGCTAACTTCTTTGACAATTGGACAGTATGAAGCGGCACAGAGAGGAGAAGTAGACTTACACGCTCCTCTTTCTCAAGACGACACTCTCAATCAAGCGCTTGGGAAGAAGGATCACCCGGGGCGTGTTAGAGGATTTGGGGGAGAAGTACGTCAGAAGCATGTATTCCCGCCATCTGCTAGGAAGGGTCGGATGAATGCTGCTGACGTCGAGGTGATGGTAGATCGTAAGTTCGCTGCTGAGCGCCAAGCTAATGAGGAGAAACTGGCTGCTGAGTGCCGGGCTTACGAGGAGAGGCTGCAGCAAGTGTTGGATGCGATCGCACATGCGACTACTCAGCAGCAGCATGATCCTCCTCGTCCGTCTTCCTCGTCCAGTTGTGCTCCGGCCGCTGACCCGTACCAGTTTGCCAACATCCAGGTTAGCTTTGTTTAACTATTTTTCTCCTTAAATAAAGTCCTTTAAATAGTATTAGATTGGACTCACTTATTTATTTCACGTATTATCTATGTTTATTAAAGGAGCAAAAAAATGTCGTCTCCAAATACCATTAGACGGCACCCTGTAGATGTGGCCTACGGGACGGTGTTGCCATCAGGTCCACTCATGCTCATCAATTTCGTACGTCTACCCGCATTCTACGCGCGTGTGACCTTAGACCTGATAATTGATGGATTTGAGAATGCATACCTTCCAATGGCGTTTGACAATAAATGCACGCTGATTGAAGCGAAGGGAGACATATTGCCCTGGCCAGCATGTTATATTGTTGTCACCGATGAGGTAAGACTGTTTAACAACTATTTAGTATCTAATAAAATCCATTAGTTAGCATTAAGTGTCTAATATAATCCATTATAGATCCCTGAGCTTCCTCGCCGCGTATCCTGGCCCAGAGAAGAAGAGATCAGCACGCCGGCGGATCCTGTCAGAAGTACAAGGGTATGTTCTAGATAAATGTTTAATGTTACTATAATAATCAATTAGTAATTATCTTTACATTTATGCTTTATTTTTTGTGTGAAGGGTAAGAATCCAGTGACTCGGGGTGCGAAAAGTAAGAATCCAGCGCCCGTCCGGCTCGCACCAGGACTTCTGAGGCGCCTAAAAGTAAGTTCTCACTGCCAGCAAAACTTGTGGATCACTTAGGGCCTCGTCAGATGAATCTCTACGACAAGATCATTGCAAAGTCAAATCAAACTATCAACTTCATGATGACGCTTCCAAAGTCGATGTTTCACTACGAAGAAGATATGACCATGACGATCAACTTTGGGGCCATCAGAGAGATGATGTGTGGAGATTACATGAACATTAACATTATTCAAGCTTATCTAAAGTAAGTGTTCTTTCCTCATACTGTAAAAACATATAGAATAAGTATCTATGAAGTTGCATTGGCTAACTTTTTATAGTACATGTGATATAATAGAGGTCTACTTGAGAGATGTCATAAGAAGAACATCACCTCCATTACTACGGTGTGCCCGGAGCGTTTATCGTTCGACTCAATCACTAGGGACCCGGGGAGGTTTATGGAATACATGAGGCATTGCTTCAATGTTGCTGATGAACAGAAAAAATTATTTATTCTAATGTTGTATCACCAAACGTGAGTTCTGATATAAAATTACATACTAATTAGCTAACTTTTTTACCTTCATTTCTCATTTCATTTTGTATTTGAAATTGTAGCCACCACTGGGCTTTGTTTATCTTCTGCACTGCCACCGCTACTCTGCTCGTTCTAGATCCACTAGGGCAGTGGATAGAATTCAACACTGAAGACTTAATCAAAACGTAAGTTTTTATTACTATTTAATTGTTTGTAAGTTTTCTGAACCAAAATTAATGTACTCGTTCATTTTGCTTAACACTTTTGTTAATACATGTCACAGTTGTTACAATAAAACCACTAAGGCAAAGTTTGCTGAAATGACCGTCGATTACATCAAGGTTTGGTAATTCATGTATTTCATTTGTGCTGCTTATCTTTATACAGTTGTTTTACATTTGTGAATTTTGGTGATTTAGTGCCCTACCCAAAAGGATTCTAGGAGTTGCGGGTACTACGTGATGTGGAATATGTACGAGTTCTGCGGGTACTTCCCAGCATTTCAGAACTCTAGAGACAAGGTAATACGAATGTTATCTTGTATTTAATTCTTTTCGGTAGTTTTTTTTGTGTCTTTATCTTAATCTCATTATAGGTTCTATTCCTTTTCTTGTTACAGATTAAAGAGCATTTTGCCCAATCCTCGACTTACAGTGCAAAAGACTTGTATCATGTCAGAGAGAGCATGGCAGCCTTATTTATGAGAATGGAGTGGTAGACTAGCTAGCTAGCTTTTTGTATATATTGTAGTGGCATGAAACTGAAATGATCACAGTTAATGAATTGCTAGCTGCTGTAACAGATTATGCTGTATTGAATATTTTTTATTGCTGTAACAGATTCAACTGTAACAGATTTTCGATCTGGTGTATATTAGATGTTATCTCTGTTGCATTTGTGTGCAGAGAATAAATTTGTGTTGCTATTTGATTCAGGTGTTTCAATTGTGCAGTTTCTGCACATCTGTGCTCTGATGCCCTCTGTTGCATATCTGTTATAATTCTGGCTCTGTTGCAATTGTGTAGCTTTGTAATAAAAAATAATAAAAAAATACACTTTACATTACAGTTATTGGTAAAACCGTAATGTAAAGTCCATGACACGCGGGACCGGAAAAGGGCCTTTAATTACGATTTTAAACCATAATTAAAGACGTCGCCATCTTTAGTGACGCCCGCGTAGACTACGGTCTAGAACCGTAATTATACACGGTTTTGGACCGTAATTAAATGCTTCTGTTCCACCAGTGACCGACTTGTGTGTTGTTTGTTGTGTGAATTAATGACCAAGATTAATGCATGTAAATGACTATATGTGTATGTGATTGTGTGTTATTTGTGACTGACTTAATTGATTTTCCATGCCTTTGGGAACAATCAAGTTACACATACGTAAATACGATAACAAGTGGATTAATGCTGTGCACTTGCGTTAAGAGAACTTGCACTCAAGTTTCTCACTAACTTCCCTTATAACACAAGTCAATATCCGTAACGTGGTATTTGACTAATCACCCTAGAGTTATAGGATGAAAGTACATATGCGACTTCTAATACGTTCGAGATACGGGAAGTGAGGAGCCTAGATGTTTCAAGGCATGGCATGCAAATTCCAGGGGCCGTACCTGCATCAGGTCAACTTCCAAATATATACGTCGCGACGGGGGCCAGGATGACTACGTTCTCCTGCGGGGTTAACCACCCACATATAATGAGGCCAGGTGGAGACTACTATCCCCTGCGGGGCTAACTACCTAATCACAATTGAGGCCAGGAGGAGGCTACATTCTTCCGCGGGGCTAACTACCCACTTACAATTCACGAGAGTCTCAATCTCGTCTGAAGGGTTTATTCCTACCCGACCTAATAAGCGTTTTTAGACGGTGGTTCATCAAGGTTTACATACCTATCTAACCCAGTTAATTATAACTATGTTGTTTAACCACGTTGAATCAAGAATTGACAATTCCACTGTGTGGTCGTCCTCAATAAGCAAATAAAGCCTATAACGAGATTTCAGTATTCTCAAGGCCAACATTAGAACGGAACACTGACCTAACTTACTACTGTCTCGTTTCTATTCGGTGTATATCACCTCTGATGAATTGGTTGTGTGGTATGCTTTCATGTTGTGTGTTTATAGTTTTATTTATAATAATGAATTGCATGTTAACGACCAATTAGTTGGTGTGCCCGGTAGCTTACGGGCTGCACGTTTTCATACCAGCATTGTTGCTGAGCCTTCGGGTACCCCCATTTCAGGTATCTGATGCTGAGGAGACCCGACTGAGAGTAGGCGGGGTAGATACAGGGTACGGGGTATACTTTTGTATTTTTATTATACCTTAGATAGGCTATACCCACTTTTGTGTATGGAGCTTCCATCTTAAATAGACCTGGCAAAAGTAACCCAACCCGAAAACCCGAACCGAACCAATCCGAATCTCAACCGAAAACTATAACTTGAAAAATGATCCAAAATCCGAAATAAACCGACCCGGACCAAACCGAACCGTATTATTGTAAAACCGAAAGTAAACCACAATCCATAATCATCCGAACCGAAGTCATCCGAACCAAAATCAACCGAACCAAAGTCACCCATAACCCGACGATGACCCGAAATCCGAAGTGACCCGAACTGAAACCAACCGAACAGAAACCAGTGTGACCCGAACTAATATATCTGATGTGACCCGAAAGAATATATTGCATTAATTATAGGAGACAATGAGAATAAAACAGAATGTTTATACCCAATATCTAGTTTAAATACAAATCAGTATTTAGCATTTGTATCATACAACACTAAACAATGCCCCACAATACTTTTACAATTAATCATTACTTAGTAAGTGATGTACCTATAAAAAAGTATTAATAAACTTATATACACGAGAAATTATTTTAAATATACCACAAATATTTTGCACTATAAAATTTTAAAGTAATTAATTATCATGCATTTTCATTAATCACACAACTAACAATGAATTAATGATAATGCGTTACTCATCAATGATAGATTCGTAAGAACAAAAAATATTTGTATATTTAGACTTTAGACTCAAATTTTATCACTAATTCATATCATTATTGTATTGTTTATTCATATATTGAAGGTGTTTTTATTAATTAGAATTTTTCAAGCCTTTATCCAATCTTGTGAATAATTCTCCCTCATTAGCAATTTAGCATAAATATTTAATATACTTGAATATTTTTACCTATGTAGCAAAATTCTCATGCTTCTGAATAGTTCTTCATAATTAACAGTTTTTAACTACCATAAAAAAAGTCATCAAAACTTATTAACTAATTCCATTCGCTAACTATTAATAGATTAAAATACAAGTTACTACACTTTGATACAATTTAAATAATTATCCACAAACATACCTTATTTATACTCTAAAATATTGAAACTACTAAATAATCTAAAGCTACATCAATAATTATGATAAGTTCAGAGTTAGTTACTAAGTATAACATGATGCAAATTATAATTATTTGTTTAAATTAATCTTTATATACATTTATATGTATTGAGATTGATTGAAGTCAAATTTGCATATCATGATGATTGAGTTGCTGGATTCTGTAATGGTAACCAAATTTAACCGATTGATTGACCCGAATTTGACCCATAACCGAAAAAACCGAATAAACTAGAGGCTAACCCGAACCGTAAGTTACCCAACCCGAAGTCACCCTAACTGAAAGTCATCCGAACCGAAAATCACCAACCGATCCAAACCGACCCGAAATTTCAACAAACCGAACTCAACCCGAACAAACCGAATTCAACCGACCCGATCCAACCCGAACCAAATATTGAACGATTTGAAATCAACCCAACCGAACCCGAACCGATTGACCCGAACTTCCACCTCTAAATTCTTAAACTTATGTATGTTCCAAGAATTAGAAACTCGGTACTTTATCATTTTGGACTTGTATTTAAGTATTGAGTTACTCGGTGTGTGTTCAGTTTGTCAGACCGCTACGTTGGAGTTGGTAAGGCCTAGTTAGTCACGTGGGTGACTAACGGCGGTAACACCCGGGAGTTTTTTAATATTTTCTGCTGTGATTTCTTTCTGTCAGGCGTCGATAATTATCGTTTAATGCGAATTAGTGGTTGAGGTGTTACAAGCTAAATCGTCAAAGATATTTATCAAATAATAGTAATTAATCATTTATGTTTTAATAATTGTATCTATTATATTAAATTGTTATTACTTTTTAGTGATATTATTATATGATTAGGTGGTGTTATTACATTATTATTTTTACTATATTTTTACATTGTAAACTCTATAAATACTACGTATAACTATACAGAGTGATATTTGACTTTGTATTTTACTGTATATGACATTTATCCCACCTAATTATATTAAAAAATTATACTAATTAGTATCTAGAAGTATTTTAATAGTTTACACAAAAAAGATTACATCACAAGTGATACGGTGAGAGAAGCACTTTATGCTTTACGTACATTCTTCTTTTTTCTTTTCGTAAAATGTGCTTTATGTACACTGTTTGACTAAATTGAAATATTCCTTTCACCTAATGTAACACCCCTACTACGCACATAACTATACTTGGAATCGCAGCGGAAAATAAACAACTAAACGGTAACTAAACGATTGGTGCTACAATGCCGTCAACCACCCACGTGGCTAACAAGGCTGAATAAATATAAATGTACCGGTCTGATGATCAGACTCCCGAGCATAGAACTAACAACCATATATATACATCAACATAATACCGAGTGTTTACAAAATCCTTCACTGTATACCATCACTGTAATCCACCATAACAAGTATATAATACGCCACGGGAGCACAGGCGCATCCCGGGCAACATCCAAAAGTACTCCCAAAGTAAACTACTCTCTAGGATCTAGAGCCACTCTGCCTCTTCGATCCTCATCCTGCAATAAAAATATGGAGCCCCCGAGGGGGTCAGCACCTTTGCTGGTATGGCTAACCGCGCAGCCCATCGGCTATCGGGATACGCGCAACCAATTGTCATGATGACATGATATTTATTTAAAACACACAACACATACATATATAACATAACACAGGTATTGTACACATCATAACACACATCACAAACATACAATTCCTTTAGGAAGAGAACCAACATAGTTAGTCCCCATTGAGAGCTTAGAGAATGTTGCCATGCTCATACCTTGCTCGTTACCAACTCGTTACCGTCCGGTTAGATTGAACGGTTAACTTAACACAAGGTGCCTCGGATATAGTGATCCAAGCACACCGAAACAAAACATATAATATGCCCCTGTGGCCCGACGTGAGTCAGTAAAATAGCCTTGTTAAGCAAAAGGGAAGGTTAGAAACCAAATTGGAAACTTAACCATAACATACAGAAGAATCGAACCGGTTATGACATCGACTCCCATACTCACACGCGTGCCGGAAGACCGGACTCCTCACTTCCCCCGTTAGCCCTTGTTAGTAGTTCATCATTGAACACAACACACAATTCACAATCATAGGTCAAGTCTTGTAAGACCCACACAAGGGAAGAGAGAGTCACACTTAACAACATAATAATATTTAACAACTGTAAACTCTTTACATGGTTTAATCTTACAAGTCGTCAACACACAGAAAAACAAACAACACACAAGCCGGTGTAAACCGGTAGGCAACAGACTGCAAGAAAACCATACCTCTGTCCTTGCCTTGACTGGTTTCCACCTTGGAAGAATCCTATACACACATTAGTAACGTCGGTTAATTATTTATTTAACTTCGCACTTACTAAGTATTTAACATGATTGTATGACATGTTTTAATGTCTACCTTACCCTAGGTTACCTTCATTATACACCCTAGGGTTAACTACATAAGTCACATTCTTTCCTGTTTTTTTTTTTTACAAGTTTAGGTCCGACCGACCTTGTCGACCGAACTTGTCCAAGTTCGGTCGATTCCAGAACACATTCCGTCAAAATTTTCTACTCCGACCGACTACCAGTCCGGTCCTATGTTCGGCCTTTTCCGAGAGTTTCTCCCCTTTGTAAATTTAGCCCGACCGAACTTACCAAGTCCGGTCCTATGTTCGGGTCTTTTCCAGTAACTCTCCGTACTCAAAAACAAGCCCGACCGACCTTGCAAGTCCGGTCCCCAGGTCGGCCTTTTCCAGAAGCAATTCTCGTAGGGTAAACTGGGCTCGACCGAACTTGCAAGTTCGGTCGCAAGTTCGGTCTGCCCCGACCTTTGTTTTCCTTTTCACATTCAACTCCAAACTTCACCCCATATAACCTAGTACCCCCTAACCTCATGGGCACTTTAAACACACCTTAAGACATCCTTAAACACTCATAAAACTCATTTTCTAATTCCTTAAGCCTTTACTTCTTTCTTTACAAATTCCTAACACTTACAATGTTTTCTCCTAGTTTCCAAGTGGTGTTTCATGCCTATGATGACTACTATCCCAAAATGCTTTCTCCTCCTCTTAACATCATCTTTTAAGCATTATCTTCACAACTAATTCCTTATATCCATCTTAACAATTCTTTTCCAAGTTTACACTTTCTCCTTTGTTACCAAAGTTTGCCTAGATATTTACCTAAGTCCCAAAGTGACTTTGGTACTCACTAAATCTTAAGATCATGTCTAAGTCCTTATTACACCCTAGAGTACTTCCTAGTACATCAAAATTCCTTAAGAACATCATGAACTTCTTATTCATCTCCTACACTTTCTAACTCACCAAACCTTATGTAAACACTTAGAACTTCTTACTTCCTACCTAAATTTTGACATGGGTTCCCCTAGAACATTACTAAGCCAAAACACTTTGTTTTCTCCATTAAACACTCAAGAACATCTAGAATCACCAAACACACTCTCATACACAACTTCACCAAAATTTACACCACATTACAATATAGTGCATAATTTAATTGCATGGCACTTAGGCCTTAAAATGCATGGCTCTTAGGCCCTTAAAGTGCTTAAATCATAAACACTGAATTTCCACAATATATATGCCTTTAACCTGCGATTACATACAACAAGACATATGTTATTTTACTAGTCTCCTTGAGAACATTTACTAGGTCATTTACCATGTGCTCTTTAGGTAGTTTAAATAAGCAATTATAGCTCATTTCTCCTAAGGCATTAAACAACATTAAGTTAGTAGATTTACCTCTTTTTCCACCACACTTCCTTCTTGTTTCCTTACAAAACCGTATGGTATTTTGATTCTTTGACAAGTTCTAAACAATATACAAACATTATAATGAGTATTCAAGCTATAAGCTTCATCTCATTGTAAACCCTAATTTGACATTGTTTCAAAAACATTAATGTAGTTGTTTTACCTTGATCTTTGAAGAGAGTTTGAATATATAACAAGGGAGGACTCCACCTAGTCCATGAAGAGTTGAAATGAAGCTAGAACAAAGTCACACAATGAGCTATATCAATGTGTATTTTCGGACATGACAAAAACAAGGAGGAAACTTGATTTTGTTTGAGATTCCTTACCTAGAAGCAAAGGAGAGTAATAATATGTAGAAATATAAGCTCAAGCTCCTTCAATGGTGGAACACCTTGGCACCGAAATGAGCTCTTGGAGTTTTGAGAAGATAGGAATGAAGAGCTTGATGAGAGGAAGAGATTGGTGGTATTTGTTTTTGATTTGGACAAGTGAGCTAGGTTTAACAAGTGGTCAAAGTTGGAACTTCCATGGTGATAGTGGTATTACCGAGAGAGAACAAGGAAGAAGGAAGAAGAGGGTGTTTGCAAACCGTGGAATGAAGGAAAGAAATGAGAATGAAGATAGAAGTTGCTTTAGAAGATATTTATGTTATAAAGTAAAAAGTAGTTTTACTTAGTTTGCTTTAATTACTTATTACCTTAACTAGAGAGTGGTGAGTCACCACACTTATAAAAACCGGCCCCCTTTATTAGTATGAGGCATTTTAGTCTTTGTTTGTCAATTTAATTACTTAATACAACATATGTTATAAACTAGCTTATAAAAAGTACTATTCACCTAAACAAGGCACTTAGAAGTGAAATTTTTGATTTCCCACTAATATAGCCACCCAAATGTGATACTATATAGTACACATATATATTTAAGAGTAATGATGGACATTTAGCCATTCAAAACTCATTTACAAGACAATTTTTCAAAAACGTGCTTTAAGACTTCTTAAAGCACATTTTGTTTTTAAACTTGTTTTCAAGCTTGGTTTTCTTTGGTAATTGGTTTAATAAGTTCATTAGTATATAAATGAGGTCTTGGTAAGCTCATTAGGTCTTACTCAAGTTTATCCCAAGCTTAGAGCACATTTTAGCTCTTATTGACTTTAAAGCACATTTGTGTTTCCTTTTGTTTAAATTTGTTTAGTAAGGTTTCTAAGACTCTTTTTAGTCTTGTTACACCCTATTTAGGTGTTTAAACAACATAACTAGGTTTGGGGTATTTCAATCTACCCCCTTAAAAGAACTTTGTCCCCAAAGTTCATACTTCCACATAACTTTAAACATTAGAACATGAGAACACATATTAACAACACTTCTATATCACATTAACAAATCTTACATCATATCGGACACATGGTCCAAACAACAAAACATCACAACATCATTCAGACTCAGCGGTCTGTAACATTAACAACATGACAATACAACATGACAACAACACAGACAATGTATTCAAATACATGTCATATACATAACCGAAACGGCTCTACCCCCCTTAAATAGGGGTACGCCCCGTACCCTATACATACAAATACTAAGAAGTAAAACAACCGGGTACTTCGCCTTCATCTTATCTTCCAGCTCCCAAGTGGCCTCCTCACGTCCTGGTTAGACCAGAGAACCTTCACCAGTCTCACAGACTTATGGCGAGTGTCTCGAGTCTTAGTGTCCAGAATCCGTACCGGAGTCTCCACTGATCGCATGGTCGGCTCTAAAGTTAGCCTTTCAGGCTGAAGCACATGAGACGGATGAGACATATACTTCTTCAACTGGGACACATGAAATACATCATGTACCTTGCCCAGCTCGGCGGGTAAATCAAGTCTATAAGCTACCGGGCCGATCCGCTCCGTCACAACATAAGGACCCACATACTTCGGGCTCAACTTGCCCTTCTGGCCAAAACGAAATACTCCCTTCATGGGGGATACTCTCAAAAATACCTGATCGCCCACGGCGAACTCCAGGTCACGTCGGCGCACATCTGCGTACGACTTCTGTCTATCCTGAGCTGCTTTCATATTATCCTGATCTGGCGAACTTCTGCCTGAACTTGCTCAAGATACTCTGGTCCTATAATGACCGTCTCACTCGACTCATCCCAGCATAATGGCGTGCGGCATGGTCTACCGTACAATGCCTGGAAGGGAGACATCTTGATCGATGCATGATAACTGTTGTTGTAGCTAAACTCGATCAGATGTAACTTATCAATCCAGCTGGTCTGAAAGTCAAGTGCACATGCACGTAGCATATCCTCAAGTGTCTGTATGTGCGCTCACTCTGACCATCGGTCTGTGGGTGAAACGCCGTGCTCAATTTCAGTTCAGTACCAAGTGCCTCTCGTGTAGACTTCCAATATCTGGATAAGAATCTGGTATCTCTGTCAGATACTATCGTCTTTGGTACCCATGATGTCTAACAATCTCTTTATCGAATAATTCTGCCAATCTTGCCACTTTCCAGGTGTCCTTCATCGGAATGAATCGAGACACCTTGGTCAGTCGGTCAACTACCACCCAAATCATATTCAGACCTCCCCTTGTAGGCGGAAGCCCTACTACGAAGTCCATAGATATGTCATGGAACTTCCACTCCGGCACTGGCATTGGCTGCACCATACCACCAGGCGTCGGTGCTCAAACTTGACCTTCTGACAAGTGAGACACCTCAACACATAGTCATTTACATCCTTTTTCATTCCAGCCCACCAGAAGTATCTTTTTCATACCTTATACATCTTTGAAGCTCCGGGTGAATCGAAGTAGTAGAACAATGGGATTCACTCAATATGCGCTCCTTCAGCTCAGCGCTACTCCTGGGTATACACAACGGCCATTGAGCCTAATCAGGTCATCATCGTGGAGTCTGAAGTCATACTTCTGACCCTCGAATGTGCCATCAATAAGCTTCTGTCTGATCTCCATCATGTACTGATCCGTCATCTGAGCACTCCGCACCTCTTCAACCAAGCCAGTATGAGAGACTAGCGAATGGAGAGAGTGTGCTCGGCGACTCAATGCGTCAGCTACCACATTTGCCTTACCCTCCTTGTACTGTAAATTGATGTCATAATCATTCAGAAACTCAACCCACCTTCTTTGCCTCATGTCAACTCCTTCTGAGTGAACAAGTACTTTAAACTCTTGTGGTCAGAATAGATCGTCACACTTACCCCATACAAGTGATGTCGCCATATCTTCAGTGCGAAGACAATGGCCCCCAACTCTAAGTCGTGGGTAGGGTAGTTCTCCTCATGCTTCTTCAGCTGTCGGGAGGCGTAAGCCACGACCTTCCCGTGTTGCATCAACACACAACCCATACCCCTGCCTGATGCGTCGCAATAGACCTCAAAACCATCTGGACCGTCTGGTAATGTCAGAACCGGTGCAGATGTCAGAGCATCCTTGAGACTCGCGAAAGCCCTCTCACAGTCGACTGTCCACTCGAATGGTGCATCCTTCTTCATCAAGGAAGTCATCGGCTTCGAGACACTGGAGAAGTCCTTCACAAATCTCCTATAGTAACCTGCCAGACCGAGGAAGCTCCTGATGTCGGTAACTGTCTTCGGCCTAGGCCAGGTGCGCACTGCATCTATCTTTGCCGGATCAACAGCGATCCCGGCCTCAGAATCACATGTCCAAGGAATGATACTTGGTTCAACCAAAATTCACACTTAGAAAATTTAGCATACAGCTGATTCTTTCTCAATGTTTGCAACACATCTCTCAGGTGGCTTTCATGCTCACCTTCGATTTCGAATACACAAGTATGTCATCGATGAAGACTACCACTGATTTGTCCAACTGATCTTGGAACAAACGGTTCATTAAGTCCATGAACTTTGCTGGTGCATTTGACAAGCCAAACGGCATAACGGTGAACTCATAGTGCCCATACCTAGTTCTGAAAGCTGTCTTTTCGATATCACTGTCACGGATGGCAATCTGGTGATATCCGGAACGTAGGTCTATCTTGGAGAATACTGATGCTCCCCTAAGCTGATCAAATAGATCGTCGATGCGTGGTAAGGGTAACGGTTCTTCACCGTAACAGCATTCAGCTCCCGATAATCAATACATAGGCGGAGGCTACCGTCCTTCTTCTTCACGAAGAGGACCGGCGCTCCCCATGGTGACACACTAGGGCGGATAAAGCCCTTGTCGAGTAGGTCTCTCAGCTGCTCCTTGAGCTCTGTCATCTCTGCTGGAGCCATACGGTAAGGTGCTTTCGCAATGGGTCCGGTGCCCGGAACTAGATCAATCTCAAACTCAACCTCTCGTGCTGGCGGCATGCCCGGCAGTTCCTTAGGAAATACATCAGGAAACTCCGACACTACCGGCACATCTGGGCTAAACTCAGGGTCTCTCTCTATGTCCTGGACATAGCAGAGGTATACATCACTCCCTCGTCGTAACTCGTGATACATAGCCATGGCGGTGATGATCTGAGTCGAAGGCTCCCTGGGCCTCTGGCGGTAAGATATGGTAACCCCAGATGGACTCCGAAGAAGCAGTCGATGCTCGGCACACAGGATTCTGCCCTTGTGCCGCTCCAACCAGTTCATCCCGACAATCACATCAAAGCCTAGTCCGTCGAACTCTATCAAGTCGATCGGAAACTCTTCACCCCTGATTTGAACAATAGCACCTCGGTAGTAGCGGGTACATCGGATCCGCTCTTTCGACGGAGAGTAACCACGAAGTCTGGCATCTCTTCACCATCTACCCCAGCCTCTTCGCAAATGATAGCGAAATGAATGTGTGTGAGGCTCCAGAGTCGAACAAGATCGATGCATCCACGCCATTCACTGGAAAGGTACCGGTGAGGATTGTGCCGCTCTTGCCGGCTTCTGCCTTATTGCAGACACTTAGTATACCTCCCGTTCCGAGTGCACAGCCTAATTCATTGGCAAACTAATAAGTATTGGGTAACAACACGGTTTATATGCTTCAAACAACTCCACTTTATTCATTAACACACTCCTTTTTACAACATTCATTGGCTTATACTGTCGCCATGATTCACACTTACAACATCCTTAATACATACTGGTTTGTCACATAATTATACAAGGCTTAAAACTGTCTGAAGGTCAGATTCAAACGTCCGGGTTTCATGTGTGTGGCATTGATCACTGCCGACGGTGCGGTATTCAGTTTGATCTTTCTGATGCCATGGTATAGCATCCTTGATTGCCCACCCATGATTAATACATCTCCGGATTTTAGCAGTAGCTTCTTTGCGAGATCAGCACGCTTCTGCTCGCCATACACAAACACTGCGGTATCACCAATGGACCAAGACACCACGGGTACTCCCTTACTTAGAGACTCGGGTGACTCGTCCTTGTCTTGGTGCATACCTAACCGTCCACCTTTCTGGTAGAAGTTTACAATGCATAAATCTGCTTTTACACTTGGAATTGATCCGTTTCAACTTGTTGAGCAATTCCCACGGCGTGGTTAACGACCGCATGGAACTCCTCTGGTATACTTGCTACTGTTGCTCCATCTTCAGCTCGTACTTCTTGATATGACTTGGTGTAAGGGTTCCAGTCCTTACCCATGCACATCATCTTCAATTGCATCCTTGCTCGTTCGGGTATTCGGGTGTGTAAAACCCTCCTGGTTTTGCTCCAAGTTCGTCGCATCGTCTGATGATATGGATTTGTGCCTCCGGTGTCAGGTATCCATTTAGAAGTATCATACCTGGCTGGATGACCTGACATTGCTCCAATGGAAAGTCGTGATGTTGATGGTGGTTTCTCCAGGGTTCGGTGTGGGTGGGATTGGATAACATATATTGAAAGTTCCTTTAAGTTTAGAGTACTCTAATTAGGTAAATCTCACACTATACTTTATTTATTCACTCACATGGTTGTTTATTTAAACTCACTCACACACATGCATGAAATGCGGTATGCAGACACTTATTTCAGTTAACAATTTAGGCGGTACCTGGTCTAGAAGAGGGCCCTGGCGCCTCAGACCGGTCCACCACATTCAGGGTGGCCTTGTTGGACCCCGACCCCTTCCCCTTCTGGGACTCCGTGTACCTCTGATCTGGGGGTGGCTGGTTCGCCGTCTTCTGGCCATCGGTGGTCGCAGTGGCCTTACCCTTCCATTGCCCCTTGGGCCTGAAGTTCCTACTGTTCGGGTTCTGCCAGCATTCATGGTCGCGGTGACCCATCTTCTTACAGTACCGGCACTGAACATCATTACCCTTGCAGTCCTTGCCGGGGTGGTCGCCGTTGCACCACTTGCAGTAATAGTGGCGCTCCGGTCCAGAGCCCGTGCTAGCTGCTATCACAATACACCATTAATACTTGTTTCACAACTTATTAACATATACTCTAACTTATCACACAGGTTTAGACAATTACCCTTAGGTGGGTAAGAACGTAGGGGCTTGGCCGCATACGCATAGGTGAGCTGCAGAGGCTCATCAGCAGTGGTGGTCTGGGTCTGGCCCTTGCCACCCTGTTGCTGTCCTTTCTGGGACTGGGGGTATGACTTCTTCTTCTTCCCTCCCACTGCCCTTGCGTGCCTTGGCCCTCGTTCTGAGCCTTGCGCTTGAGCGCACTCTCCTCGTCCCTCAGACGGACGGTGATCTCCACAATAGCAGCGGCATGATAGCACTCCTATATTTAGGGTGTCAGTTATGCCCCGCCAAATAAATCACATCACATTAACACATTGTACACACTTATTCACATTACACTGTAATTCCTTTACCTGCAAGGTGGTATATCCAGTAGGCCCCATGCCGTAGCGTAGGCGATAGTTCAGTCCGTTGTAGAAACGGTTCACAAGGATCCGGTCTGAGTAACCCAGATCCGGTAGCAGGTGGATAAGTCCGATGAAGGCTGAGTAGTACTCATCTACCGTCATCTTATCCCCTTGTCTCAGGTTGTCCAACTCCAGGCGCTTGGCCTCTTGCACATGTATAGGGTAGTATTTGGCTCGCAGAAGAGCCGTGTACTCCCTCCACTGGAATGTCGGATCAGCAACTCTACCCTCGCGCACAAGCTTCCACCAGTTTTGTGCCGAGCCTTTCAGGTAGTAAGCAGCAAGTCGTACCTTGACCTGCTCAGGTGGTGCTAGGGTTTCGAAGGCGGTCTCCATCTCGGAGATGTATGCCTCGAGCTTACGGGGATCGGTCTCCCCACTGAATGAGGGCGGCCTCAGATCAGCCAACGCCTTGACCCAATTGGTCTCTCGTGGCGGTGGTGGTGGTGGCTGAACTCCGGGCTGTTGCCCTTGCTGTATAGCAGCAACTAACTCGGGTACCAGCTGGGCTACGGCGGCTGCAACTGCCTCAGCCATAGTCTGTGCCGTAGTATCATCACCCTGGTCACCCATATCTCCAGTACCGCGCCCGCGGCCTCTACCTCGTGGTCTACCTGCCATCTGAATTCATATGAACTCATTAGCATTATGCTTGCACACTTATCGGTCCAACGGTTATAACGCTTCCCGATAATAAGGTATCTCCACACTTAGTTAGTGGTTAACCTTTCCAAATCTGTTCACTTAGGTATCTGTAGTTAGTTTCCTAACTCGGTATATCCCTAAGCTCGGTATTCTAGTCATCAGAGCGATACTTCGCTCTGATACCACTTTTTGTAACACCCCTACTACGCACATAACTATACTTGGAATCGCAGCGGAAAATAAACAACTAAACGGTAACTAAACGATTGGTGCTACAATGCCGTCAACCACCCACGTGGTTAACAAGGCTGAATAAATACAATTGTACCGGTCTGATGATCAGACTCCCGAGCATAGAACTAACAACCATATATATACATCAACATAATACCGAGTATTTACATAAATCCTTCACTGTATACTTCACTGTAAACCGTCACCAACAAGTATATAATACGCCACGGGTGCACAGGCGCATCCCGGGCAAACATCCAAAAGTACTTCAAAAGTAAACTACTCTCTAGGATCTAGAGCCACTCTGCCTCTTCGATCCTCATCCTGCAATAAAAATATGGAGCCCCCGAGGGGTCAGCACCTTTGCTGGTATGGCTAACGCGCAGCCCATCGGCTACCGGGATACGCGCAACCAATTGTCATGATGACATGATATTTATTTTAAACACACAACAACACATATACATATATACAACACAGGTATTGTACACATCATAACACACATCACAACATACAATTCCTTTTAGGAAGAGAACCAACACAGTTAGTCCCCATTGAGAGCCTAGAGAATGTTGCCACGCTCATACTTAGCTCGTTACATAACTCGTTACCGTCCGGTTAGATTGAACGGTTAACTTAACACAAGGTGCCTCGGATATAGTGATCCAAGCACACCGAAACAAAACACATAGTATGCCCCTGTGGCCCGACGTGAGTCAGTAAAATAGCCTTGGTTAAGCTAAAGGGAAGGTTAGAAACCAAATTGGAAACTTAACCATAACATACAGAGAGAATCGAACCGGTTATGACATCGACTCCCATACTCACACGCGTGGCCGGAACAGACCGGACTCCTCACTTCCCCCGTTAGCCCTTGTTAGTAGTTCATCATTGAACACAACACACAATTCACAATCATAGGTCAAGTCTTGTTAGACCCACACAAGGGGAGAGAGAGTCACACTTAACACATAATAATATTTAACAACTGTAAACTCTTTACATGGTTTAATCTTACAAAGTGTCATAAACACACAGAAAACAAACAACACACAAGCCGGTGTAAACCGGTAGGCAACAGACTGCAAGAAAACCATACCTTGGTCCTTGCCTCGACGTTCCCACCTTGAGAGAATCCTATACACATTAGTAACGTCGGTTAATTATTTATTTAACTTCACACTACTAAGTATTTAACATGATTGTATGACATGTTTTAATGTCTACCTCACCCTAGGTTACCTTCATTATACACCCTAGGGTTAACTACATAAGTCACATTCTTTCCTGTTTTTTTTTTTACAAGTTTAGGTCCGACCGACCTTGTCGACCGAACTTGTCCAAGTTCGGTCGATTCCAGAACACATTTCCGCCAAATTTTCTACCCGACCGAACTTACCAAGTCCGGTCCTATGTTCGGTCTTTTCCGAGAGTTTCTCCCCTTTGTAAATTTACCCGACCGAACTTACCAAGTCCGTCCTATGTTCGGTCTTTTCCAGTGACTCAATCCGTACTCAAAATACGGCCCGACCGACTTGCAAGTCCGGTCCCCAAGCGGCCTTTTCCAAAGCAATTCTCGCAGGGTAAACTGGGCTCGACCGAACTTGCAAGTCGGTCGCAAGTTCGGTCCTGCCCCAAACCTTTGTTTTTCCTTTACATTCAACTCCAAACTTCACCCCATATAACCTAGTACCCCCTAACCTCATTTGGGCACTTTAAACACACCTTAAGACATCCTTAAACACTCATAAAACTCTTTTCTAATTCCTTAAGCTTTACTTCTTTCTTTACAAAATTCTACACTTACAATGTTTTTCTCCTAGTTTCCAAGTGGTGTTTCATACCTATGATGAACTACTATCCCAAAATGCTTTCTCCTCCTCTTAACATCATCTTTTAAGCATTATCTCTCACAACTAACTCCTATATCCTTCTTGAAATTCTTTTCCAGTTACACTTTCTCCTTATTTTACCAAAGTTTGCCTAAGTCTTACCTAAGTCCAAAATGACTTTGGTACTACTAAATCTCAAGATCATGTCTAAGTCTTTATTACACCCTAGAGTACTTCCTAGTACATCAAAATTCCTTAAGAACATCATGAACTTCTTATTCATCTCCTACACTTTCTAACTCACCAAACCTTATGTAAACACTTAGAACTTCTTACTTCCTACCTAAATTTTGACATGGGTTCCCTTAGAACATTACTAAGCCTAAACACTTTACCTTCTCCTTTAAACACACAAGAACACCTAAAATCACCAAGAACACTTTCATACACCATTTCACCAATTTACACCACATTACAATATAGTGCATAATTTAAATTGCATGGCACTTAGGCCCTTAAAATGCATGGCTCTTAGGCCCTTAAAATGCTTAATCATAAACACTGAATTTCCACAATATATATGCCTTTAACCTGCGATTACATACAACAAGACATATGTTTTTTACTAGTCTCCTTGAGAACATTTACTAGGTCATTTACCATGTGCTCTTTAGGTAGTTTTAATAAGCAATTATAGCTCATTTCTCCTAAGGCATTAAACAACATTAAGTTAGTAGATTTACCTCTTTTTCCAACACACTTCCTTCTTGTTTCCTTACAAGACCGTATGGTATTTTGATTCTTTGACAAGTTCTAAACAATATACAAACATTATAATGAGTATTCAAGCTATAAGCTTCATCTCATTGTAAACCCTAATTTGGCATTGTTTCAAAAACATTAATGTAGTTGTTTTACCTTGATCTTTGAAGAGAGTTTGAATATATAACAAGGGAGGACTCCACCTAGTCCATGAAGAGTTGAAATGAAGCTAGAACAAAGTCACACAATGAGCTATATCAATGTGTATTTTCGGACATGACAAAAACAAGGAGGAAACTTGATTTTTGTTTGAGATTCCTTACCTAGAAGCAAAGGAGAGTAATAATATGTAAAATCCAAGCTCAAGCTCCTTCAATGGTGGAACACCTTGGCACCGAAATGGAGCTCTTGGAGTTTTGAGAAGATAGGAATGAAGAGCTTGATGAGAGGAAGAGATTGGTGGTATTTGTTTTTGATTTGGACAAGTGAGCTAGGTTTAACAAGTGGTCAAAGTTGGAACTTCCATGGTGATAGTGGTATTACCGAGAGAACAAGGAAGAAGGAAGAAGAGAGGTGTTTGCAAACCGTGGGAATGAAGGAAAGAAATGAGAATGAAGATAGAAGTTGCTTTTAGAGATATTTATGTTATAAAGTAAAAAGTAGTTTACTTAGTTTTCTTTAATTACTTATTATATTAACTAGAGAGTGGTGAGTCACCACACTTATAAAAACCGGCCCCCTTTATTAGTATAAGGGCATTTTAGTCTTTGTTTGTCAATTTAATTACTTAATACAACATATGTTACAAACTAGCTTATAAAAAGTACTATTCACCTAAACAAGGCACTTAGAAGTGAAATTTTTGATTTCCCACTAATATAGCCACCCAAATGTGATACTATATAGTACACATATATATTTAAGAGTAATGATGGACATTTAGCCATTCAAAACTCATTTACAAGACAATTTTTCAAAAACGTGCTTTAAGACTTCTTAAAGCACATTTTGTGTTTTAACTTGTTTTCAAGCTTGGTTTTCTTTGGTAATTGGTTTAATAAGTTCATTAGTATATAAATGAGGTCTTGGTAAGCTCATTAGGTCTTACTCAAGTTTATCCCAAGCTTAGAGCACATTTTAGCTCTTATTGACTTTAAAGCACATTTGTGTTTCCTTTTGTTTAAATTTGTTTAGTAAGGTTTCTAAGACTCTTTTTAGTCTTGTTACACCCTATTTAGGTGTTTAAACAACATAACTAGGTTTGGGGTATTTCAACATCAGAGTGGCGCAGCGGAAGCGTGGTGGGCCCATAACCCACAGGTCCCAGGATCGAAACCTGGCTCTGATACTGAACTAGATTTTTGCTACCTTTCTTGTACATATCTTTTTTATTGCTTATGACCTAACACGTGTGGTTAAATTACCTAGTTAGGGTTGAAAAGTTGAACTTGGAATTAAGTTTTGAGTTTGTTGAGGTAATGATAGTTGGTGTTTGATTCGAAGGAAAACCTGAAATAAATACCCCCTCATATTCAAAGATAGTAAATAAAATACAAAGTAACATTACCTTAACCGCGTTATGTGTGTGTCATAACTAACACATATTAATTTACCCTATCATTTCTGACCAAAGAGAAAACCAAAGTCATCCATAATCCATTCCTTCACATATATCTCTCACATTGATTCTCCTCCTTCAATCCTCCTTAATCTCGTGTTTGTTGTAGATAGTTTCAGAGCCGTTGTGCTTCTCATTGTGTAAGTGCATTTACTGCTGCTATGAAACCGTTAAGCATGATTCATCTTATGCATGAAATTCATTTCATGTCTAATCTTAAGTCGTTTTTGGGTTTTTTATTTTGGGTGAAAACTCTGGTCCGGGTCGCATCATTTTAATTCCTACAGGTTGAAATATATAACCCTTTTCGAATTAGGTTTTGGTTAAATGAAAATATTTCTGGGTCAGTTTTGGTTTAGTTCAGCCCGATACAAAACCCAAAATTGGCACCCCTTCCTTCCGATAGTGGAAACTTAAATTTCCATTAAAGAAATTAAAAATAGATGTTTCCTCCAAACTACTTATTGTAGAGCAAGATAAAACTATACCATAAATTTTATATAGAAATTCTAGAACATATCTACAGTCCAACAATAAAAAAAAATATATTATACCTTTTGTAATAAGTTGCTTCTTATAACTTAACACAAGAAGTAAGCGCATAGTAAGTAAAGTGAATAACTACATTAATTATTAGTAAGAGTAATCAATACTCTATAGCTAAACAATATAAATATAATATTCACACACCAACTCTCATCCAGATACCTTAATTAAGCAAAGCAGTTCACTAAATTAACATAAACACCTGAACCTTAATGTAATACCCCAACCCGAAATCCATAAACTGAACGGCGATCACTCCCAAATAAATACAACTGCAGCGGAAATAAATACAGCAACCGGGCGGTTATTACAATGCCGTTGGCCACCTCTTGTGACCAACAGGCTCAGTCCAAATACAATCCTCAAATGTCACGGTCTGGAATACGATACAACCCGAGATACTAGGAATCAACTCAAAGTAAAATACTGAAATAAAATAATTAACTAATAGTAGACTCCCAAGCTTGGTCCTACCCCACCTACACTCAGTGCGGTGATCTCCTCAACTTCAGGTACCTGAAAAATGGGGGTGCCCCCAAAGGGGCTCACAAACGATGCTGGTATGGAAAACGTGCAGCCCATCGTCTACACCGGGCCACACCAACTACTTGTTCGAATACATGCAGTTCATTTTTTATAAAGCTGTAAACAAGCATAGTCTGATGATAACAAGTATCCATACAAGGACAATAATGTCACATAGAACAAGACACAGAAGGTCGAGTTAGCTGAACTGAAATTCTTTACTGATAGTCGGTCCAACACATGGGACTGACCGTTTAACTGAATATCTGAAATAGTGGAGGTATAGTGACCTCGTTATAGAGAAAGGTTGGGTATAAAAACCCCAGGAGATAACGTAGTTAAACCCTGAACTGAATGGCGTGGGAAATAAGAACCCACTAGAGGAATAAGTCTTCCTCGAACTGACGGCATTTGATCCGGGAAGGAATAAAGTCTTCCTCCCAACTGAATGTTCCGTCGCGACGTAGTAGGAGACGACCTGAGACAGGTACAACTCCCGTAGCATGCATGGCCAGATCCAACTGGGCTCCTCATTCTCGAAGTATATATTTGTTAAGTGTCATATAAAGACATTAAACAAAAACACAATGTGTATTGTCAATTATCACGTTTAGGATAATGGACGTTTGTTTAAAGTGAAGTTAGTGAGAGACTTGAGTACAATCCTCGGTATACTGAAACGCAGGTATTTAATCCACTGGTATAGTAGTGTTTGTATGCGTGGGACATACACGATGTAGTCACAACATTCACCACATAAAATAATACCACAGTGTGCAAGAGTAAAACAACAGTTTACATTAATTATCTTGGTCGTTATTTCAAACAACAGATAGCACACAAGCCGGTTAATCCGTTAGAAAACAGGTTGCAAGAATCCCATACCGTTCACCGTAGACTGTACTTGTAAATTCCCGTCCAACGTCTGGTCAAACAAGTCTTCTAACAAGGTGGTTAAGTGCTTGAACTTCTTCTTGAATCTCCAAGCTTTCTCCAAGGTAATATAGATGCTCCACTTCGGTTATATGCAAGTGGTGAAGGAGTTTTAGGAGTTAGATCTTCAACAAAGATCTTAAGTAGATTTATAAGTAGTTTACAAGACTTTACCTTAGACTTTTCTCCTTATAAATTCGGCACTCCTAAGGTAGGTGAAGAACAAGTTTTCTTCATCAAAATGGAAAGAAAAAAGGACTTAGAAGAAGTAGAACTTGGTTACACATAAAAATGTGCTTTAAGGATTTTTCAAGCTTTAAAACTACCTTAAGATAACCTTGAGATGCTCCTTGTTTAATGTTGGTTTGGACAACCTCCTTGGAGAACTAATTGTGTCGAACACTTGTTGTTAAGCTAGAAGAGTTTTGCTTCAAGGCTTGACAAGAATTGCTATGAAAATTACCTTAAAGATGAAGATAGAAGTTACATCTCCATTAATGGACTTAAGAGCTTCAAAGGAAGAAGATGAAGCTTAGAGAGAGAGGAGAGGAGCTTACCAAATTCGTAGGTGTGGAGTGTGCAAGAGGGGAAATGACACTAAATTTACGTATAAGGTAAGAGAGTGCCTTAGAATTTGATTTTTGTTTTGTTAATTTTTAATGTCAAATGACTATACTTTTTCCTTAGTTTATTACATGGTTAACTGGCTCAATAATGCCCATGTTCTCTGCATAATTTCGAACATGTGGTGTGTGACAAGGCAAGAGTTGGAAAGAAGATGATTGTGAGCTAGAAGACAAGGTAATTTAGGTAAGTTATTCTTTTGATTTTTCTAAGTTAGGCTTGTCTTCTTCCCCCTTGTAGAGTCACGAATTCAAGGGTCAAATGGGGTGTCTTAATTGACATTGAAGAGCCAAGGACAAGCATGTTAGGTCACATGGAAAGAAGGAATCTAGAAAAGTGAGTTCTAGATCCACTTTTTACTTTTTCTCATTTGTTTTTTGTTCTAGCTCACATGCCTTATTCCATGGCCTAATTTCGACAGCTTGCTGGTCAAATGAGACCTACATACTTAGACATTAAGTAATATAACACATGGGAAGGTGAGTCACCATGTTCTATGCTTTTATAACTTTTAATGCAATTTTTATACTAGTTTTTGCTCTCAAAATCGGCCCCTATAGAGAGTCTTGTTGACTAGTCACACCAACTGATTTAAAGGTCATTTTAACCCTTTTTAATATTACCAATTCGTGTATGTCAAAACTACAAGGCATTGCGTAAAACGTGTTTTCGTGACACCCGAAAGGTGTGTTTTTGTGCTCTAAGGAAATTTTTGGAAACCAATGTGCTTATGAGTTCCAAGTGTTTGTAAACACTTATTATAGTAAATAACATATACTAAGATGTTAAATTGAGTTATATGGGGTTATATCAACCCGTGACATAATTTACGGGCCATCGGGACACTCCCGGGCCAAAAGAGCGCTAAGAAATACTCCTTTGGTTTTTGCTGAATTTTGAGAAACCACTTCGTGGGTTCTCTTTATAATGATAAATAATGATGTTAGGAACTCTAGGAATTAATTTTATAGGAGTTCGTGCCACCTCGGCACTCCTCCGGACTTTTCGTGCTTTAAGGAGCGGGTGTGAGCACACCCGAGCATTTTGCGTATTTGACTGAATATAGCTTAGGGAATATATTTGTATATTCATATAATAATTGTATGACCATTTAGTTTGAATATTAGAGGGTCATACAAGGTCATGTTTGACCATATCTTCTAAGGCGTTTTAAGCGTTTATGGTGAAACGACTGTTTTTACGTAACGTTTTCATGCATGGGTTTGCATGCGTACGTGAAATGGTTTATATTTGGATTATTTCCAATAATAAATGATTAAATAATATTATTTAGATTTGGGGTATTTCAATCTACCCCCTTAAAAAAGGACTTCGCCCCGAAGTCTCATATCTAAAGTATAAGGTTTGTGGGGGAATCAAGTTCCTCTAAGTATCCACAACTCAATCTAATTTTTAGGGATCAAGTCCCAAGTCTCTACACTCCCAACTCATAGTGTTATTCGAGTACAACAGAAATACTTGGATGTCATAATATACTTGCAGTAAAGCAAGGCAGTGAACACAATCACTTTTCATTTCAAATGGTGCAACGTAGTGCATATAATATTTCCATTGTAGTGTAGATGAAGTACACCAATCAAGTAGAAGGACAAGGTACATTCAAACACAGTGTTACACAAACACATACAAGACAAGGTGTCACTGAAATGCACAAAAGTGCAACAACTGAAATGCACAAAAGTGCAACAACTGAAATGCACAAAAGTGCAACAACTGAAATGCACAAAAGCAACAAATGCAATGCACAAAGGTGCAATAAAGTGCACACTAAACTCAAAATGAAAAGGCTCTCCCCCCAAAAAGAAGGGGTACGCCCCCGTACCCTAGACTAAAGTGCCTAGTCGGTAAATAGTGAGGGAAACTTCGCTCGCATATCAGCTTCGAGTTCCCATGTGGCCTCTTCCACATCGTGGTTCGACCAAAGAACCTTCACGAGGCTCACAGACTTGTTTCGAGTCTCTCGTGTCTTTCTATCTAAGATTCTTTGCGGTGTTTCCACATACCGCATTGTTGGTTCTAAAGAGAGTGTCTCTGGTTGTAGAACATGAGAAGGATGAGGCATGTATTTCTTAAGCTGAGACACGTGAAAAACATTGTGTACTTTGCCCAACTCGGCTGGCAAATCAAGTCGATATGCCACTAGGCCCACCCGCTCTATGATAGCGTAGGGTCCTACAAATTTCGGGCTTAGCTTGCCCTTCTGCCCAAATCTGAATACACCCTTCATGGGTGAGACTCGTAGAAATACCTGGTCGCCAACTGCGAACTCAAGGTCTCGTCGCCTCTCATCAGCATAAGATTTCTGTCTGTCCTGTGCTGCTTTCATATTGTTTCTGATCTGCTGAACTTCTGCCTGGACTTGCTCCAAGTACTCAGGCCCAATGATGACGGTCTCACTAGACTCGTCCCAGCACAAAGGTGTGCGGCATGGTCTGCCATACAAAGCCTGAAAAGGTGACATCTGTATAGAGGCGTGATAGCTGTTATTATAAGCAAACTCGATGAGATGTAATCTATCTATCCAGCTGCCCTGAAAATCCAAGGCACATGCTCGTAGCATATCCTCTAAGGTCTGAATAGTCCTCTCTGACTGACCATCTGTCTGAGGATGAAATGCTGTGCTAAGCTTCAACTCAGTGCCAAGTGCCTCGCGAGTAGCTCGCCAGTATCGTGAGAGAAATCTAGTGTCTCGATCTGAAACAATAGTCTTAGGTACTCCATGATGTCTGATAATCTCTTTCTCAAATAGCTCTGCTAACTTAGGCACTTTCCAAGTGTCTTTCATCGGAATAAACCTAGCAACCTTAGTCAATCGATCAACAACGACCCAAATCATATTAAGTCCTCCTCTCGTAGGTGGTAGTCCCACCACGAAGTCCATAGAGATATCATAAAACTTCCACTCTGGAACTGGCATAGACTGTACCATACCTCCTGGTCGTCTATGTTCGAATTTCACTTTCTGACAAGTGAGACATCGAATCACATACTCTGTCACGTCGCCCTTCATACCACTCCACCAGAAATACCTCTTCAGATCTTTGTACATCTTAGAAGCTCCTGGATGGACAGATGTGGTAGAAGTGTGGGACTCTCGAAGAATATGCTCCTTAATATCTGTGCTGTCTCTGGGAATACACAATCTTCCCTTCAATCTGATGAGTCCATCATCATGTAACTGGAACTCATACTTTCCACCCTCAAATGTACCGTCAGTCAACTTCTGACTGATCTCCATCATTCGCTGATCACTCTGCTGTGCTCTGCGTATGTCATCCATAAGACTCGAGCTAGCCACAATGGCATTAAGAGAATATGCTCGTCGACTCAATGCGTCTGCTACAACATTAGCTTTCCCTTCCTTGTACTGCAAATCAATGTCATAATCCTTAAGAAATTCAACCCATCTCCTCTGTCTCATATTTAACTCCTTCTGGGTGAATACATATTTCAAACTCTTATGATCCGAATATACGGTCATCTGGACACCATACAGGTAGTGGCGCCAGATCTTCAAGGCAAAAACAATAGCTCCAAGCTCCAAGTCATGTGTGGGATAGTTTTCCTCATGTTTCTTCAACTGTCGGGAAGCGTAGGCGACTACCTTCCCATTCTGCATGAGTACACACCCTAGTCCCCTTCCTGATGCATCACAATAAACCTCATACCCCTCCGTGCCTTCAGGGATAGTCAAAACTGGTGCTGATGTCAAAGCATTCTTCAGAAGCTCGAATGAGGTCTCACACTCAGTAGTCCACGTAAAAGGTGCGTCCTTCTTCATCAAACTGGTCATAGGTTTGGCTATTTTGGAGAAGTCTCTGACAAACCTCCTGTAGTAACCTGCTAACCCAAGGAAACTCCTGATATCAGTCACTGTCTTTGGCCTAGGCCAAGTGCGAACTGCTTCTATCTTTGCTGGATCCACTGCGATCCCAGCATCTGAAATGACATGTCCTAGAAAAGAAACTCTGTCCAACCAAAACTCACATTTGGAGAACTTAGCATAAAGCTGGTTCTCCCTTAAGATCTGAAGTGTGTGTCGAAGGTGACTCTCATGCTCTTCTTTAGACTTTGAGTAGATTAGTATGTCATCGATGAATACAACCACGGTCTTATCCAACTGCTCTCTGAATAATCTGTTCATCAAATCCATGAAGACTGCAGGTGCATTTGACAAGCCAAAAGGCATAACTGTAAACTCATAGTGGCCATACCGTGTTCTGAAAGCTGTCTTCTCTATATCCTGCTCCCTGATGGGTATCTGATGGTAGCCTGATCTCAAATCGATCTTCGAAAACACTTTCGCTCCTCTTAGCTGATCAAATAAGTCGTCAATACGTGGTAGTGGATATTTATTCTTCACCGATACTGCATTAAGCTCCCTGTAATCAATACACAAACGAAGGCTTCCATCCTTCTTCTTCACAAAAAGGACTGGTGCTCCCCAAGGAGATACGCTAGGTCGTATGTATCCCTTGTCCAATAAATCTTTCAACTGCTCCTTCAACTCAGCCATCTCTGCTGGTGCCATACGGTACGGTGCCTTAGCTATGGGACCGGTACCTGGTAGTAATTCAATGGAGAACTCTACCTCTCTAGATGGCGGTAAGCCTGGAAGTTCCTTTGGAAAAATATCTGGAAATTCCGACACCACTGGCATAGCTGGATCAAAATCAGGGTCGTGCTCCACATCCTGAACATAGCATAAATATACCTCCTTCTGCTTCCTGACTGCTTGTACATGACATAGCAGATATAACTTTTACCGATGGTGCCCTAGGGCTCTGACGGTAAGATACTGTCACTCCTGATGGGCTCTTAAGCAACAGTCTGCGCTCTGCACAAAGAATGCGGCCTCTGTGCCGCCCCAGCCAGTCCATCCCGGCTATAACATCGAATCCTAGACCTCTGAACTCAATAAGGTCAATAGGAAATTCCTCCTCCTTAATGCTGATAGTGGCTCCTCTGTAAAGACGAGTGCAACTGATCTTCTCCTTAGACGGGAGTGCCACCTTAAAATCAGGTAACTCTACAGCGTCTAGCCCCAACTTCCCCGCAAGCGAAGGCGAAACGAAAGTATGTGAGGCCCCGGAGTCGAACAGTACTAATGCATCCACTCCATTAACCGGAAAGGTACCAGTGAGGATCGCGCCGCCCTTGCTGGCCTCCTCCTCAGTAAGTATACTTAAGGCACCTTCCGTCTCCTTAGCACATCCTAATAAAAGAATCTGAGTAAGTACTTTGATATATGATGGGGTCTAAAGACATTCACTTTTACAAACAATAATGTTTCACTGATGAGATGGTCTCCTTTCTGAATTCCAAAAACAATTACAACACTAATACTTTCTAAAGGTCAAACTTAATCTTCCTGGTTTCATGTGAGTGGTGTTTATCACTGTCGAAGGTGCTGTGTTTAATTTAACCCTCTTAATTCCATGGTATAGCAACCTTGACTTTCCACCCATTATTAAAACATCTCCTGAATTCAATATGATTTTCTTTGCAAGGTCCACACGCTTCTGCTCGCCATAAAGGAACTCTGCGTCGTCTCCAATTGACAAAGACAATACTGGTATCCCCTGATCGAGGGACCCTTGTGTTTCATCCTTATCCTGATGTAATCCTAAGCGGCCTCCTTCTTCATAGAAGTTGATGATACATAGATCAGCCCTTAAGTTGGGAACTGGATCTTCTTCTAGCTGCTGAGCTGTAGTAACTGCTTGTTCCACAATTTGTAAAAATTCTTCTGGGATTTTTGGCACTTGTGCTCCATCTCCATTTCTTGTATCCTGGTAATTCTTGGTATAAGGATTCCAATCTTTTCCCAAGCACATCATTTTCAGCTTCATTTTTGATCCTCCTGGAAATTCTGGAGTGTAGAACCCTCCTGGTCCTGCTCCCAATTCTTGACATTTTCTGAATTGCAATTTGTGTCTCCGGTGTTAGGTATCCTTGAGTAATATCAAACCTGGTTGGATAACCTTACATTGTTCGTTCCTGGTTCTTGTACTTTGATAATGTTTTCTTCCAGGGAGGGCGGTGAGGGGATAGGAAAGCATATCTTATAGCTTCCTACGTGGTTTAAATTTTTACTAGTGAGTCTTACTAATTCTTTCCTACTCAATTAGGCAATCAAGGCATGCAAGCACTCATTCACATCATCCATTGTCATAATAGGTTCACACGGTTTAGAAATACCTGGGTTAGTAGAAGGACCAGCCTCATCTGAGCGGTCCATGACATGCAGGGCGGGTCCCGATGCTGGGCCTTTGCCCTTATACCCCTGAGCCTGGTTTGTTGGTGGAGGGCGAGTATCGCTAGCTCCATTCTTAGGGCCGGTGTTTGGCTTTGCTCCCGGGCGGTAGTTCCTGCTCTCCGGGTTTCGGATGCACTCGAAGGCACGATGCCCGAGTATCTGACAGTAGCGGCACATGACCTTCTCCCCCTGGCAGTCCACACCGGGGTGATCCTTTCCGCACTGCTTACAGTTGAAACGGCGGACATACTTCTGGCCCGTGTTTGAGCCAGATCCAGAACCTAATAAAATCAAGGTTAATTACACATTCCAATGGTACTAAGGTAATCACAAAAGTTTCAAGTCTAACTGCTCGATTAAGGTGCCTACCCTTAGGTGGGTAAGTTTTCTGTGGAGCTGCCGCTCCGTAGGTTCCTGACTGAGGGTTCCCCGTAGTTTGGTTCCCCTTCCCTTGATAGGACCCCTGGCCTTTCTGATAGGGTTTGTTCCTTCTATAGGAGTTCCCTTGCTTGGCATCTTCGCCACCAGGTCCGTCCTTCCTCTTTTGGGAGCTCAAAGCATCCCTTCTCTTGCAAGTAATCTCCACAACGGAGGCAGCATGGTAACATTCCTGAAATCTTAAGGTATCAATTTCCAATTCTCTCATGATGAAGTAGGTAATAAGATTTCAACTGATCACTTTACTCCTGTTTTACCTGCAAGCTGGTGGGGATGACTGGTCCCATCCCAAACTGAAGTCGAGGGCTTAGTCCCCCATAAAACCGGTCGACCAAGATCTGGTCCGAATAACCTATCCCGGGTAGTAGTCGGAGTAGTGAAGTGAACTTAGCATAATACTCATCAACGGTCATCTTCCCCGTCTGCTCCAATGCATCAAACTCCCTAGTCTTCACCATCCTGGTGTGGGCCGGGTAGTATTTGCCCCTGAGTAGTGCAGTGTAGTGTCCCCAAGTAAAGGCTGGGTCATCCAGGTGGTCGGCTTTCACCATGTTCCACCAATCTCTAGCAGCATCCTTCAGGTAAAAGGCAGCAAGCCTTACCTTCTCCCTAGGTGGGACTGCAAGCGTCTCGAACGCTGTCTCCATCTCCATGATGTAAGTTTCTAAGTGTGTAGGGTCAATCTGCCCTTTGAAAGGAGTTGGCCTGAGATCAGCCAAACTCTTCACCCAATCTCTCTCTGGGTGGTGGTGGTGGAGGTAGCTGCTGCTGCTGTGCAACCCCCGCCTGTGCAAAAGCCTGAGCAATTAGAGTAGCAATATCTCCAGTCTGACGGATGGCTCCTCATCGGCCTGTCCACGTCGTCCTCCTCTTCCTGACATCTGCAGGATGTTGAGGTATATTAGGTACTGTGGTCACAAATCCGATCTGGGATAGTAGTCTAAGTATAAACTAACTTAAACTCCTTTCAATACTATCTCTCAACCCATAGCCTAAAGTATTAGATATCCTAATCTCGGTGTATCCTTGTATCCAGAGCGTAACTACGCTCTGATACCATTTTTGTAATACCCCAACCCGAAATCCAATAAACTGAACGGCGATCACTCCCAAATAAAATACAACTGCAGCGGAAATAAATACAACAACCGGGCGGTATTACAATGCCGTTGGCCACCCTTGTGACCAACAAGGCTAAGTCCAAATACAATCCTCAAATGTCACGGTCTGGAATACAGATACAACCCGAGATACTAGGAATCAACTCAAAGTAAATACTGAAATAAAACAATAACTAATAGTAGACTCCCAAAGCTTGGTCTACCCCACCTACACTCAGTGTGTGAACTTCTCAATCTTCAGGTACCTGAAAAATGGGGGTGCCCCCAAAGGGGCTCAGCAAACAATGCTGGTATGGAAAACGTGCAGCCCATCGTCTACCGGGCCACACCAACTACTTTGTCGAATACATGCAGTTCATTTTTTAAAAGCTGTAAACAAGCATAATCTGATGATAACAAGTATCCACACAAGGACAATAATGTCACATAGAACAAGACACAGAAGGTCGAGTTAGCTGAACTGAAATTCTTTACTGATAGTCGGTCCACACAATGGGACTGACAGTTATAACTGAATATCTGAAATAGTGGAGGTATAGTGACCTCGTCATAGAGTAAGTTGGGTATAAAACCCCAGGAGATGACGTAGTCAAACCCTGAACTGAATGGCGTGGGAAATAAGAACCCACTGAGGAATAAAGTCTTCCTCGAACTGAAGGGCACGAATCCCGGGAATAGTCTTCCTCCCAACTGAATTCCGTCGCGACGTAGAGGAGACGACCTGAGACAGGTACAACTCCTGTAGCATGCATGGCCAGATCCAACTGGGCTCCTCATTCTCGAGTATATATTGTTAGTGTCATATAAAGATTACAAGAACACAATGTGTATGTCAATTATCACGTTTAGGATAATGACGTTTGTTATAAAGTGAAGTTAGTGAGAGACTTGAGTACAAGTCCTCGGTATACTGAAACGCAGGTATTTAATCCACTGGTATAGTAGTGTTTGTATGCGTGGGACATACACGTTGTAGTCAGCAACATTCACGCACATAAAATAATACACAGTGTGCAAGAGTAAAACAACAGTTTACATTAATTATCTTGGTCGTTATTTCAAACAACAGATAGCACACAAGCCGGTGTAATCCGTTAGAAAACAGGTTGCAAGAATCCCATACCGTTCACCGTAGACTGTACTTGTAAATTCCCGGTCAACGTCTGGTCAAACAAAGTCTTCTTAACAAGGTGGTTAAGTGCTTGAACTTCTTCTTGAATCTCCAAGCTTTCTCCAAGGTAATATAGATGCTCCACTTCGGTTATATGCAAGTGGTGAAGGAGTTTTAGGAGTTAGATCTTCAACAAAGATCTTAAGTAGATTTATAAGTAGTTTACAAGACTTACCTTAGACTTTTCTCCTTATAAATTCGGCACTCCTAAGGTAGGTGAAGAACAAGTTTTCCTTCATCAAAATGAAGAAGAAAAGAGACTTAGAAGAAGTAGAACTTGGTTACACATAAAAATGTGCTTTAAGGATTTTCAAGCTTTAAAACTACCTTAAGATAACCTTGAGATGCTCCTTGGTTTAATGTTGGTTTGGACAACCTCCTTGGAGAACTAATTGATGTCGAACACTTGTTGTTAAGCTAGGAAGAGTTTTGCTTCAAGGCTTGACAAGAATTGCTATGAAATACCTTAAAGATGAAGATAGAAGTTACATCTCCATTAATGGACTTAAGAGCTTCAAAGGAAGAAGATGAAGCTTAGAAAGAGAGGAGAGAGCTTACCAAATTCGTAGGTGTGGAGTGCAAGAGGGAAATGACACTAAATTTACGTATTAAGAGAGTGCCTTATAATTTGATTTTTGTTTTGTTAATTTTTAATGTCAAATGACTATACTTTTTCCTTAGTTTATTACATGGTTTATTGGCTCAATAAATGCCCATGTTCTCGCATAATTTCGAACATGTGGGTGTGACAAGGCAAGAGTTGGAAAGAAGATGATTGTGAGCTAGAAGACAAGGTAATTTAGGTAAGTTATTCTTTTGATTTTCTAAGTTAGGCTTGTCTTCTTCCTCCCCTGTAGAGTCACGAATTCAAGGGTCAAATGGGGTGTCTTAATTGACATTGAAGAGCCAAGGACAAGCATGTTAGGTCACATGGAAAAGAAGGAATCTAGAAAAGTGAGTTCTAGATCCACTTTTTACTTTTTCTTTTGTTTTTGTTCTAGCTCACATGGCCTTATTCCATGGCCTAATTTCGACAGCTGCTGGTCAATGAGACCTACATACTTAGACATTAAGTAATATACACATGGAAGGTGAGTCACCATGTTCTATGCTTTTTATAAACTTTTAATGCAATTTTTATACTAGTTTTTGCTCTCAAAATCGGCCCCTATAGAGAGTCTTGTTGACTAGTCACACCAACTGATTTAGAAGGTCATTTAACCCTTTTTAATATTACCAATTCGTGGTATGTCAAAAACTACAAGGCAATTGCGTAAACGCGTTTTCGTGACACCCGAAGGTGTGTTTTTGTGCGCTAAGGAAATTTTGGGAACCAATTGTTCTTATGTTCCAAGTGTTTGTAAACACTTATTATAGTAAATAAACATATACTAAGATGTTACATTGAGTTATATGGGGTTATATCAACCCGTGACATAATTTACGGGCCATCGGGACACTCCCGGGCCAAAAAGGAGCGCTAAGAAATACTCCTTTGGTTTTGCTGAATTTTGAGAAACCACTTCGTGGGTTCTCTTTAGAATGATAAATAATGATGTTAGGAACTCTAGGAATTAATTTTATAGGAGTTCGTGCCACCTCGGCACTCCTCCGGACTTTTCGTGCTTTAAGGAGCGGGTGTGAGCACTCCCGAGCATTTTGCGTATTGACTGAATATAGCTTAGGGAATATATTGTATATTCATATAATAATTGTATGACCATTTAGTTTGAATATTAGAGGGTCATACAGGTCATGTTGACCATATGCTTCTAAGGCGTTTTAGCGTTTATGGTGAAACGACTGTTTTTACGTAACGTTTTCATGCATGGGTTTGCATGCGTACGTGAAATGGTTTATATTTGGATTATATTCCAATAAATAATGATTAAATAATATTATTTAGATTTGGGGTATTTCACTTAAACCTTAATTTATAGCCTAAAATTACAGCCCCCATCCAAACAAAACAATTATCATTTCACAGCAAAACTGATCATATCAAACACTACTTTCACGGCTAGCAACATAGAATATCTAACAAAACCAAACCAAACCAAATCACATGAAATTAGATGCTCATGACCCCAAACTATGACCTCCAATAGTTTAAGGCATAATTGAAATGTCGTATTATTGGGAGTAAATGTTTAAATTACTTGGTGGTGAATACTTTGCACAAAAATCACAAAAATAAGATGTCCTCCTGACATTTAACTATAATGCTGACTAGTTCAAAACATTATAGAAAATATGTTTTAATTGGGAGGAAACTTTTAATAAATTAGCCGAGAATGTTTTGTATAATTTATTGAATATAAGACGCTATTGAACAAATAAAAATTAAGAAGACCTAAACATCTTTGAAATTCCCAAAAAAATATAAAAATAAGCAAAATTCATCTTAGGATAACAACATCAGAGTGGCGTAGCGGAAGCGTGGTGGGCCCATAACCCACAGGTCCCAGGATCGAAACCTAGCTCTGATATGAGCTAGCTTTTTGCTACCTTTCTTGTACATATCTTTTCTATTGGCTTATGACCTAACACGTGTGGTTAAATTACCTAGTTAGGGTTGAAAAGTTGAACTTGGAATTAAGTTTGGAGTTTGTTGAGGTAATGATAGTTGGTGTTTGATTCGAAGGAAAACCTGAAATAAATACCCCCTCCTATTCAAAGATAGTAAATAAAATACAAAGTAACATTACCTTAACCGTGTTATGTGTGTGTCATAACTAATACATATTAATTTACCCTATCATTTCTGACCAAAGAGAAAACCAAAGTCATCCATAATCCATTCCTTCACATCTATCTCTCACATTGATTCTCCTCCTTCAATCCTCCTTAATCTCGTGTTTGTTGTTGATAGTTTCAGAGCTGTTGTGCTTCTTGTTGTGTAAGTGCATTTACTGCTGCTATGAAGCCGTTAAGCATGATTCATCTTATGCATGAAATTCATTTCATGTCTAATCTTAAGTCGTTTTTGGGTTTTTAATTTTGGGGTGAAAACTAGGGTCCGGGTCGCATCATTTTAATTCCTACAGGTTGAATATATAACCCTTTTCGAATTAGGTTTTGGTTAAATGAAAATATTTCTGGGTCGGTTTTGGTTTAGTTCAGCCGATCCAAAACCCAAAATTGGCACCGCTTCCTTCCGATAGTGGAAACTTAAATTTCCATTAAGAAATTAAACATAGATGTGTTCCTCCAAACTACTTAATTGTAGAGCAAGATAAAACTATGCCATAAATTTTATAGAAGTTCTAGAACATATCTATAGTCCAACATTAAAAAAAATATTTATACCTTTTAGAATAAGTTGCTTCTTATAATTTAACACAAGAAATAAGCGCATACTAAGTAAAGTGAATAACTACGTTAATTATTAGTAAGAAGTAATCAATACTCTATAGCTAAACAATATAAATATAATATTCACACACCAACTCTCATCCAGATACATTAATTTAGCAAAGCAGTTCACTAAATTAACATAAACACCTGAACCTTAAACCTTAATTTATATCCTAAAATTACAGCCCCCATCCAAACAAAAAAATTATCATTTCACAGCAAAAACTGATCATATCAAACACTACTTTCACAGCTAACAACATAGAATCTAACAAACCAAACCAAAATCACATGAAATTAGATGCTCATGACCCCAAACTATGACCTCCAATAGTTTAAGGCATAATTGAAATGTCGTATTATTTGGGAGTAAATGTTTAAATTACTTGGTGGTGAACTTTGCACAAAAATCACAAAAATAAGATGTTCCTGACATTTAACTATAACGTTGACTAGTTCGAAACACATTATAGAAATATGTTTTAATTGGGAGGAAACTTTTAATAAATTAGCCGAGAATGTTTTGTATAATTTATTGAATATAAGACGCTATTGAACAAATAAAAATTAAGGAGACCTAAACATCTTTGAAATTCCCAAAAAAATATAAAAATAAGCAAAATTCATCTTTGGATAACAACATCAGAGTGGCGCAGCGGAAGCCTGGTGGGGCCATAACCCACAGGTCCCAAGATCGAACCTGGCTCTGATATGAGCTAGCTTTTTGCTACCTTTTCTTGTACATATCTTTTCTATTGGCTTATGATCTAACACGTGTGGTTAAATTACCTAGTTAGGGTTGAAAAGTTGAACTTGGAATTAATTTTGGAGTTGTTTAGGTAATGAAAGTTGGTGTTTGATTCGAAGGAAAACCTGAAATAAATACCCCCTCATATTCTAACATAGTAAATAAAATACAAAGTAACATAACCTTAACCGGTTATGTGTTGTCATAACTAACAGATATAATTTACCCTATCATTTCTGACCAAAGCGAAAACCAAAGTCAATCCACAATCCATTCCTTGACATCTATCTCTCACATTGCTTCTCCTCCTTCAATCCTCCTTAATCTCGTGTTTGTTGTTGATAGTTTCAGAGCCGTTGTTGAAATACCCCAAACCTAAGTATGCTAAGTAAACATCAAATCATGATGTATTAAGGCTAAAATATGCCTTAGAAAGATTGGTAGATAATTTAAACCAAGGAAAACATAAGAAGTGCCTTAAAGGCAATCAGGGCAAAAACGTGCTCTAAGCTTGGAGAGACTTGGGTGAGTACCCACTAATATCATGATAAGACCTTAGTAATATCCTAATGGTCATTTTAAAGCAATTAGCAAAGAAAAACCAAGCTTGAAAACAAGTTAAAACACAAAATGTGCTTTAAGAAGTCTTAAAGCACATTTTTGAGAAATTGTCCTTAGAATTGGGTTTTGAGTGGCTAAATGTCCATCATTACTCTTTATCAATATGTGTACTAATTAGTATCACATTAGGAGGTCTAAATAATGGAAATCAAAATTTCCCGATTATGTGCCTTGATAGTGATAGTAACTATTTAGTGACTAGTTTAGGTTTTAATCAATAAGTCAATTAATTGGTCAACTAAGACCATGTTAGCCTTAACATTATGGGGTGGCCGGTTTTTATGTGGGAGTCACCACATGAGTCCCAATGAGAAAGGAAAAGAAGAGATAAGTAAAGAAGTTCTATTTGCTTTATAAAGCAAAATATCTTATATTAGCTCACTTTTCTCCTCTTTCCTTCATTTCTTCTTCTTCACCCACGGTTTCTTCTTCTTCTCTCTGTTCCAAAACCGAGAGAGCTGCTGCTCCTCCATGGTTCTCCATCTTTCAATCACTTGCCAAACAACTCCAAGCTCCAAATCAAAAACTAAACACATATGATTCTTAGTTAGGTCAAGACCTAATCTTTCTATCTTTTCAAATCTTTCAAGCTCCATTTTGGTGCCATGAGAAACTCCATTGATGGGGGAAAATCAGTTTGAAGAGCTCATAGCTTCTCCATTCTCTTAAGGTAAGGAAAATGTAAGAAAAAACCATGTTTCCACCATTCTTCCTACACATTACCGAAAATTCCTTTCATGGGGATTCTTTTATCCATTGTTCTAGCTTGATTCTATTCTCCAAGGGCTAGAGGAGGTCCTACTTAATTCTATCCAAGCTGCTTTGAGAATCCAAGGTAAAACATTCAGTTTAATACCTTAGAACACATTTTTAACCTAGGGTTTACTCCTAAGGTTAGTGTATTGTTTTAGTGCTCATATGAGTCATTGGTTTTGATTAGAACATTGGCGAGAGAAGTTTGAGTGGTGCCGATATTCATTCAAGAAGAAGGTCTAAGGGAGATTGAGATAAGCTTGAGAACCAAAGTAAAATGCTTACCTAACGGTGATTTAAGACTAAGGAATGAGTTTTAGATAATACCAATGTGGCTTAGAGCTTACATTGTGTATTGGTTATATAACCTAAGGAAAAAGAACATAAACAAGCTTATGAACTTGTGATTAAGGAGCTAATGAGAATGAGTAGTAATATAAGTTTAAGGTGGTTTTTAAGAGCATTATAACTACTATGAGATTGATGAGTGTATTTGCAGGTTGAAAGCTTATATGTGGGAAATTCAGTTTTAAGTTTAAGTCATTTAAGGGCCTAAGACCATGTCATTTTAAGAGCCTTAGTGCTATGCAATTTAAGATTATGCACTATATTGAGTTATTTGAATGATTGATTTGGATGAGATATGATGAGAAAGAATTTGATGTGTGAATGATATGGTTGAATGAGGAAAACAATGTGTGTGGGTGTGATATATACTAGAGAGCTATGGCAAAATAGAGTGGAAAATAAGTGTTTAGGTGAAGGTGGTGAATCAATATGACCTAGGATTTACTAGGAGTCATTATGAAGAATTTGAGTGGAAATGAGTTAACTAAGGAGTTCTTAAGAATGAGAAGACCTAGAATGGTCTATGAGGATTTAGAGTTTAGGTGGGTGTTTTGAGCACACCAAAATCATGAGATGAGGAATATAAGACTGAGCATAAGTTTAAGGAGAAGGTATGATGTTTAAGTGCTTTAAGATATGCTCTAATGGAATATGACTAAGGAAGTACTAGGAGTTTTAGAGATTGTCTTGATGAAGAGGATAAGATAAAGTGTTGGAATGAGTGGTAATGACTTAGGCACTACCTTGGGGATTTAGGAATCACGAGAATGTAATTGTATTTAAATAGGCAATGTTGGGTAAAACAACTAGAAGGAACTTTTAGTAAATGCTTGGAAGAGTTTTAGATGTGAGAGATGCTTGGGAGATGATGTTATGGTGGTGAGGAAAACATTGGATAGTGGTACTTAAGTATGACCACCACCTAGAACCTAGAGGAAAGCATTACAAGAGTAGCATTATTACAAGGAAGATGCATAATGACTAGGTGGATTTTGGTGGATGATTTAAGGTATTTAAGGAGGTTATAAGGTGGGTTTAAGGGGTGCCAAGATGGTGTTGGACCTATTAGGACACTTGTGGAAGAGTTTGGAATTGGAGAGCAATTTAAGAGGAAAATCTGCAGTGGACCGACCCAGGGTCCGCCCCGTTCTTGGTCGGTCGGACCTTGCTACCCAGCAGAAATGTTTCGGCAATAGACCGACCCATAAGGATGGATCGCGGTGGGTCGGTCGGGCAAGATTTAATGAAGGAAATGTTTCGGTAAGGGACCGACCCAGAGGGTTTGGGTCGGTCGGTCTAGCTCTGGTCGGTCGATGATTTCAAGAGACGGAAGAGTTTCTGTAATGGACCGACCCAGGGGTTGGGTCGGTCGGTGGTCGGTCGACCCTTAACACTTAAAAAAAAAAAAAAAAAAAAAAAGAAATTTTGATTCTAAGAATGGCAATGGGTAATAGTATGCCTTTGGTAGGGTATATGATTGGGACCCTAAGAACTTAAGGATTAAGTTAAGTTAAGTATAAACTTGAAATTTAAGATGAAGTTTGTAAGATTAAGTGTAAGACCTAAGAGGTGTTAGGTGGGGATCATTAAGGAATTAAGTAAGTTAAACAAGCTAAGTAAGTCATACTAAGTTAAGTGATTAACAACCTAAAACTGAATGATGTTTTTAGGTTTGTGAATTGGGACCCCGAAGAAGTAAACAAACAACGATCGACGGTGACGTAAGTTGTTTCTTCTTGTGACCTGCTTGCTAACGCGGTGTCCCTCGGCTTGTGTTCTGTTTGTTTTGTGTGCTCACTAAATAAGATAAGCATGCAACGGACATAATTATATATATATATATATTGTTTTGTTTGTGATGTTTGAAAACTACCACAACATACCGTGAGAACTTACTACCAATGTTAGTAAGAAATTGAGTGAGAATAAGAACGCCCCTAATGAGGGACGATATGAACCGAAAGAGGTTAACCAACAAACATGGTCTTGAGACTATTACTAACTGAACTTGAGTGAGGAATCCGGAATGGTACCGGCACATGTGTATTGGGGGGAAGTCGGTATCCTTATCGAATACCGTCTGCCAAAGATGACTTGTCCTCGGACTCGTCGCCTAGAGTCGACAAATAGACTCGACCTCCTCGGACTTCTTGTTTTAGGGGAGGCATACTGATGGTGTAAAGTGGGATCTACCTAAATGCCCAACTAATTCTAATAATATTTTTTATGTAACCAATGGAGCTGATAACTCATTGGTTAGGGCTACGTGACCCGACAGATAAACAATGGATTAAGGTACACCATTCTAATAAAAGAACTGGTTGACTTAATTGAGATAGGACTGAGATCAAGATTGAGATAAGGTTTGAGATAAGTTACAACCATTTCTAACTTAAAGAATGGTTTGTATTCTAAGACTGAGATAAGATGGTGCGGTGGGATCACCTAATCCCAGGTTCGAATTAGATACGGCCAATCCCTTCCAGGAAAGGTTTTTATAAGAGATTAAATTGAGATTAAATTAAGATTAAGTTAAGTTACAATCATTCCTGTTTAAAGGATGATTTGTATATTAAGATAAGATAAGCTCATCCACCCTATTAAAGGATGGTTGTTTCTAAGATTAAGATAAGTATCAGATTGAGGTAAGATAAGGATGGACTAAGATTAAGAGAGAACAATACTTAAGGAGTTAAATATCTAACTCTCTAATTAGGGAACGCATTTAAGTCGTTCATTTGTGTGAACTTTGATTGTTCATATCTGAGTTGTTGTTTACTGCACTTTCTATTATGTTGTGCATCTAATTCAACCTCCATGCTATCGACAATTAGTCGTCGTAGCCACGTTAGCTTGGGGGCCATGAGAGGATAGTACCAGCATTCGTGCTGACCCCCTCGGGGGCTTCTTTTTACTACACAGGTGAACATCAGGAGGCGGCTGTCGCAAGAGTAAGAAGAGGATACAGCTGTTAGGGATCAGTGTGGCCTACGAGTTTTGTGCATGTCACTCGTATGGCAATTTGAGTTAGTAGATGTATAGGTTGTGAGTGGATTGTAAGAAGGTTATGTAAATGGTTCAGGTTGTTATACTATGTTCGGTATATTCTGTAGTCAACCGTGGCAATGTCCTGGATTGTAAGAATTCCGCTGTGACATGTGTATATATATACTGTTAGTTGCGAGACCACATTTGGATTGAGTGGGGTGTTACAAAAAGTGGTATCAGAGCGTAGTTACGCTCTGAAGACAAGGATTACCGACTTAGGAGAATGATGAGGTTGAGATTGAGTTATGGGTTAAGGGTTAAGAGATAGAGTGTGAGGTGCGTTAGCCAGGACTCCCGGTGCTTACCGGATATCCTAGTACCTAGGCCCGCCCTCCCATCCCTAACCCTAAATGTGTGGGACAAACGCCAGAGAGAAGAAAGCCTTCTCTTACTCGGGGAAAACCCGATCTGGCAGTTAGCTAACAGTAAGCAATACGAGAAACAATTTGTTGTACAACCGTTATGGAAAACTTGGAGGTTTTTAATGGAGCGCAATAGAAGACAGGCGCTACCTATGAAATTCTATCAATAAAAAACGGTAATTACCGGCAACATGGGTCGACATGCTACGCAGTCGAATAACCCGCCATACCAATGATAAGGAAAGCACTACTGGTGCAATAGAAAGGAAAAGAGAATGACATGAGTACCGGACAGTGGTCCGAAGGAGCATAACGTAATGATAATACAAGCCATGAGGATTGAGGTTACTGGAAAGTCCAGTTAGAACCGGGAACTCCAACCCCGTACAATGAAAAGGGTTGCAACCTGCTAAACATAACACGGACAATGGTGGAAACACTATAATGAGTACTAAAATAGGACTACGGTGTATGCCTAAAGATATCATTACTGGGTAACCACACAAATGTGTGGAGACAAGGCGAGGATTAAGCCATAAGGAAATATTAAGGGGTTCCTCAGAAAGAGGAAGCCCTGGTAAATGACAGTACTGTCAAACAACAAGGAAACTGCCGGATGGTTAGTTATCCAAAATAAGATATTATCGAAGGAGTCCCGAGGACTACCAATTACATGGAAATTAGAAGGAGGTGTCGCTACCGACGTACCTTGTACCAATAACCCATCCTGCATGGCGCACTTGCCGTAGCAAGTGCTACCATGGCTAAGTCACACAGAAAGCCATCATGGCGAGATAAAAGAACACTACAGTCGTGATACATATTAGTACCGGATTGTAAATCTATAAGAACAGAAAAATAAGACCTTGGAAAGGCCCGACGGCCTGACCATAATGAGGTGAACCGACACATCAGCCAGCAGGGAGCTGAGCTTTAGACGAAATACTAAACCATATAAATACTTGCAACGGTATAACCCACTACAACAACAACACCGACAGTACGGTAAGAACACAATCCCGAACTCCAAGGGGAAAACCTAAGAGATTGCTCGGTATCGCGAGCAAAAACACTATATAAGCAATGATATACAAGGGATGTATTATAAGATACCATTAAGACTGTTGAAGTATCGACTTACAACGAAAACGGGATAAGACTCCCAGAGTGACCATTAAGGATACCAATAACAACATTCTTCAATGAAGATGTTAGAAAACCCAGAAAACAAGGATAAAAGAAATAAACGTAAGCTATGACCTACTAAGGATTAAAAATGTATAATCCCGACAGAGGGAAGCTCAGCGGACTACCCACACAAAGCGGGCATAGTCGAGCCGAACAACTGATGAATGACGGTTAACACTGTTTGTTTAACTCGTTAACACCCATATGATTGATCATCAACGGGTGGCGTAGTCAACGGAAGTTGAACGAAGCGTTGAGATAGAAGTATAAGATGCCAGGATGATATCCAACTTGGACACCGTAAGGCAAACGCCTAATACGGGCTAACCTTGACTATTAAAGGACATAAGTCTAGTAAAATGACAGCATTGTCAAAGACGTTAAGTAACCTCAGATCACCTGAACAACTTCCCTAGCAGGAAGCAGGATGCAGCAACTTATCATGAAACCCGATGCTACATTTAGTATGTAACCTAACAGTGGATAGTGCTCAAAGAACCAGAATCTTATAGGGATGACCTGCAGATGAGTAAGAGTTCAAATAATGAACTGAGACATTAAGCATCAAGAGCCTACGAGCCAAGGATGTTAACCACATCAGAGCCCGAGGCGCAGTAAGTTATAAGAGAGCTTTTTAAGCCAAGGGACTACAATTTGTAGATATGAATGGTTACCAAACCTATAACTTAGAATGGGAAGAACATTACCAAGAAAGGGTACCAATGAGAATATTGAGATGATGCTAAGGACAGGAGCGGAGAACGAACCATGCCTTTTAGGGTGGGGATACCTCTCCTTGTTGTGAGGCCATGATGGGAATGAACCCCTCAAAAGGGCTTTCACTTATTAGAGGTGAAATACACTTTATTTAGGAAATGGGAACCATGAACCTTGAGATTACTTAGAACATACCAGATACACTTGAGTAATAAGGTAGGTCGCACAGATAGACCCCATATCCAACACCCAGGATGTAAGAATTAATGGTCAGAGTAAACATTGTGACTGCACATTGTGGCACGTCAATTGATCGATGCTCAGAAGAGCCTGTGATTCAGTGGATAATTTCTTCAGTAACCAATTAAATCACATGGTAGATAACATCACTAAGGATGAAAGAAAGCGAAAGATTAGCCTACTTACGAATCTGAGATTGGAGCAGATCATCTTATATCAAGAGTCAACTATTTTACAACACGGTACGACAAAGAACTCCCAGTGTGTTTACACCAAGAAGGGATTGAGTATAAGGTAACATTAGAATAAGTAATAAGGGGTTGCACCATTAATGGGCAACATGGTAAAGGCCGACTACCACGGTAGTAGTGGTCGTGAGTACAATAGTTAGATAAGTGGATTAAGTCATGGTGCGCGGTAAGGCGACCGTTATGTATAAGCCGTCAATAATGACACAGAGGCAATTAGATTTATGAGTTAAGACCAGCATAAGTAAGGAAATAAGATGATAGACGAACTGAGCAGTGATGCCAGTAGTCTGGACCTGGTGAGGTAAGACTTCACAGGAAGCACACTACCCATTCCTTAAGGAACTGGAAGTGCTTTCCTAGTAGCATAAATATGAGGAACAAGATAAGAGGCTCTACGAAGAGACCTCAATTATTAAGAGACCGAATCACGACGGAATACAGGAAGGAGCTAGAGCATACCATACCCAAGAACACAGTAAATGGATTTCCCTTGATTAACTTCAAGAAGAACAATAAATGTTATTATGGAACGATAAAAGAGGAGATCGACAACAGAATACTTCATAATTAGCAATAGCTAAACGTGTGACGGACACTATGAGTTTACTAAAACGAGACGTGGGACGACTGCACCCCACAGGGGCTTGCAGGCCTGACACGCTCATTTATGAGTTAGTTGGGTAAGTAGTAATGTACCAGTAAGGTACCCCATGCATGTAGACGAGTAGTGTAAGGAACACGGGAGGTAGTCGACTCCGTACCACGGACAATGACGCAAGATCACACAAGAGCAGCTACTACCACAAACAGTTGAAGAGAAGAATTCAGTTGAACCAGCAACACAGAGGAACCAGAGAACAGATGATTAAGGACTATGAAGTGCGAAAAGCACGGATTATTAAGTACAGACATTGGATATGTCTTAAGATGTAAGGGATTAAGACTGTAAAGCGCATTATGCACTAAACAGTAGTTTCAGGATAAGAATCATCCTCAGACCAAAGGTCGGTTGGGGAGAACAATTAGACATTCGAGAAAACACCAAGATTATGAGCGTAAGATCTTCAAGAAGAATGGATAGACGAGTTACAACTCATTAAGGCCGTGTATATATAAAGATAACACGTGTCCATTGAGACAATTAAGCATAAGATTATCAGAGTGGTGCAGCGGAAGCTAGCAGATCACTACCTTTGAGGTTAGACCAAACTAAGTTAAGAATACGGTATAAGTACCGTTAAGAATTCTCGATACAGAAGACTAAGTCATTTCTGATCGAACTATGAGTAAGATAGATAACGTGGAAGCTAGAATGCTTGGTAAGAATTAGACATCTTGAACTTATGTTCAAGGATGATATAATGTTGATTACGTGGGCGTAATCCATTTTAAGGGGGGTAGAGCGAAAACCGCTTAGCGTATGTTTGTGTACTGAGTACATAAACTACGGTGTGCATAGCACAAAATAATTTAAGAATATGTTTTACATAAACATTTTAAGATAAATCATGGTTATTGCACACAGAAGATGTGAATACCATACATATTAAGTACCTATCTTGTTAACTCCGGTGTGAGTACAAGTTAAGAGAATTAAGGAAGAGGATTAAGGAGACTTAAGGAATAAGGAATATGAGGTATAAGTCGATATGAGACTAGTGTGAGATAAGAATAAGATAACACTATGAGATTATTTGATATGAGCATGAGGAAGGATATAGTAATGATATGTGGTATGAGACTGATATGGAATTTAGTAGGAATTTAAGTCTGGAGGTAGTTACTAAGAGATGAATTGAGAATGTTTGATGGACTTAGTCCACACTTTGGAGATGTATTGATTATGATTAGAAGAACTAAAAAGATAGAAAATTGGACATGAGTGAATTAACTGATGTTTGAAAATGACGTGGGAGGTGGAACTTGATTTTCTAGGGATCAAGGGAAACCGAACACAAATTGGAGTGGAAGGATGGTTCTACACTGATGCTGATCACATCAGGGTAGGATTATTCCTGAAACTCCCTACCAGTGGTCACAAGTAAATCACACTAAGGATAGAGGCCTTAGGATAAAAAAAAAATGAAATTGGAGTTGCTTGTATTTTTAATTAGAGGAATTATTCCTCACATGACCTCGTAAAAAGGATTACCTTTTTACTGAGTCTCGCCCATGAAGTCGAGGACGCACGAGCCTTTGTCTTCGGACCGGTGACATGGGGAGAGCAGCGTGTTTTGTATTCTAGCCCATGGTGACGAGGACGAATGAGCCATTGTCTACGGACCGGTGACATGGGAGAATACGTTGGAAGTTATGTGAATGTTTTAGTCATCAAAAAGGAACAAAAGGAATTTTGAGTGCTGCACATGCTTAAGCATGTTGTGTGATATTTAAGAATAAGCATATGGTGGATCCAATGATTCAATGAGATTAAGTATACATAAGTATGATCTATATGATCTAAGGAATGAGGTAAGACATGTATTCTAATAAGATAGGATGCATGGGAACTTCGGGGACAAAGTTCTTTTAAGGGGGGTAGATTGAAATACCCCAAACCTAAGTATGCTAAGTAAACATCAAATCATGATGTATTAAGGCTAAAATATGCCTTAGAAAGATTGGTAGATAATTTAAACCAAGGAAAACATAAGAAAGTGCCTTAAAGGCAATCAGGGCAAAAACGTGCTCTAAGCTTGGAGAGACTTGGGTGAGTACCCAAATATCATGATAAGACCTTAGTAATATCCTAATGGTCATTTTAAAGCAATTAGCAAAGAAAACCAAGCTTGAAAACAAGTTAAAACACAAAATGTGCTTTAAGAAGTCTTAAAGCACATTTTTGAGAAATTGTCTTAGAATTGGGTTTTGAGTGGCTAAATGTCCATCATTACTCTTTAATCAATATGTGTACTAATTAGTATCACATTAGGAGGTCTAAATCAATGGGAAATCAAAAATTTCCCGATTATGTGCCTTGATTAGTGAATAGTAACTATTTAGTGACTAGTTTAGGTTTTAATCAATATAAGTCAATTAATTGGTCAACAAAGACCATGTTAGCCTTACATTAATGGGGTGGCCGGTTTTTATGTGGGGAGTCACCACATGAGTCACCAAATGAGAAAGGAAAAGAAGAGATAAGTAAAGAAGTTACTATTTGCTTTATAAAAGCAAAATATCTTATATTAGCTCACTTTTCTCCTCTTTCCTTCATTTCTTCTTCACCCACGGTTTCTTCTTCTTCTCTCTGTTCCAAAACCGAGAGAGCTGCTCCTCCATGGTTCTCCATCTTCAATCACTTGCCAAATACAACTCCAAGCTCCAAATCAAAAACTAAACACATATTATTCTTAGTTAGGTCAAGACCTATCTTTCTATCTTTTCAAATCTTTCAAAGCTCCATTTTGGTGCCATGAGAAAACTCCATTGATGGGGGAAAATCAAGTTTGAAGAGCTCATTAGCTTCTCCATTCTCTTAAGGTAAGGAAAATGTAAGAAAAACCATGTTTCCACCATTCCTACACATTACCGAAAATTCCTTCTCATGGGGATTCATTTTTATCCATTGTTCTAGCTTGATTCTATTCTCCAAGGGCTAGAGGAGGTCCTACTTAATTCATATCCAAGCTTGCTTTGAGAATCCAAGGTAAAACATTCAGTTTAATACCTTAGAACACATTTTTAACCTAGGGTTTACTCCTTAAGGTTAGTGTATTGTTTAGTGCTCATATGAGTCATTGGTTATTGATTAGAACATTGGCGAGAGAAGTTTGAGTGGTGGCCGATATTCATTCAAGAAGAAGGTCTAAGGAGGAGATTGAGATAAGCTTGAGAAACAAGGTAAAATGCTTACCTAACGGTGATTTAAGACTAAGGAATGAGTTTTAGATAAATACCAATGTGGCTTAGAGCTTACATTGTGTATTGGGTTTATAACCTAAGAAAAAAGAACATAAACAAGCTTATGAACTTGTGATTAAGGAGCTAATGAGAATGAGTTAGTAATATAAGTTTAAGGTGGTTTTTAAGAGCATTATAACTACTATGAGATTGATGAGTGTATTTGCAGGTTGAAAGCTTATATGTGGGAAATTCAGTGTTTAAGTTTAAGTCATTTAAGGGCCTAAGAGCCATGTCATTTAAGAGCCTTAGTGCTATGCAATTTAAGATTATTGCACTATATTGAGTTATTATGAATGAGTTGATTTGGATGAGATATGATGAGAAAGAATTTGATGTGTGAATGAGATGGTTGAATGAGGAAAACAATGTGTGGGTGTGATATACTAGAGGAGCTATGGCAAAATGAGTGGAAAATAAGTGTTTAGGTGAAGGTGGTGAATCAATATGACCTAGGATTTACTAGGAGTCATTATGAAGAATTTGAGTGGAAATGAGTTAACTAAGGAGTTCTTAAGAATGAGAATGACCTAGAATGGTCTATGAGGAATTTAGAGTTTAGGTGGGTGTTTTGAGCACACCAAAATCATGAGATGAGGAATATAAGACTTGAGCATAAGTTTAAGGAGAAGGTATGATGTTTAAGGTGATTAAGATATGCTCTAAGGGAATATAATGACTAAGGAAGTACTAGGAAGTTTTAGAGATTGTCTTGATGAAGAGGGATAAGATAAAGTGTTGGAATGAGTGGTAATGACTTAGGCACTACCTTGGGGGATTTAGGAATCAAGAGAATGTAATTGAGTATTTAGAACTTAGGCAAATGTTGGTAAACAACTAGGAAGGAACTTTTAGTAAATGCTTGGAAGAGTTTTAGATAGTGAGAGATGCTTGGGAGATGATGTTATTGTGGTGAGGAAAACATTGGCATAGTGGTTACATTAAGTATGAACCACCACCTAGAAACCTAGAGGAAAGCATTACAAGAGTAGCATTATTACAAGGAAGATGCATAATGACTAAGGTGGATTTTGGTGGATGATTTAAGGTATTTAAAGGAGGTTTAAGGTGGGGTTTTAAGGGGGGGGGGGGGTTGGGCCGCCAAGATGGTGTTGGACCTATTAGGACACTGTGGAAGAGTTTGGAATTGGAAGAGCAATTAAGAGGAAAATCTGCAGTGGACCGACCCAGGGTCCCGACCCAGTTCTGGGTCGGTCGGACCTTGCTAACCCAGCAGAAATGTTTCGGCAATAGACCGACCCATAAGGATGGATCGGTCGGTGGGTCGGTGGGCAAGATTTAATGAAGGAAAATGTTTCGGTAAGGGACCGACCACAGAGGGTTTGGGTCGGTCGGTATAGCTGGGTCGGTCGGATGAGTTTCAAGAGACGGAAGATTTCTGTAATGGACCGACCCAGGGTTGGGTCGGTCGGTGGGTCGGTCGACCCTTAACACTTAAAAAAAAAAAAAAAGAAATTTTGGATTCTAAGAATGGCAATGGGTAAAAGGTAGGCCTTTGGTAGGGTAGTAATGATTGGGACCCTAAGAACTTAAGGAATTAAGTTAAGTTAAGTATAAACTTGAAAGTTTAAGATAAGTTTGTAAGATTAAGTGTAAGACCTAAGAGTGTAGGGGATCATTAAGGAATTAAGTAAGAACAAGCTAAGTAAGTCATACTAAGTTAAGTGATTAACAACCTAAAACTGAATGAATGTTTTACGTTTGTGACTTGGGACAGAAGAAGGCTAAACAAACAACGATCGACGGTGAACGGTACAGTTGTTTCTTCTTGTGACCTGCTTGCTAACGAGGTGTCCCTCGGCTTGTGTGCTATTTGTTTTGTGTGCTCACTAAACAAGATAAAAGCTGCAACCGGAACATATTATATATATATTTGTGTTGTTGTGTGATGTTTGAAAACTAACAAACTACCGTGAGAACTACTAACCAATGTTTAGTAAGAATTGAGTGAGACTAAGGAACGCCCCCTAATGAGGACGATGAACCGAAGAGGTTAACCAAAAATGGTCTTGAGACTCTTACTAACTGAACTTGAGTGAGGAATCCGGAATGGTACCGGCACATGTGTATTGGGGGAAGTCGGTATCCTTATCGAATACCGTCTTCCAAAGATGACTTGTCCTCGGACTCGTCGCCTAGAGTCGACAAATAGACTCGACCTCCTCGGACTTCTTGTTTTAGGAGGGAGGCATACTGAGATGGTGTAGTGGGATCTACCTAAATGCCCAACTAATTCTAATAAATATTGTTTATGTAAACCAATGGAGCTGATAACTCATTGGTTAGGGCTACGTGACCCGACAGATAAACAATGGATTAAGGTACAACCATTCTAATAAAGAACGGTTGACTTAATTGAGATAAGGACTGAGATAAGATTGAGATAAGGTTTGAGATAAGTTACAACCATTTCTACTTAAAGAATGGTTTGTATTCTAAGACTGAGATAAGATGGTGCGGTGGGATCACCTAAATCCCAGGTTCGAATTAGATACGGCCAATCCCTTCCAGGAAAGGTTTGTATATAGAGATTAAGATTGAGATTAAGATTAAGATTAAGTTAAGTTACAATCATTCCTGTTTAAAGGATGATTTGTAATATTAAGATTAAGCTACATCCACTCCTGATTAAAGGATGGTTGTTTCTAAGATTAAGATAAGTATCAGATTGAGGTAAGATAAGGATGGACTAAGATTAAGAGAGAACAATACTTAAGGAGTTAAATATCTAACTCTCTAATTAAGGGAACGCATTTAAGTCGTTCATTGTGTGTGAACTTTGATTGTTCATATCTGAGTTGTTGTTTACTGCACTTTCTATTATGTTGTGCATCTAATCAACCTCCATGCTATCGACAATTAGTCGTCGTAGCCACGTTAGCTTGGGGGCCATGAGAGGATAGTACCAGCATTCGTGCTGACCCCCTCGGGGGCTTCTTTTTACTACACAGGTGAACATCAGGAGGCGGCTGTCGCAAGAGTAAGAAGAGGATACAGCTGTTAAGGGATCAGTGTGGCCTACGAGTTGTGCATGTACACTCGTATGGCAATTTGAGTTAGTAAGATGTATAGGTTGTGAGTGGATTGTAAGAAGGTTATGTAAATGGTTAAGGTTGTTAGACTAATGTTCGGTATATTCTGTAGTCAGACCGTGGCAAGGTCCTGGATTGTAAAGAATTCCGCTGTGACATGTGTATATATATACTGTTAAGTTGCGAGACCACATTTGGATTGAGTTGGGGTGTTACAGTTGTGCTTCTTGTTGTGTAATTGCATTTACTGCTGCTATGAAACCGTTAAGCATGATTCATCTTATGCATGAAATTCATTTCGTGTCTAATCTTAAGTCATTTTTGGGTTTTAATTTTGTGTGAAAACTAGGGTCCGGGTTGCCATTTTAATTCCTACAGGTTGAAATATATAACCTTTTTGAATTAGGTTTTGGTTAAATGAAAATATTCTGGGTCGGTTTTGGTTTAGTTCAGCCCGATCCAAAACCCAAAATTGGCACCCCTTCCTTCCGATAGTGGAAACTTAAATTTCCATTAAAGAAATTTAAAAATAGATGTGTTTCCTCCAAACTACTTAATTGTAGAGCAAGATAAACTATACATAAATTTTATATAGAAATTCTAGAACATATCTACAGTCCAACAATAAAATAAAAATATATTATACCTTTTGTAATAAGTTGCTTCTTATAACTTAACGCAAGAAGTAAGCGCATAGTAGTTAAGTGAATAACTACATAATTATTAGTAAGAGTAATCAATACTCTATAGCTAAACAATATAAATATAATATTCACACCACAACTCTCATCCAGATACATTAATTAGCAAAGCATTCCATAAATTACATAAACACCTGAACCTTAAACCTTATTTATAGCCTAAAATACAGCCCCATCCAAACAAAAACAATTATCATTTCACAGCAAAACTGATCATTCAAAACACTTTTCACGGCTAGCAACATAGAATATCTAACAAAACCAAACCAAACCAAATCACATGAAATTAGATGCTCATGATCCCAAACTATGACCTCCAATAGTTTAAGGCATAATTGAAATGCCGTATTATTTGGGAGTAAATGTTTAAATTACTTGGTGGTGAATACTTTGCACAAAAATCACAAAAATAAGATGTTCCTGACATTTAACTATAACGTTGACTAGTTCGAAACACATTATAGAAAATATGTTTTAATTGGGGGAGGAAACTTTTAATAAATTAGCCGAGAATGTTTTGTATAATTTATTGAAAATAAGACGCTATTGAACAAATAAAAATTAAGAAGACCTAAACATCTTTGAAATTCCCAAAAAATATAAAAATAAGCAAAATTCATCTTAGGACAACAACATCAGAGTGGCGCAGCGGAAGCGTGGTGGGCCCATAACCCACAGGTCCCAGGATCGAAACTTGGCTCTGATATTGAGCTAGCTTTTTGCTACCTTTCTTGTACATATTTTATTGGCTTATGACCTAACACGTGTGGTTAAATTACCTAGTTAGGGTTGAAAAGTTGAACTTGGAATTAAGTTTGGAGTTTGATGAGGTAAGGATAGTTGGTGTTTGATTCGAAGGAAAACCTGAAATAAATACCCCCTCATGTTCAAGATAGTAAATAAAATACAAAGTAACATTACCTTAACCGCGTTATGTGTGTGTCATAACTAACACATATTAATTTACCCTATCATTTCTGACCAAAGAGAAAACCAAAGTCAATCCATAATCCATTCCTTCACATATATCTCTCACATTGATTCTCCTCCTTCAATCCTCCTTAATCTCGTGTTTGTTGTTGATAGTTTCAGAGCCGTTGTGCTTCTCATTGTGTAAGTGCATTTACTGCTGCTATGAAACCGTTAAGCATGATTCATCTTATGATGAATTCATTTCATGTCTAATCATAAGTCGTTTTGGGTTTTTAATTTTGGGGAGAAAACTAGGGTCCGGGTCGCATCATTTTAATTCCTACAGGTTAAAATATATAACCCTTTTCGAATTAGGTTTTGGTTAAATGAAAATATTTCTGGGTCAGTTTTGGTTTAGTTCAGCCCGATACAAAACCCAAAATTGGCACCCTTCCTTCCGATAGTGTGAAACTTAAATTTCCATTAAGAAATTAAAAATAGATGTGTTCCTCCAAACTACTTAATTGTAGAGCAAGATAAAACTATACCATAAATTTTATAGAAATTCTAGAACATATCTACAGTCCAACAAAAATAAAAAATATTATACCTTTTGTAATAAGTTGCTTCTTATAACTTAAACAAGAAGTAAGCGCATAGTAAGTAAAGTGAATACTTACATTAATTAGTAAGAAGTAATCAATACTCTATAGCTAAACAATATAAATATAATATTCACACACCAACTCTCATCCAGATACATTAATTAAGCAAAGCAGTTCACTAAATTAACATAAAACACTGAACCTTAAACCTTAATTTATAGCCTAAAATTACAGCCCCCATCCAAACAAAAACAATTATCATTTCACAGCAAAACTGATCATATCAAACACTACTTTCACGGCTAGCAACATAGAATATCTAACAAAAACCGAACCAAACCAAATCACATGAAATTAGATGCTCATGACCCCAAACTATGACCTCCAATAGTTTAAGGCATAATTGAAATGTCGTATTATTTGGGAGTAAATGTTTAAATTACTTGGTGGTGAATACTTTGCACAAAAATCAAAAAAATGAGATGTTCCTGACATTTAACTATAATGCTGACTAGTTCGAAACACATTATAGAAAATATGTTTTAATTGGGAGGAAACTTTAATAAATTAGCCGAGAATGTTTGTATAATTTATTGAATATAAGACGCTATTGAACAAATAAAAATTAAGAAGACCTAAACATCTTTGAAATTCCCAAAAAATATAAAAATAAGCAAAATTCATCTTAGGACAACAACATCAGAGTGGCGCAGCGGAAGCGTGGTGGGCCCATAACCCACAGGTCCCAGGATCGAAACCTGGCTCTGATACTGAGCTAGCTTTTTGCTACCTTTCTTGTACATATCATTTTTATTGGATTATGACCTAACACGTGTGTGGTTAAATTACCTAGTTAGGGTTGAAAAGTTGAACTTGGAATTAAGTTTGGAGTTTGTTGAGGTAATGATAGTTGGTGTTTGATTCGAAGGAAAACCTGAAATAAATACCCCCTCATATTCAAAGATAGTAAATAAAATACAAAGTAACATTACCTTAACCGCGTTATGTGTGTGTCATAACTAACACATATTAATTTACCCTATCATTTCTGACCAAAGAGAAAACCAAAGTCAATCCATAATCTATTCCTTTACATATATCTCTCACATTGATTCTCCTCCTTCAATCCTCCTTAATCTCGTGTTTGTTGTTGATAGTTTCAGAGCCGTTGTGCTTCTCATTGTGTAAGTGCATTTACTGCTATGAAACCGTTAAGCATGATTCATCTTATGCATGAAATTCATTTCATGTCTAATCTTAAGTCGTTTTTGGGTTTTTAATTTTGGGGTGAAAACTAGGGTCCGGGTCGCATCATTTTAATTCCTACAGGTTGTTGAAATATATAACCCTTTTCGAATTAGGTTTTGGTTAAATTAAAATATTTCTGGGTCAGTTTTGGTTTAGTTCAGCCCGATACAAAACCTAAAATTGCACCCCTTCCTTCCGATAGTGGAAACTTAAATTTCCATTAAAGAAATTAAACATAGATGTGTTCCTCCAAACTACTTAATTGTAGAGCAAGATAAAACTATACCATAAATTTTATATAGAAGTTCTAGAACATATCTACAGTCCAACATTAAAATAAAAATATCTTTTACCTTTTGGAATAAGTTGCTTCTTATAATTTAACACAAGAAGTAAGCGCATACTAAGTAAAGTGAATAACTACATTAATTATTAGTAAGAAGTAATCAATACTCTATAGCTAAACAATATAAATATAATATTCACACACCAACTCTCGTCCAGATACATTAATTAAGCAAAGCAGTTCACTAAATTAACATAAACACCTGAACCTTAAACCTTAATTTATAACCTAAAATTACAGCCCCCATCCAAACAAAAACAATAATCATTTCACAGCAAAACTGATCATATCAAACACTACTTTCACGACTAGCAACACAGAATATCTAACCAAACCAAACCAAACCAAATCACATGAAATTAGATGCTCATGACCCCAAACTATGACCTCCAATAGTTTAAGGCATAATTGAAATGCCGTATTATTTGGGAGTAAATGTTTAAATTTCTTGGTGGTGAATACTTTGCACAAAAATCACAAAAAAAAAATGTTCCTGACATTTAACTATAACGCTGACTAGTTCGAAACACATTATAGAAAATATGTTTTAATTGGGAGGAAACTTTTTATAAATTAGCCGGGAATGTTTTGTATAATTTATTGAATAAGACGCTATTGAACAAATAAAAATTAAGAAGACCTATAACATCTTTGAATTCCCAAAAATATAAAAATAAGCAAATTCATCTTAGGACAACAACATCAGAGTGGCGCAGCGGAAGCGTGGTGGGCCCATAACCACAGGTCCCAGGATCGAAACCTGGCTCTGATACTGAACTAGATTTTGCTACCTTTCTTGTACATATCTTTTTTATTGGCTTATGACCTAACACGTGTGGTTAAATTACCTAGTTAGGGTTGAAAAGTTGAACTTGGAATTAAGTTTTGAGTTTGTTGAGGTATGATAGTTGGTGTTTGATTCGAAGGAAAACCTAAAATAAATACCCCCTCATATTCAAAGATAGTAATAAAATACAAGTAACATTACCTTAACCGCGTTATGTGTGTGTCATAACTAACACATATTAATTTACCCTATCATTTCTGACCAAAGAGAAAACCAAAGTCATCCATAAATCCATTCCTTCAATATATCTCTCACATTGATTCTCCTCCTTCAATCCTCCTTAATCTCGTGTTTGTTGTTGATAGTTTCAGAGCCGTTGTGCTTCTCATTGTGTAAGTGCATTTACTGCTGCTATGAAACCGTTAAGCATGATTCATCTTATGCATGAAATTCATTTCATGTCTAATCTTAAGTCGTTTTTGGGTTTTTAATTTTGGGGTGAAAACTAGGGTCCGGGTCGCATCATTTTAATTCCTACAGGTTGAAATATATAACCCTTTTCGAATTAGGTTTTGGTTAAATGAAAATATTTCTGGGTCAGTTTTGGTTTAGTTCAGCCCGATACAAAACCCAAAATTGGCACCCCTTCCTTCCGATAGTGGAAACTTAAATTTCCATTAAAGAAATTAAAATAGATGTGTTCCTCCAAACTACTTAATTGTAGAGCAAGATAAAACTATACCATAAATTTTATATAGAAATTCTAGAACATATCTACAGTCCAACATAAAATAAAAATATTTACCTTTTGGAATAAGTTGCTTCTTATAATTAACACAAGAAGTAAGCGCATAGTAAGTAAAGTGAATAACTACATTAATTATTAGTAAGAAGTAATCAATACTCTATAGCTAAACAATATAAATATAATATTCACACACCAACTCTCGTCCAGATACATTAATTAAGCAAAGCAGTTCACTAAATTAACATAAACACCTGAACCTTAAACCTTAATTTATAACCTAAAATTACAGCCCCCATCCAAACAAAAACAATATCATTTCACAGCAAAACTGATCATATCAAACACTACTTTCACGACTAGCAACACAGAATATCTAACCAAACCAAACCAAACCAAATCACATGAAATTAGATGCTCATGACCCCAAACTATGACCTCCAATAGTTTAAGGCATAATTGAAATGCCGTATTATTTGGGAGTAAATGTTTAAATTTCTTGGTGGTGAATACTTTGCACAAAAATCACAAAAAAAATGTTCCTGACATTTAACTATAACGTGACTAGTTCGAAACACATTATAGAAAATATGTTTTAATTGGGAGGAAACTTTTTATAAATTAGCCGGGAATGTTTTGTATAATTTATTGAATATAAGACGCTATTGAACAAATAAAAATTAAGAAGACCTAAACATCTTTGAAATTCCCAAAAAATATAAAAATAAGCAAAATTCATCTTAGGACAACAACATCAGAGTGGCGCAGCGGAAGCGTGGTGGGCCCATAACCCACAGGTCCCAGGATCGAAACCTGGCTCTGATACTGAGCTAGCTTTTTGCTACCTTTCTTGTACATATCTTTTTATTGGCTTATGACCTAACACGTGTGGTTAAATTACCTAGTTAGGGTTGAAAAGTTGAACTTGGAATTAAGTTTGGAGTTTGTTGAGGTAATGATAGTTGGTGTTTGATTCGAAGGAAAACCTGAAATAAATACCCCCTCATATTCAAAGATAGTAAATAAAATACAAAGTAACATTACCTTAACCGCGTTATGTGTGTGTCATAACTAACACATATTAATTTACCCTATCATTTCTGACCAAAGAGAAAACCAAAGTCAATCCATAATCCATTCCTTCACATATATCTCTCACATTGATTCTCCTCCTTCAATCCTCCTTAATCTCGTGTTTGTTGTTGATAGTTTCAGAGCCGTTGTGCTTCTCATTGTGTAAGTGCATTTACTGCTGCTATGAAACCGTTAAGCATGATTCATCTTATGCATGAAATTCATTTCATGTCTAATCTTAAGTCGTTTTTGGGTTTTTAATTTTGGGGTGAAAACTAGGGTCCGGGTCGCATCATTTTAATTCCTACAGGTTGAAATATATAACCCTTTTCGAATTAGGTTTTGGTTAAATGAAAATATTTCTGGGTCAGTTTTGGTTTAGTTCAGCCCGATACAAAACCCAAAATTGGCACCCCTTCCTTCCGATAGTGGAAACTTAAATTTCCATTAAAGAAATTAAAATAGATGTGTTCCTCCAAACTACTTAATTGTAGAGCAAGATAAAACTATACCATAAATTTTATATAGAAATTCTAGAACATATCTACAGTCCAACATAAAATAAAAATATTTACCTTTTGTAATAAGTTGCTTCTTATAATTAACACAAGAAGTAAGCGCATACTAAGTAAAGTGAATAACTACATTATTATTAGTAAGAAGTAATCAATACTCTATAGCTAAACAATATAAATATAATATTCACACACCAACTCTCATCCAGATACATTAATTAAGCAAAGCAGTTCACTAAATTAACATAAACACCTGAACCTTAAACCTTAATTTATAGCCTAAAATTACAGCCCCCATCCAAACAAAAACAATAATCATTTCACAGCAAAACTGATCATATCAAACACTACTTTCACGGCTAGCAACATAGAATATCTAACAAAACCAAACCAAACCAAATCACATGAAATTAGATGCTCATGACCCCAAACTATGACCTCCAATAGTTTAAGGCATAATTGAAATGCGTATTATTTGGGAGTAAATGTTTAAATTACTTGGTGGTGAATACTTTGCACAAAAATCACAAAAAAAATGTTCCTGACATTTAACTATAACGCTGACTAGTTCGAAACACATTATAGAAAATATGTTTTAATTGGGAGGAAACTTTTAATAAATTAGCCGAGAATGTTTTGTATAATTTATTGAATATAAGACGCTATTGAACAAATAAAAATTAAGAAGACCTAAACATCTTTGAAATTCCCAAAAAATATAAAAATAAGCAAAATTCATCTTAGGACAACAACATCAGAGTGGCGCAGCGGAAGCGTGGTGGGCCCATAACCCACAGGTCCCAGGATCGAAACCTGGCTCTGATACTGAACTAGCTTTTTGCTACCTTTCTTGTACATATCTTTTTATTGGCTTATGACCTAACACGTGTGGTTAAATTACCTAGTTAGGGTTGAAAAGTTGAACTTGGAATTAAGTTTGGAGTTTGTTGAGGTAATGATAGTTGGTGTTTGATTCGAAGGAAAACCTGAAATAAATACCCCCTCATATTCAAAGATAGTAAATAAAATACAAAGTAACATTACCTTAACCGCGTTATGTGTGTGTCATAACTAACACATATTAATTTACCCTATCATTTCTGACCAAAGAGAAAACCAAAGTCAATCCATAATCCATTCCTTCACATATATCTCTCACATTGATTCTCCTCCTTCAATCCTCCTTAATCTCGTGTTTGTTGTTGATAGTTTCAGAGCCGTTGTGCTTCTCATTGTGTAAGTGCATTTACTGCTGCTATGAAACCGTTAAGCATGATTCATCTTATGCATGAAATTCATTTCATGTCTAATCTTAAGTCGTTTTTGGGTTTTTAATTTTGGGGTGAAAACTAGGGTCCGGGTCGCATCATTTTAATTCCTACAGGTTGAAATATATAACCCTTTTCGAATTAGGTTTTGGTTAAATGAAAATATTTCTGGGTCAGTTTTGGTTTAGTTCAGCCCGATACAAAACCCAAAATTGGCACCCCTTCCTTCCGATAGTGGAAACTTAAATTTCCATTAAAGAAATTAAACATAGATGTGTTCCTCCAAACTACTTAATTGTAGAGCAAGATAAAACTATACCATAAATTTTATATAGAAGTTCTAGAACATATCTACAGTCCAACATTAAAATAAAAATATCTTTTACCTTTTGGAATAAGTTGCTTCTTATAATTTAACACAAGAAGTAAGCGCATACTAAGTAAAGTGAATAACTACATTAATTATTAGTAAGAAGTAATCAATACTCTATAGCTAAACAATATAAATATAATATTCACACACCAACTCTCGTCCAGATACATTAATTAAGCAAAGCAGTTCACTAAATTAACATAAACACCTGAACCTTAAACCTTAATTTATAACCTAAAATTACAGCCCCCATCCAAACAAAAACAATAATCATTTCACAGCAAAACTGATCATATCAAACACTACTTTCACGACTAGCAACACAGAATATCTAACCAAACCAAACCAAACCAAATCACATGAAATTAGATGCTCATGACCCCAAACTATGACCTCCAATAGTTTAAGGCATAATTGAAATGTCGTATTATTTGGGAGTAAATGTTTAAATTTCTTGGTGGTGAATACTTTGCACAAAAATCACAAAAAAAAAATGTTCCTGACATTTAACTATAACGCTGACTAGTTCGAAACACATTATAGAAAATATGTTTTAATTGGGAGGAAACTTTTTATAAATTAGCCGGGAATGTTTTGTATAATTTATTGAATATAAGACGCTATTGAACAAATAAAAATTAAGAAGACCTAAACATCTTTGAAATTCCCAAAAAATATAAAAATAAGCAAAATTCATCTTAGGACAACAACATCAGAGTGGCGCAGCGGAAGCGTGGTGGGCCCATAACCCACAGGTCCCAGGATCGAAACCTGGCTCTGATACTGAACTAGATTTTTGCTACCTTTCTTGTACATATCTTTTTTATTGGCTTATGACCTAACACGTGTGGTTAAATTACCTAGTTAGGGTTGAAAAGTTGAACTTGGAATTAAGTTTGGAGTTTGTTGAGGTAATGATAGTTGGTGTTTGATTCGAAGGAAAACCTGAAATAAATACCCCCTCATATTCAAAGATAGTAAATAAAATACAAAGTAACATTACCTTAACCGCGTTATGTGTGTGTCATAACTAACACATATTAATTTACCCTATCATTTCTGACCAAAGAGAAAACCAAAGTCAATCCATAATCCATTCCTTCACATATATCTCTCACATTGATTCTCCTCCTTCAATCCTCCTTAATCTCGTGTTTGTTGTTGATAGTTTCAGAGCCGTTGTGCTTCTCATTGTGTAAGTGCATTTACTGCTGCTATGAAACCGTTAAGCATGATTCATCTTATGCATGAAATTCATTTCATGTCTAATCTTAAGTCGTTTTTGGGTTTTTAATTTTGGGGTGAAAACTAGGGTCCGGGTCGCATCATTTTAATTCCTACAGGTTGAAATATATAACCCTTTTCGAATTAGGTTTTGGTTAAATGAAAATATTTCTGGGTCAGTTTTGGTTTAGTTCAGCCCGATCAAAACCCAAAATTGGCACCCCTTCCTTCCGATAGTGGAAACTTAAATTTCCATTAAAGAAATTAAAATAGATGTGTTCCTCCAAACTACTTAATTGTAGAGCAAGATAAAACTATACCATAAATTTTATATAGAAGTTCTAGAACATATCTACAGTCCAACATTAAAATAAAAATATTTACCTTTTGTAATAAGTTGCTTCTTATAATTAACACAAGAAGTAAGCGCATACTAAGTAAAGTGAATAACTACATTAATTATTAGTAAGAAGTAATCAATACTCTATAGATAAACAATATAAATATAATATTCACACACCAACTCTCGTCCAGATACATTAATTAAGCAAAGCAGTTCACTAAATTAACATAAACACCTGAACCTTAAACCTTAATTTATAACCTAAAATTACAGCCCCCATCCAAACAAAAACAATGTCATTTCACAGCAAAACTGATCATATCAAACACTACTTTCACGGCTAGCAACATAGAATATCTAACAAACCAAACCAAACCAAATCACATGAAATTAGATGCTCATGACCCCAAACTATGACCTCCAATAGTTTAAGGCATAATTGAAATGTCGTATTATTTGGGAGTAAATGTTTAAATTACTTGGTGGTGAATACTTTGCACAAAAATCACAAAAATAAATGTTCCTGACATTTAACTATAACGTTGACTAGTTCGAAACACATTATAGAAAATATGTTTTAATTGGGAGGAAACTTTTAATAAATTAGCCGAGAATGTTTTGTATAGTTTATTGAATATAAGACGCTATTGAACAAATAAAAATTAAGAAGACCGAAACATCTTTGAAATTCCAAAAAAATATAAAAATAAGCAAAATTCATCTTAAGATAACAACATCAGAGTGGCGCAGCGGAAGCGTGGTGGGCCCATAACCCACAGGTCCCAGGATCGAAACCTGGCTCTGATATGAGCTAGCTTTTTGCTACCTTTCTTGTACATATCTTTTCTATTGGCTTATGACCTAACACGTGTGGTTAAATTACCTTGTTAGGGTTGAAAAGTTGAACTTGGAATTAATTTGGAGTTTGTTGAGGTAATGAAAGTTGGTGTTTGATTCGAAGGAAAACCTGAAATAAATACCCCCTCATATTCAAAGATAGTAAATAAAATACAAAGTAACATAACCTTAACGGTGTTATGTGTGTGTCATAACTAACACATATTAATTTACCCTATCATTTCTGACCAAAGCGAAAACCAAAGTCAATCCATAATCCATTCCTTTACATCTATCTCTCACATTGCTTCTCCTCCTTCAGTCCTCCTTAATCTCGTGTTTTTGTTGATAGTTTCAGAGCCGTTGTGCTACTTGCTGTGTAAGTGCATTTACTGCTGCTATGAAACCGTTAAGCATGATTCATCTTATGCATGAAATTCATTTCATGTCTAATCTTAAGTCGTTTTTGGGTTTTTAATTTTGGGGTGAAAACTAGGGTCCGGCTTGCATCATTTTAATTCTTACAGGTTGAAATATATAACCCTTTTAGAATTAGGTTTTGGTTAATTGAAAATATTTCTGGGTCGGTTTTGGTTAAGTTCAGCCCGATCCAAAACCCAAAATTGGCACCCCTTCCTTCCGATAGTGGAAACTTAAATTTCCATTAAAGAAATTAAAAATAGATGTGTTCCTTCAAACTACTTAATTGTAAAGCAAGATAAAACTATACCATAAATTTTATATAGAAGTTCTAGAACATATCTACAATCCATCATTAAAATAAAAATATATTATAACTTTTGTAATAATATGCTTCTTATAACTTAACACAAGAAGTAAGCATACTAAGTAAAGTGAATAACTACATTAATAATTAGTAAGAAGTAATCAATACTCTATAGCTAAACAATATAAATATAATATTCACAAATGAAATACCCAAACCTTGGTATGTGGGTTAAACATTAAAACATGGTATATTAAGACTAAAAAGAGTCTTAGAAACCTTAGTAAACAAATTTAAACAAAAGGAAAACAAATGTGCTTTAAAGTCAATAAGAGCTAAAATGTGCTCTAAGCTTGGGATAAACTTGAGTAAGGCCTAATGAGCTTACCAAGACTTCATTTATATACTAATGAACATATTAAACCAATTACCAAAGAAAACCAAGCTTGAAAACAAGTTAAAACTCAAAATGTGCTTTAAGAAGTCTTAAAGCACGTTTTTGAAAAATTGTCTTGTAAATGAGTTTTGAATGGCTAAATGTCCATCATTACTCTTAAATATATATGTGTACTATATAGTATCACATTTGGGTGGCTATATTAGTGGGAAATCAAAAATTTCACTTCTATGTGCCTTGTATAGGTGAATAGTACTTTTTATAAGCTATTTTGTAACATGTGTGGTATAAGTAATTAAATTGACAAACAAAGACTAAAACACCCCACACTAATATAAGGGGCCGGTTTTTATAAGGGTGTGACTCACCACTCTCTTATTAATGTATTAAGTAACTAAAGATAAGTAAATAAGCTACCTTTTTACTTTATAAGTATAAATATCTCTTAAAGCAAATTCTATCTTCATTCTCTCATTTCCCTTCCTTGCTCACACGGTTTCCCACTCATCTTCTCCCTTCTTCTTTGTTCTCTCACGATAAACCACTACCACCATTGAAACACAAGCTTTGACCACTTGCTAAATCTAGCTCACTTGTCCAAATCAAAACAAAT
>CM041776.1:78707593-78881296 GCA_023374045.1 Limonium bicolor | reverse complement strand
GCAGGTGGCGATTATCACGGAAGCCGAAGAGCGGGACCCGGGTAGTTAGGATTATAATTACCGTATGTTTTATTTCAATTTAAGTTTCATGTGTAGGTTAGCTTACCTCACATTACTTCCTCATTCACAATATAGTTTGCCAAATAACTTGGTTGACCCAAGATGAAGTGGTTTATCGGGTTACAAGCTCTCTTGAGCGTTGGTCATTCATGGTGTGTAGTGTGCACACACATTGATTGTTTTTGACAATTACTGTCTCCATAGTGTTGAGCATTGGTTATAGGCTCTAGCTGTGTAGTTCTACTCGTATGTACATCACCGAGACATCCCAGGAACTTCGTGGGTTTTCCGGTCCCGTTCTCCGATTGGAGGGTATTCTATCACTAACAAGTGAAGGTTCTTGTTGAGGGGTTGTCTCCACTCATAGGTCTCATGACGAGGTTTATCATGTTGGTGTCTATACAACGGTTCACCACATGCTTGGGTGCATACAGAGTATGCTTGCTCCTTAAGTCGTGATGGTGTGGAAATCTCATTTCCTTATTCCATCGCCTCTTGGTAATATTTATAAGCGTAGGCTTTACTATTATAATAGATGGAAGCCTTTCCAAGGGTTCACATCTTCACCACATTGGTGGTCTTTGGCTAACGAGGGGTACCTTCCCTTGGGTTTCTCGTAGTGTCCAAGTGTGGACTAGGTCAATGTTGGCATCATCATGATTCTTATGCCTCTGTGCTACCACTGCTACAGAAGGCATGAGGAAAATTAAGAGTTTGTCTACTGTATACCAGGGTGACGCTCTAGTGACTGTGACATTGAGATGGCCATTAGTCCAAGCCACTCATAGAGTTGGGTTGAATTGATGGTCTAGTTGCTGATTTCTTGTCGTATGAGGCAATACCTCTTGCAAGTCTTGTTAACAAATGGTACAGGTTTTGCAACCGTTTAAGTTTATATAACGTATTTGGTTTACGGCTTCTGAGTCGTATTGCTGCAAGCTATGCTCTTTGCGAGCTGCTTATACATGTTTCCACTCCATGTATACCGTCATAGGTTGGAGATATTATTGGGCTCCATGGTAAGTCGTGGCATCACGCTTTCATTCACAGGAGACTTTTAGGAAATCTGATGCCGATCAGTGCCTTTTATAGACTAGGGTATTTCCTGTCAAGTGAAATCCCTTCGGTATCCTAACCGAATATTCGTTCTGGCTCATGTGCTTTTATCATGATGCTTGTTCAATTGTTGTTATCTCAGACACCCTTCAAGGATTGCTCCTGAGTGCTGTTAAATTATGCCGTGACATCCGGCTAACGTTTATGATATGTTATCACTATAATACCGCCTTGTGGTATGGTATTTAAGCTATTCCCCTCATGGGTTATGACGTCTCCCATCATTGGGTAGACCGTTTACACCTGCTCCTAGTGCTTAAGGCTAGGTTTGATATCCCCTTCAAGGATGGATTATACTTGTGGTAATCTTGGGGTTGCTCTTGGGAACTCCGCCCCGTTTATTGGGCGTTGTTAGGTTCACGTTAGGCATTCGCCTTACTGTGTTTAGGCTGGGTATTCCATTCAGCTGTCAAGTAGTTGCTTGGATTATTTGAGACATATCCAATGTCTATACTTACTAGTATGTGCTCTTTGCACTTCCTAGTTCTTATTCCTCATCTTCAGATGGATTCTCTGAGTTCCTTTATACTTGATCGTCTGAGGTGTCAAGCTGTTCTGATTTAAGCTCACTCATGGTCCGTAGAACGGAGTTGACTACTTCCCGTGTGTCGCACACTACATGTATACATACGTGGGGTACCTTGTTTGATACGTTACCACTTACCTAACTATATGTCAGGCCTGCAAGCTCCTTCGGAGTACGGTCGTCCCCATCCGTAACGGGTACACTCGTAGTGCTCGTCACACGCCTAGGTGAAGTATTCTATTGTCAACTCCTCTTGTATCATTCTTTGATACTCACCGTAATTATGTTGGTTTGGTTTTAAGATCCAAGGTTTAAAAGAAAAGTTGTGGTTTGAAAGGAAAATCTAGGTTTAAAATTGTGGTTCGGTGTTAAAAGGAGTCTCTCATGGCATAGCCAAGCTTGAGGTCTTGACTAAGTCTGGCTTCTCGCAGACTGGTATGTTCTAAATACAGTGGTCGGGCCGTTAGGCCTTTCCAAGGTTCCATTCTTTTAGTGTCAGGATTTGTGATCCAGTAATTGCTTCATCATAGTCACGGTACATTACTATGTACCTGTGGCGTGTTAGAGTTCCTTTACGTATCTCTGTCCTTACTGCACTTGCTGTGGCAAGTGCGTGGTACTGGTGGTTTTTGGGTAATCCTATACCAATCTTGGTATGGTTTCTGCTTGTATTTGATAGTCTTGTTGACTCTTCCCTTGATCTTATTGATTTATGATTGGGATACTCGATCCTTTTAAGTAGCTTCTCATTGATCTTGACATGGTTGTCTTGGTCGGGGTACTTCTCCAATCCTTAGGAATCCCCATTTATTTAGTTTTATGTTTTCCCTTGTTGCTCGTTCCCACTGGGTTACCGTGGTTATTGAGCCTTAGCTTGTTTAGGCACTACCCTTGTAGTCCTATCGGTTCATATCCCGTGGACATCCTTGTAGCTGTGTATGCTATGTCGGCCAGGTATTGTAACCTTTTGGCGTTGTAATTTTGGAATTAACCGCTTCCGACTATGTCCTTAGTCAGCCAGCATACCGTTGGTGGTATTATTCAAGTATTACTATTTGTAGACTTGTGTCTCGGGTTCCGTTACTGCTCCCTTTTCATTCTGTTGCGCGGTTAGTGCTTCCTTTCCGCTGTTGGTTGGTTAGCTAGGTTTCGCGACTACTGAGCACGTCGCCCCATGCTGTTGTAAGTTGCAGCCTCCTTGTGATTGGAGTGCTCATCCTACCGCTATTAAGTGCGGGTATTGTTGTTCAACCGGATCCAAGCCCTGGGTCGGACGGTAGCAGATTGTGCTACAGGCCTTATTTTTCCTTCCCAATTTCACCCATTGCTTCCCCAATCTTCCTACATGCATCCTAACATGTTTTAGTACTATTTAAACATTCTAAATCACCCTAATTCATCCACCAAACCCATTACTAAATTCATCAAACAACTTACACAATTCCCTCACTTCTTTTCCAACACTTGTAACAGTTTTTGTTACACTTATGCTACAGATTTTAAAACTTAATTCTCACATCCAATACTTCTACTACCAATACCGTTACTAGCATCCCAAATACATTTCCAAGCCATTACATTACCTATACCCAAGTCCAACTCTCCTCTTACCAAATCTTGCACACTAATTCTTCCTAGTTCTACAATGCAATTTAATACCCCTTTGCTACAGATTTTGGTTCCTACCTCCTCCATACATAATTTCCTCCCCTAATGCCATTTTCAAGGCCTACAATGCATTGCCTATCCTCTCCAAGTCCAACACCCACTCCCTAGGTCATGTACATAAGTTCTCCTAGTTTCTCCATCACCATTCAACAACTCTTGCTACAGATTTTTCATTCTTTCATTCTCTTACCACAACTACTACTCATAGTTATTAACATCTCTACTAACTCCCATACACCCTTGGTTTTCCCATTCACCAAGTCCTCCACACATGTACATATTCCTACCAAAATTTTGCCATAGTCCATCTACATTTCTCACTTATCCTCATATGTACTTCCTCATCAAACTCATTCCTAATCTATACAAACCACAAGGGTTCTACCAGCACACATACAATATAAATTCCTCAATACTTTCTCAATCCACAATTTCAATACACATTTACATCACAATTGGCTCCAAAGCCTACAATTCAAATACTTGCTCTTAAATACTCAAACTTCACAATCCTCAATACTAGTACAAGGTTTTGGGTTCTTTACATATTTTACCCATTCTCATTACTCTAATGCAATAGCATTTAACATTAGGTAAGAGCTCTTACCTTGAGCTTTTGATTCCTTCATTTCTTTTCCATTCCTCTTCTTCCTCTCTTTCTTGTCCAAATCGCTTTTTGTGGGGGATGGAGTTACCAAACTCCATCCCAACACCCAAATTACATAAGGAGAATATAATTAAACTTCTAACCTCTTATAACACCACTAATTAAATGAAGGGTCTAATGTACCACAAGTTAGGGTTTTACCTTGGAGTTTCAAGAGAGGTTTTCAAGCCTTGAATACAAAGGGGGTTCCTCCACCATTGGAGAGTTGAACCAAGCTCAAACAAAGAGAGAACAAGGCATTACAAGAAGGGCAAAAATCGGTTACACAAGGAGGTAGAGAAAACTTGAGTCTTTCATGAAGATTTTTACCTTGTTGGAAAGAGGAGACTCCAAGCTTCACAATGGTGTGCTTTTCTCTCCAAATGGGGAAAACCCATGGAGATGAAACTCATCCTTTTCGAATTTTGAAAAGAGAGAATGATAGAGGAGGATGAGGGGATTACAAATATGTGATTATTTTTGAGTTTGGAGCTTACACGAGGGTGGAGCATGAGGATGAAGAAGAGAAGCCATTAGAGCTTCTTGTGGAGCTCCAAATCGCAGCAGCCAGAAGAGAGAGGGAGAGAGAAATCGGTGGGTGAGGAAGGAGGAGGTGAGAGAGTAGGGAAATGAGTGAGTGAGGAGAGAGAGAGGTAAAGTAGTTTTTTCTTTTTTGCTTTTTGCTTTAGCTCTCTTTTTTCTAGTTTACATGTATGTGTGAGGTTTTTGACTGATAAAACCGCCCCCTTACTGTTATACTAGCTGAGCATTTTTCGTCTTTTACAGCTCGTTTTTTCCCGGTTTGGTACTATTCACTAACCGGGCTCGTTTTCTCCGGAATTTTCTTGTTTAATTTTTTTTATTGTTTTACTTGCCCTCTGCTTAATTTTTTTTTTACTGGTTCGTTTGATCACTTAAAGTCACGTTTCCGGGTATTCTCGAAAAACGTGCGTTAAAGCACTAGTAGTGTTTTAATACATTATTTGGATCTGTTTTCTTCGGGAGTTGTTCCCATATATGATTTAGGGCTTAAACCTTTAGAAATCCTAGAACTCTATACCTAACCGAGGTCTCATACCTCCTATGGTTATTTAACGCTTATTTTGCGTTTTCCGCTTTTTAAGCGTTTATTTATTCTTTTGGATTTACTTTTCCTTACCAGTATTAATTAGGTACCATTAGGCCCTTAAATACATATTAGATTAATTTTAGTCCCTATATTTATGTTCGGGGTATTTCACTTACAGACAAAATCAACACCATATTAGTAACAGCTATGAAGAGGGCAGTTTTGAAGTACCACCTGATCTGGTTCTCAAACAGGAAGTACAACAGGTTGCAGGAGTTTTTGGCCTGTTAAGTTTCTAGACTAGTGTGATCACCCAAGGGAGAATGAAGTGAGTTTCTGAATAAGCTGAGACGTGCGCATGCAGGGAAAGGAAATAGAGTGGCTGGATATAGAGACTAGTTAAGGAGTTAGTGATCACAAGTTACAAGAGAAAGGGGGTATGTAAGTTTGGAAAGAAAAATTCTGATGCACTAGAATTGTGTCTTGGATTACTTTTGCAGAAATCAAGACGTAACTGCATCAATATGGGAATATTGGTAGGCTTTTGGGTTACTTTGACCATTTTTAATTGGTGGCACAATAGCACCCGTAGGGAGTAATGCATCAGTACATGGGTTTTATTTTTCTGCCACTGTCATCGGCATCAGCAGGCGGCACTTGTCTGTTTTCTTTTGTTTTTTTATTCAGGTGGGTTTACATGAATGACAGAGAGAGAGCACGAGGTTAAGGAGGTAATAAGCACATGGTGGTCTCAAGTTACAAGGGGAATGTCTCCCTGGCTGATACGAAAATCAGTAAAGGGAATGGCCTTGACTGACTTGCGCTTGGTGATTGAAAAATCTATTTTTTTTAAACTCAAACCGACAGCAGTGCACTGATTCATATAGATTGTTCTGCTTTTTTTTTTCTGATAACATATACACATGGGGTTGTATTGGAGTTGACAATGCAGGTGGTGAAGTGTTAGAAAAGTGCAAGGATATAAGGAAGGAAAACTGGATAGGGAATGTTTTCAAATTCCAACATATTAGACAACATAATCTGCTCTGAGATGGATTTGTTTTTAGCACAGATTCTGGACAGTCCAGCTCAAGGAAAACATGTATACTTAAATCAAGGAACAAGCATGGGTGGGTTAGTATTTTAATGTGGCTGATAGCTTATATCCAGAGAATTTAATCTGTCAAATGTTGTTATCTCAGCATATGCATATATTCATTCTGTATTCTCTATAAAATGCACAACACTGTAGAACATAACCCATCTCTCTCTCTCTCTCGCGGGTCATGCCTTGCTCAATTTGACAAATAAACAAAAGTAATTAGCATAATATCCAGATAATTTAATCTGTCATATGCTGTTATCTCAGGCCACTTCCTTTAGAATCAGTCTCCCACCCAGCTTTAACTCAGACTCAGCCAGTCCGACCAATTGATGCAGTTCAAAACAATTAGAAACTTTGAAGAAACAATTGTCAACATGGCATGTAATGAACAAATATAACTTCAATAACAAACAAGGGAGTATTTTGAGGACGAGAAAGAGTAGAAATCTTGAATAGTCACCCTTAGAAGAGGAAACACATATGCAAGACAAAATGCTCCATCCCAGCTGTATCGTATAGCAGATATAATGACCTCTAATATATAAATATATTCTAACTCTACACAATCTAGATTATAAGCATCCTATTTAAACTAAAGTAATTAAATCATAAAGTTCAAATTCTGGTACCAAAGATGGCTAAGGAAATGCCGTCTAATTTTAATACTCAAATCTCCCTGCTTAATTACCAGATTATCCTTGCTGGAAGCTTCTATCACAACCATGGAACAGCAGAATGTTGAGTCAAATGTTATTTATTACATGGTGGATTGGATAATAAAGCTACAGCTGATAAAATTGGCTACTTAACAGTTTAGATGTCCAAAAGTTTATCTACTTAGAGACAACTTATTACCCCCCCCCTCCCCTCTTTAGCTATAACATAAAGCTCTGCACATCTTTGTCACCAATATGGGATGGGAGGATCTCTTATTACTAATGAGAAAGCTGTGCAAATCCTAGATATGACATAACTCTTACAGTCGGATAATAGCAACTACGTAATAACATTTCTGTTTCTAATCTGTCCATGACACTTTTATGGGATATGTATTAACACATATTACTCAAATACCCTAATACAGAAAAGGTATCAATTATGTTTTATGTGTGTCTCATCACTCACGAAGTGAATAAACAGAAGCAACTCTTTAAATTAACACGTACATAGAATCCTCAATAACACATTGCAGATTCTTTCTACCTCATCACAAAACCAATTCATATTGCATCATTGGGAGAACCTTTCCTTGCAACCATTTTGAGATCAACATTATAATAACTGGTTTAAGACCTGACACTTGAACATCAAGTACATAACCTGATGAAATGATACATGCAATCAAGAAAATATGCCAGTACTGAGAACGGTAATGGTGTAAAGTAGACAATGTCTCAAGAATATGATGAAAAGGCTGACAATTGAGCTTTCAAGTTCAGGTCAAAATATTAAACGACATTCCTTTCTCATTCATGAAACAGACATACAGAAGACAAAGTAAGAGGCATCCGGTAATTTGAGAAGATGAAGATACCTAGCTAGGTATCATCTTGGGTGCCTTCAACCAATCTCAGGCGCGATGAAGCAATTGCTGGTGGTGGGCGGCGTTTGTTGGCGGTGATAAGCTACAGGTAGTGGTGTTTGTTGCCGAACCAGTCTCTTGATCGGAAGGGTTGTAACCGCGGAGGTTGCCCGTCCGGCAAATGGCGTTGGTGGTGGAAGCTCTGTCGGAGGCGAATGTGGCGGTTAAGGAAACAACAACGATGGTGGATGTGGTGGCGATTTGTGAGCTTCAGGAGAAGACAGAGCGAAATTCAGTTTGTTCGACGTTTCGACAATACTAGCAGGTTTGCGGGGGAAACGAATGGGTTTTGTGAATTTTATTAAAGCTTATAACACGGTTCGAAGATGACCGTGTTATATTCTGGGTAATATAACACGGTTATAAAATAAACCGCGTTGTAAAGCATAAACAAATTATGCACGGAATCCTGTATAATAAAAATCATACCTTATAACACGGGTATATAAATACACATTATAACATGGGTAAACAACAACCGTGTTATAAAACTTTTTTTTAGTGTAATTTTATTGTTCTTACATATTTTAACAGGGTTGAAGGTTGTAACAGTGTTGTAAATATTTTATAACACTGGAACATGATAACCGTGTTATAAGCTCAGTGTTATAAAATCCTTTTTGTACTAGTGTAGATGACTTCTAGGAATGCATAAGACCCTTAGGGCGGTTAAGTGATATGTGAACCCTTTATAACAAAAAAAGTATACTTCGGTATTCGACTAACAAATTAAACACATAATTGAACATTGGTGGAGGAGAATAAGTCCAGGTTAGTCACGGACTAACTGGCTGCGTAAAGAGATCTCTGGAGTATTTTTCTCGGATCGTGATTAGACTCTAATGATGCCATGAGCCTACATAGATAGTTGGTCAGGTTATATAATTATTTGATACTCGGCCATTGGCCCCAAACTAAATGACACCTTTTAGGAAAAGAGGAAGTCCCGAGATCTTATATCTTTGGCCGGAGTGCACTGTTGATGGTGCCACCAGGGCGACTGTCCAAAATAAAATACAAAATTGGGTTGTCCTAACTTGACACCCACTGACATGATGTTGTTATGTGATGAGGACCCGGGGGGCGTGTGATTAACTAAATAACCACACCGTTACAAACGGCTACTCGTTTATTGTTTATTGTTGTGATATATATTGTGTTGTGCGATGTTGTGTGTGAATTGTTGTGACTGCTTTACCTGTTTATTTTACCGCCGATCATGCGTTTACAGCTTTATATACCTGTACACCGGTAAAGCATGAACGAACTTATTAAAGGCGACCAACACTATTAAGTGACCAATAGGGTCCAGGCTCAGCATACTCAGCCTTTATCGCTGAGCCTTTATGGCATTGCTGCAGGTGGCGATTATCACGGAAGCCGAAGAGCGGGACCCAGGGTAGTTAGGATTATAATTACCGTATGAGATCTCACAACGTATTAGGATGACTATTAGTTTAAAGTGTTAATGGAGTTGTATACAGTTGGGATTACATAGACGTTCACTTGTCGTTTAAGTTATAGTGGTTTAGATTAATGTATAGGTTAGTATCTCGTTATCACTGCGGTTATATTTATTACCAGTGTTGTTTCGTATTTAATTACTACTTTCTGCTTCTTTACTCGTATGGGTGAGTAATGGCATGTGACACCCGAGTGAGATTTAATTACTGTGAGACTTCCGTTGTGAGACGTCGTTTGTTGATGCTACGTGAGTGATTATTACGTGATTATGAGTGGGGTGTTACACTATCATGCTTAGTTAGCTAGGGATTACCTTGGACAGTGAACTGTTGTATACGGGTTTGTAGCCCATCTAAACTGCCGATGCACCAAGTGGTGCACCCTCATGTAATGGTAGCAAGTAGTATTGTGAGAACATGGGTAGGAGGTTGGACTCTTGATAGCTTTGTATAAGCTCGTGAGGAGAATTGTATTTGGATTTGTACCTTAGAAACTCGGTATCTCGGATTGTAAACTTAAGTACGGTTTGAATGGAGAATCATGTATATTTGTTTTGGATTTGGAGTTTGGATTGTAATTGTTTGTACTCGGTTATTCCGGTCCATCAGACCAATGCTGTGTTGGAGGTAGGCCTTGTTGGTCACGTGGGTGACTAACGGCATTGTATCACCCGCTGTTGAGTATGAATTAACCGCTGCGTTGGTATGGAAGTTCGGGAGGGTTAGATGGTAATGACTAGTTTAGTAGTTGGGGTGTTACATGTTGTATAAATAATCAATTGCATGTATACGAAAAAGTAGTCGTGCGTAGCCCCGTTAGCTTGGGGGCTACACTTTAATCATGAAATACCCCAAATCTAAATAATATCATTTAATCATTATTTATTGGAATATAATCCAAATATAAATCATTTCACGTACGCATGCAAACCCATGCATGAAAACGTTACGTAAAAACAGTCGTTTCCAATAAACGCTAAACGCCTTAGAAACATGTGATCAAGCATGACCTTGTATGACCTTCTAAAACTCAAACCAAATGGTCATACACTCTTATATGAATATATAAACATATTCCCTAAGCTATATTCAGTCAAATACGCAAAGTGCTCGGGAGTGCTCACGCCCGCTCCTTAAAGCACGAAAAGTCCGAAGGAGTGCCGAGGTGGCACGAACTCCTATAAAATTAATTCCTAGAGTTCCTAACATCATTATTTATCATTCTAAAGAGAACTCACGAAGTGGTTCCACAAAATTCAACAAATCCTCGGAGTATTTCTTAGCGCTCCTTTTTGGCCCGGGAGTGTCCCGATGGCCCGTAAATTATGTCACGGGTTGATATAACCCCATATAACTCAATGTAACATCTTAGTATATGTTATTTACCATAATAAGTGTTTACAAACACTTGGAACTCATAAAAACAATTAGTTTCCAAAAAGTTCCTTAGAGCACAAAAACACACCTTCGGGTGTCACGAAAAATGCGTTTTACACAATTGCCTTGTAGTTTTTGACATGCCATGAATTGGTAATCTTAAAAAGGGTTAAAATGACCTTCTAAATCAGTTGGTGTGACTAGTCAACAAGGTCATCTATATAGGGGCCGATTTTAAGGGCAAAAACTAGTATAAAATTGCTTTAAAAGTTATTAAAGGCTTAAAACATGATGACTCACCATCCCATGTGTTATATTACTTAATGCCAAAGTGTATAGGTCTCATTTGACCTTATAGCTGTCGAAAATCAGACATTGAACAAGCACATGTGAGCTAGGAAGAAAACAAATGCAAAAAGGCAAAAGTAGATCTAAGATTCCCTCTTTTTGCTTTTCTTACAAACTAAGCTATCTTCCATGTTCTTCCTTGGCTCTTCATGGCCGGTTTTGGAGCCCCATTCAGACCTTAAATTCGTGACCTACATGAAGGAGAAGACAAGGCATGTGACATTGAAAAATCAAAGAATAAACTCACCTTTTCTCACCTTGTCTTCTAGCCAAAATAATTGTCTTGCCAACTCTTGCCTTGTCACACCTCACATGCCCTATAACATGGCCGGTTTTTAATGCTGGAAAGGAGTCATTTATTGAGCCAATCAACCATGAAATAAACTAAGAAAAGTATAGTCATTTGACATTAAAAATTGACAAAACAAAAAACAATTCCAAAGTGCAATTCCTAAGCATTTACGTGAGCTAGCTCTCACATTCCTCTCTTGCACTCATCTCCACCGAAATTGGTAAGCTCTCTCCTCTCTCTTCTAGCTTCATCTTCTTCCTTTGAAGCTCTTAAGTCCATTAATGGAGTTTTAACTTCTATCTTCACCTTTAAGGTAATTTCCTAGCATTTCTTGGCAAGTCTTGAAGCAAAACTCTTCCTAGCATAACAAGGTGTGTTCGGCCTCACTTAGTTCTCCAAGGGGATTGTCCAAACCAACATTAAACCAAGGAGCATCTCAAGGTTATCTTAAGGTAGGTTTTAAAGCTTGGAAATCCTTAAAACACATTTTTTGTGTGTAACCAAGTTCTACCTCTTCTAAGTCTCTTTTCTTCTTCATTTTGATGAAGGAAAAACTTGCTCTTCATCTACTCTTGGTGAGCCGAAATTGTAAGAGAAAAAGTCTAAGGTAAAGTCTTGAAAAACTACTTACAAATCTACTTAAGGTCTTTGTTGAAGATCTAACTCCTAAACACCTTCACCTCTTGCATAAAACGAAGAGGAGCATCAAGTTTACCTAGGAGAAACTTGGAGATTCAAGAAGAAGTTCAAGCACTTAACCACCTTTGTTAAGAAGTAAGTTTACTATATAAATCTTTATATTATAAGCTTTGTTAAGCTTCTAAAAATTGTACAAAAATTATGTACACCTCCTAGGTTTATTAATACCGAAATTATATGGTTTTTATATGCCAAAATATAAACTATAACATATATAGAAAATATTTACCTTAAGACACATTTTTGTGTCACAAAATTCATTTATGTTACAAATAAATTAGGCCGAAAAGTCATAGGCAAAAATGCTTTATTTTGAGCTTAGAATTTATATAAGACATTACAATAATTTATACATGAGTTATATGACTCCTATGAATTTATTTATAATTACTTAGACATAAATCCACTTTTATATAACATAAGGTCTCATTTAAATTATGGCCGAATGTTCTACTTGATAAATAAGTTTTAATGAGCTACTTAGGTATATAAACTTATATCATAAAGTTTGGTGAGTTAAAAATATTTTATTAGAGCTTAAATGACTAATTAAATAAGTTATGTGGCTAAAATGTAATTTTACAAAGTTTGGTGCACTTATTGTGAAAACCGTGAGCTAAAGGGGTATTTGGTGTAATTATAATATAATATAAGGTTAGGAATTAAGTTTATGAATTTTAGATAATTTAAACATGTGTTTAAGTAACACTTTATAAAGTTTTGGGCTATTATGTAATTTATAAAAGTTGTTATGAAAGTTTAGAATATATTAGTGGGCGAATTCATAATTAAGAGAATTATTAGATTCACTTTTGAAATTTTAAGGAATTAAATATTTAGACTATAGTTTATAAGTTAATAAGGAACTATTATAAAGTTTTGGGATGAAAATGTAATTATTGGAAAGTTCAAGACCAAAGCCGAATTCTTTTGGGTTAGTTTGGTAATTTAAGAATTTATGAATATATATTCGGCATTTATGGAGAATTAAAATTAAAACTATAGTTTACATGACATTATGTAAAGGTTATAAGATTTTGTGTTAGATTGTAATTATAAGGAATAAATATATATTGGCCGAAATTTAAGGGGCTAAGTTGTGGTTTTTGAGAGTTATAATATTTAAAAGCTATACACCAAAATATTAGGGGTGGCTTTGTAATTTAGCTAAATAAGAAGTTAAAACTCTATAATATAATGAGATTAGAATTTAATATTAAGTTTATGATTTTATGTGGTGGTTTTGTAAATAACCAAAATATAAGAGTAAGAATTTGGATTAAAATAAATATAGGTCCAACATGGATTTTTGGAGGAATTAGAAAGAAAGAATTTTTATTAAAGGAGTTATGAAGTTTAAACTATGACTTATATAGTTATAAGGAATTTAAAGATAACCGATGATTATTACTTTTGGTTAAAGGAGGAATGATGAAAACTATAAGAATTTTATGTCTATGTATGACATATAAATACAGTTAAGAAATTATAAGTTGTTATGTCACCTAGACAAATAAAATAAACAACAAATGCAATAAACACATATATGTGCATTAAAGGATTTATAAAGAAGTAAAAAGGAATAACAAATAGTTATACATAAAATCATGAAGTAATTAAAAGGGATAAAACCTCACATGAAATAACAAATAAGAGATTTGTTAAAAGATTCAATAGAATTATTATATAAGGGTAACATAAATTAACCCTTTCAGTTAAATCCTATTTTAGGACTTTGTTTGACCAGACGTTGACCGAGAATTAAACCAGCACAGTCTACGGTGAACGGTATGGGATTCTTGCAACCTGTTTTCTACCGGATTACACCGGCTTGTGTGCTATCTGTTGTTTGAATTAACGACCAAGATAATTATTGTAAACTGTTGTTTTACTCTTGCACACTGTGGTATTATTTTATGTGCGTGATTGTTGCTGACTACAACGTGTATGTCCCACGCATACAACACTACTATACCAGTGGACTAAATACCTGCGCTTCAGTACACCGAGGGCTTGTACTCAAGTCTCTCACTAACTTCAGTTCATAACAAACGTCATTATCCTAAACGTGATAATTGACAATACACATTGTGTTCTTGGTTATCGTCTTTAAATGACACTTAACAATTCTATACTTCGAGAACGAGGAGCCCAGTTCGATCTGGCCATGCATGCTACGGGAGTTGTACCTGTCTCAGGTCGTCTCCTACTACGTCGCGACGGAAAATTCAGTTGGGAGGAAGACTCTATTCCTCCCGGGACTCACGTGCCCTTCAGTTCGAGGAAGACTTTATTCCTCAGTGGGTTCTTATTTCCCACGCCATTCAGTTCAGGGTTTGACTACGTCATCTCCTGGGGTTTTTATACCCAACCTTCTCTATAACGAGGTCACTATACCTTCATTATCTCAGTTATTCAGTTATACTTGTCAGTCCCATTGTGTGGACCGACTATCATTAAAAGAATTCAGTTCAGCTAACTTGACCTTCTGTGTCTTGTTCTATGTGACATTATTGTCCTTGTGTGGATACTTGTTATCATCAGATTATGCTTGTTTACAGCTTTATAAAAAAAAATGAACTGCATGTGTTCGACAAAGTAGTTGGTGTGGCCCGGTAGACGATGGGCTGCACGTTTTCCATACCAGCATTGTTTGCTGAGCCCCTTTGGGGGCACCCCCATTTTTCAGGTACCTGAAGTATAAGAAGATCACTACACTGAGTGTAGGTGGGGTAGACCAAGCTTTGGGAGTCTACTATTAGTTAATCTTTTATTTCAGTATTGTACTTGAGTTTAATTCCTATTATCTCGGGTTGTATCTGTATTCCAGACCGTGACATTTGAGGATTGTATTTGGACTTAGCCTTGTTGGTCACAAGGGTGGCCAACGGCATTGTAATACCGCCCGTTTGTTGTATTTATTTCCGCTGTAGTTATATTTTATTTGGGAGTGATCGCCGTTCAGTTTATTGGATTTCGGGTTGGGGTATTACAAAAAATGGTATCAGAGCGTAGTTACGCTCTGGATACAAGGATACACCGAGATTAGGATTTCTAAGACTTTAGATTAAGGGTTGAGAGATAGTATTGAAAAGAGTTTAAGTTAGTTTTACTTAGACTACTATCCAAGACCAAGATTTTGACCACAGTGCCTAATATACCTCAACATCCTGCAGATGTCAGGAAGAGGAGGACGACGTGGACAGGCTGATGAGGAGCCAAACATCAGGCTGGCAGACATTGCCACCTTAATTGCTCAGGCTTTTGCACAGGCGGGGGTTGCACAGCAGCAGCAGCTACCTCCACCACCACCACCCAGAGAGAGAGATTGGGTGAAGAGTTTGGCCGATCTCAGGCCAACTCCCTTCAAAGGGCAGATTGACCCTACACACTTAGAAACTTACATCATGGAGATGGAGACAGCGTTCGAGACGCTTGCAGTCCCACCTAGGGAGAAGGTAAGGCTTGCTGCCTTTTACCTGAAGGATGCAGCTAGAGATTGGTGGAACATGGTGAAAGCCGACCACCTGGATGACCCAGCCTTTACTTGGGGACACTACACTGCACTACTCAGGGGCAAATACTACCCGGCCCACACCAGGATGGTGAAGACTAGGGAGTTTGATGCATTGGAGCAGACGGGGAAGATGACCGTTGATGAGTATTATGCTAAGTTTACTTCACTACTCCGACTACTACCCGGGATAGGTTATTCGGACCAGATCTTGGTCGACCGGTTTTATGGGGGACTAAGCCCTCGACTTCAGTTTGGGATGGACCAGCATCCCCACCAGTTTACAGGTAAAACAGGAGTAATGTGATCAGTGAAATTTTATTACCTACTTCCCCATGAGAGAATTGGAAATTGACACCTTAAGATTTCAGGAATGTTACCATGCTGCCTCCGTTGTGGAGATTACTTGCAAGAGAAGGGATGCTTTGAGCTCCCAAAAGAGGAAGGACGGACCTGGTGGCGAAGATGCCAAGCAAGGGAACTCCTACAGAAGGAACAACCCTATCAGAAAGGCCAGGGGTCCTATCAAGGAAAGGGGAACCAAACTAATGGGAACCCTCAGTCAGGAACCTACGGAGCGGCAGCTCCACAGAAAACTTACCCACCTAAGGGTAGGCACCTTAATCGAGCAGCTAGACTTGAAACTTTTGTGATTACCTTAGTACCATTGGACTGTGTAATTAACCTTGATTTTATTAGGTTCTGGATCTGGCTCAAATACGGGCCAGAAGTATATCCGCCGATTCAACTGTAAGCAATGCGGAAAGGATCACCCCGGCGTTGACTGCCAAGGGGAGAAAGTCATGTGCCGCTACTGTCAGATACTCGGGCATCGTGCCTTCGAGTGTATCCGGAACCCGGAGAGCAGGAACTACCGCCCGGGAGCAAAGCCAAACCCAGGCCAAAAGAACGGAGCTAGCGATACTCGCCCTCCACCAACCAACCAAGCTCAGGGGTATAAGGGCAAAGGCCCAGCATCGGGACCTGCCCTACATGTCATGGACCGCTCAGATGAGGCTGGTCCTTCTACAAACCCAGGTATTTCTAAACCGTGTGAACCTACTATTGAGCAATGGATGATGTGAATGAGTGCTTGCATGCCTTGATTGTCTAATTGAGTAGGAAAGAATTAGTAAGACTCATTAGTAAAATTTAAACCACGTAGGAAGCTATAAGATATGCTTTCCTATCCCCTCACCGCCCTCCCTGGAAGGAAACACTATCAAAATACAAGAACCAGGGAACGAACAATGTAAGGTTATCCAACCAGGTTTGATATTACTCAAGGGATACCTAACACCGGAGACGCAAATTGCAATCATCAGAAAATGTCAAGAATTGGGAGCAGGACCAGGAGGGTTCTACACTCCAGAATTTCCAGGAGGATCAAAAATGAAGCTGAAAATGATGTGCCTAGGAAAGGATTGGAACCCTTACACAAAAACCTACCAAGATACAAGGAATGGAGATGGAGCACAAGTACCAAAAATCCCTGAAGAATTTTTACCAATTGTGGAACAAGCAGTTAATACCGCTCAACAGCTAGAAGAAGATCCAGTTCCCGATCTAAGGGCTGATCTATGCATCATCAACTTCTATGAAGAAGGAGGCCGTTTAGGACTACACCAGGACAATGATGAAACAAAGGGGTCCCTTGAACAGGGAATACCAGTATTATCTTTGTCGATTGGAGATGACGCAGAGTTCCTTTATGGCGAGCAGAAGCGTGTGGACCTTGCAAAGAAAATCTTATTGAGTTCAGGAGATGTTTTAATAATGGGTGGGAAGTCAAGGTTGCTATACCATGGAATTAAAAGGGTTAAGCTAAACACAGCACCTTCGACAGTGATAAACACCACTCACATGAGACCAGGAAGATTAAGTTTGACCTTTAGAAAGTATTAGTGTTGTAATTGTTTGAACATCTGAAAGGAGATCATCTCATCAGTGAAACATTATTGTTATGAAAGTGAATGTCTTTGGACCATCATATATCAAAGTACTTACTCAGATCTATTATTAGGTTGTGCTAAGGAGACGGAAGGTGCCTTAAGTATACTTACTGAGGAGGAGGCCAGCAAGGGCGGCGCGATCCTCACTGGTACCTTTCCGGTTAATGGAGTGGATGCATTAGTACTGTTCGACTCCGGGCCTCACATACTTTCGTTTCGCCTCGCTTGCGGGGAAGTGGGGCTAGACGCTGTAGAGTTACCTGATTTTAAGGTGGCACTCCCGTCTAAGGAGAAGATCAGTTGCACTCGTCTTTATAGAGGAGCCACTATCAGTATTAAGGAGGAGGAATTTCCTATCGATCTTATTGAGTTCAGAGGTTTAGGATTCGACGTTATAGTCGGGATGGACTGGTTAGGGCGGCACAGAGGCCGCATTCTTTGTGCAGAGCGCAGACTGTTGCTTAAGAGCCCATCAGGAGTGACAGTATCTTACCGTCAGAGCCCTAGGGCACCTTCAGTGAAAGTTTATCTGCTATGTCTATGTACAAGCAAGTCAGGAAGCATAAGGAGGTATATTTATGCTATGTTCAGGATGTGGAGCACGACCCTGATTTTGATGCAGGTGTGCCAGTAGTGTCAGAGTTTCCGGATATTTTTCCAAAGGAACTTCCAGGCTTACCGCCATCTAGAGAGGTAGAGTTCTCCATTGAATTACTACCAGGTACCGGTCCATAGCTAAGGCACCGTACCGTATGGCACCAGCAGAGATGGCTGAGTTGAAAGAGCAGCTAAAAGACTTATTAGACAAGGGATACATACGACCTAGCGTATCTCCTTGGGGAGCACCAGTGCTTTTTGTGAAAAAGAAGGATGGAAGCCTTCGGTTATGCATCGATTACAGAGAGCTTAATGCAGTATCGGTGAAGAACAAATATCCACTACCACGGATTGATGATTTATTTGATCAGCTGAGAGGAGCAAAAGTATTTTCGAAGATCGATTTAAGATCAGGCTACCATCAGATACCCATCAGGGAGCAAGATATAGAAAAGACAGCATTCAGAACACGGTATGGCCACTATGAGTTTACAGTTATGCCTTTTGGCTTGTCAAATGCACCTGCAGTCTTCATGGATTTGATGAACAGACTATTCAGAGAGCAGCTGGATAAGACCGTAGTTGTCTTCATCGACGACATCTTAATCTATTCAAAATCAAAGAAGAGCATGAGAGTGACCTCCGACATGTACTTGAGATCTTAAGGGAGAACCAGCTTTATGCTAAGTTCTCCAAGTGTGAATTTTGGTTAGACAGAGTTTCCTTTTTAGGACATGTCATCTCAGACGCTGGGATCGCAGTGGATCCAGCAAAAATAGAAGCAGTTCGCACTTGGCCTAGGCCAAAGACAGTGACGGACATCAGGAGTTTCCTTGGTTTAGCAGGATACTACAGAAGATTTGTCAGAGACTTCTCCAAAATAGCCAAACCTATGACCAGCTTAATGAAGAAGGATGCACCTTTCACATGGACTACTGAATGTGAGACCTCATTCGAGCTTCTGAAGAATGCTTTGACATCAGCACCAGTTTTGACTATCCCTGAAGGCACAGAGGGTTATGAAGTTTATTGTGATGCATCAGGAAGGGGATTAGGGTGTGTACTCATGCAGAATGGGAAGGTAGTCGCCTACGCTTCCCGACAGTTGAAGAAACATGAGGAAAACTATCCCACACATGACTTGGAGCTTGGAGCTATTGTTTTTGCTTTGAAGATCTGGCGCCACTACCTGTATGGTGTCCAGATGACCGTATATTCGGATCACAAGAGTTTGAAGTATGTATTCACCCAAAAGGAATTAAACATGAGACAAAGAAGATGGGTTGAATTTCTTAAGGACTATGACATTGATTTGCAGTACAAGGAAGGGAAAGCTAATGTTGTAGCAGACGCACTGAGTCGACGAGCACATTCCCTAAATGCCATTGTGGCTAGCTCGAGTCTTATGGACGACATACGTAGGCACAGCAGAGTGATCAGCGAATGATGGAGATCAGTCAGAAGTTGTCTGACGGTACATTTGAGAGTGGGAAATATGAGTTCCAGTTACATGATGATGGACTCATCAGATTGAAGGGCAGATTGTGTATTCCCAGAGACAGCACAGATATTAAGGAACATATTCTACGAGAGTCCCACACTTCTTCCACATCTGTCCATCCAGGAGCTTCTAAGATGTACAAAGATCTAAAGAGGTATTTCTGGTGGAGTGGTATGAAGGGCGACGTGACAGAGTATGTGATTCGATGTCTCACTTGTCAGAAAGTGAAATTCGAACATAGACGACCAGGAGGTATGGTACAGTCTATGCCAATTCCAGAGTGGAAATTTTATGATATCTCTATGGACTTCGTGGTGGGATTGCCACCTACGAGAGGAGGACTTAATATGATTTGGGTCGTTGTTGATCGATTGACTAAGGTTGCTAGGTTTATTCCGATGAAGGACACTTGGAAAGTGCCAAAGTTAGCAGAACTATTTGAGCACGAGATTATCAGACATCATGGAGTACCTAAGACTATTGTTTCAGATCGAGACACTAGATTTCTCTCACGATACTGGCGAGCTACTCGCGAGGCACTTGGCACTGAGTTGAAGCTTAGCACAGCATTTCATCCTCAGACAGATGGTCAGTCAGAGAGGACTATTCAGACTTTAGAGGACATGCTACGAGCATGTGCCTTGGATTTCCAGGGCAGCTGGATAGATAGATTACATCTCTCGAGTTTGCTTATAATAACAGCTATCACGCCTCTATACAGATGTCACCTTTTCAGGCTTATATGGCAGACCATGCCGCACACCTTTGTGCTGGGACGAGTCTAGTGAGACCGTCATCATTGGGCCTGAGTACTTGGAGCAAGTCCAGGCAGAAGTTCAGCAGATCAGAAACAATATGAAAGCAGCACAGGACAGACAGAAATCATATGCTGATGAGAGGCGACGAGACCTTGAGTTCGCAGTTGGCGACCAGGTATTTCTACGAGTTTCACCCATGAAGGGTGTATTCAGATTTGGTCAGAAGGGCAAGCTAAGCCCGAAATTTGTAGGACCCTACGCTATCATAGAGCGGGTGGGCCTAGTGGCATATCGACTTGATTTGCCAGCGAGTTGGGCAAAGTACACAATGTTTTTCACGTGTCTCAGCTTAAGAAATACATGCCTCATCCTTCTCATGTTCTACAACCAGAGACACTCTCTTTAGAACCAACAATGCGGTATGTGGAAACACCGCAAAGAATCTTAGATAGAAAGACACGAGAGACTCGAAACAAGTCTGTGAGCCTCGTGAAGGTTCTTTGGTCGAACCACGATGTGGAAGAGGCCACATGGGAACTCGAAGCTGATATGCGAGCGAAGTTTCCCTCATTATTTACCGACTAGGCACTTTAGTCTAGGGTACGGGGGCGTACCCCTTCTTTTTGGGGGGTAGAGCCTTTTTCATTTTTGAGTTTAGTGTGCATTTTGTTGCACCTTTGTGCATTGCATTTGTTGCTTTTGTGCATTTCAGTTGTTGCACTTTTGTGCATTTCAGTTTTGCACTTTTGTGCATTTCAGTTGTTGCACTTTTGTGCATTTCAGTGACATTTTGTCTTGTAAGTGTTCTTGTGTAACACTGTTCAGTATATTTCAGTGACGCTTTGTCTTGTATGTGTTCTTTTGAGACACTGTTTTTGAATGTACCTTGTACTTCTACTTGATGGCGTGTACTTGTTACACTACAATGAAAAGTTTATGTGCACTACTCTGCACTATTAAGATATGAAAATGACTGTGTTATTACATTACACTATATGGTTCCTAAGTATTCCTGTTGTGTTTAATGTACACTGTGAACTTAGGAATATTAGAGACTTGGGACTTGATCCCTACTAGATTGAGTTGTGGATACTTAGTGGAACTTGATTCCCCACAACATTATAATTTAGATATGAGACTTCGGGGCGAAGTCCTTTTTAAGGGGGGTAGATTGAAATACCCCAAATCTAAATAATATCATTTAATCATTATTTATTGGAATATAATCCAAATATAAATCATTTCACGTACGCATGCAAACCCATGCATGAAAACGTTACGTAAAAACAGTCGTTTCACCATAAACGCTAAAACGCCTTAGAAACATGTGATCAAGCATGACCTTGTATGACCTTCTAAAACTCAAACCAAATGGTCATACACTCATTATATGAATATAAACATATTCCCTAAGCTATATTCAGTCAAATACGCAAAGTGCTCGGGAGTGCTCACGCCCGCTCCTTAAAGCACGAAAAGTCCGGAGGAGTGCCGAGGTGGCACGAACTCCTATAAAATTAATTCCTAGAGTTCCTAACATCATTATTTATCATTCTAAAGAGAACTCACGAAGTGGTTTCTCAAAATTCAACAAAATCCTCGGGAGTTTTCTTAGCGCTCCTTTTTGGCCCGGGAGTGTCCCGATGGCCCGTAAATTATGTCACGGGTTGATATAACCCCATATAACTCAATGTAACATCTTAGTATATGTTTATTTACCATAATAAGTGTTTACAAACACTTGGAACTCATAAAAACAATTAGTTTCCAAAAAAGTTCCTTAGAGCACAAAAACACACCTTCGGGTGTCACGAAAAATGCGTTTTACAATTGCCTTGTAGTTTTTGACATGCCACGAATTGGTAATCTTAAAAAGGGTTAAAATGACCTTCTAAATCAGTTGGTGTGACTAGTCAACAAGGTCATCTATAGGGGCCGATTTTAAGGGCAAAAACTAGTATAAAAATTGCTTTAAAAGTTTATTAAAGGCTTAAAACATGATGACTCACCATCCCATGTGTTATATTACTTAATGCCAAAGTGTATAGGTCTCATTTGACCTTATAGCTGTCGAAAATCAGACATTGAACAAGCACATGTGAGCTAGGAAGAAAACAAATGCAAAAAGGCAAAAGTAGATCTAAGATTCCTTCTTTTTGCTTTTCTTACAAACTAAGCTATCTTCCATGTTCTTCCTTGGCTCTTCATGGCCGGTTTTGGAGCCCCATTCAGACCTTAAATTCGTGACCTACATGAAGGAGAAGACAAGGCATGTGACATTGAAAAATCAAAGAATAAACTCACCTTTTCTCACCTTGTCTTCTAGCCAAAATAATTGTCTTGCCAACTCTTGCCTTGTCACACCTCACATGCCCTATAACATGGCCGGTTTTTAATGCTGGAAAGGAGTCATTTATTGAGCCAATCAACCATGAATAAACTAAGAAAAGTATAGTCATTTGACATTAAAAATTGACAAAACAAAAACAATTCCAAAGTGCAATTCCTAAGCATTTACGTGAGCTAGCTCTCACATTCCTCTCTTGCACTCATCTCCACCGAAATTGGTAAGCTCTCTCTCTCTTCTAGCTTCATCTTCTTCCTTTGAAGCTCTTAAGTCCATTAATGGAGTTTTAACTTCTACCTTCTACCTTAAGGTAATTTCCTAGCATTTCTTGGCAAGACTTGAAGCAAAACTCTTCCTAGCATAACAAGGTGTGTTCGGCCTCACTTAGTTCTCCAAGGGGATTGTCCAAACCAACATTAAACCAAGGAGCATCTCAAGGTTATCTTAAGGTAGGTTTTAAAGCTTGGAAATCCTTAAAACACATTTTTGTGTGTAACCAAGTTCTACCTCTTCTAAGTCTCTTTTCTTCTTCATTTTGATGAAGGAAAAACTTGCTCTTCATCTACTCTTGGTGAGCCGAAATTGTAAGAGAAAAAGTCTAAGGTAAAGTCTTGAAAAACTACTTACAAATCTACTTAAGGTCTTTGTTGAAGATCTAACTCCTAAACACCTTCACCTCTTGCATAAAACCGAAGAGGAGCATCAAGTTTACCTAGGAGAAAGCTTGGAGATTCAAGAAGAAGTTCAAGCACTTAACCACCTTTGTTAAGAAGTAAGTTTACTATATAAATCTTTATATTATAAGCTTTGTTAAGCTTCTAAAAATTGTACAAAAATTATGTACACCTCCTAGGTTTATTAATACCGAAATTATATGGTTTTATATGCCAAAAATATAAACTATAACATATATAGAAAATATTTACCTTAAGACACATTTTGTGTCACAAAATTCATTTATGTTACAAATAAATTTAGGCCGAAAAGTCTTAGGCAAAAATGCTTTATTTTGAGCTTAGAATTTATATAAGACATTACAATAATTTATACATGAGTTATATGACTCCTATGAATTTATTTATAATTACTTAGACATATAAATCCACTTTTATATAACATAAGGTCTCATTTAAATTATGGCCGAATGTTCTACTTGATAAATAAGTTTTAATGAGCTACTTAGGTATATAAACTTATATCATAAAGTTTGGTGAGTTAAAAATATTTTATTAGAGCTTAAATGACTAATTAAATAAGTTATGTGGCTAAAATGTAATTTTACAAAGTTTGGTGCACTTATTGTGAAAACCGTGAGCTAAAGGGGTATTTGGTGTAATTATAATATAATATAAGGTTAGGAATTAAGTTTATGAATTTTAGATAATTTAAACATGTGTTTAAGTAACACTTTATAAAGTTTTGGGCTATTATGTAATTTATAAAAGTTGTTATGAAAGTTTAGAATATATTAGTGGGCGAATTCAATTAAGAGAATTATTAGATTCACTTTTGAAATTTTAAGGAATTAAATATTTAGACTATAGTTTATAAGTTAATAAGGAACTATTATAAAGTTTTGGGATGAAAATGTAATTATTGGAAAGTTCAAGACCAAAGCCGAATTCTCTTGGGTTAGTTTGGTAATTTAAGAATTTATGAATATATTCGGCATTTATGGAGAATTAAAATTAAAACTATAGTTTACATGACATTATGTAAAGGTTATAAGATTTTGTGGTTAGATTGTAATTATAAGGAATAAATATATATTGGCCGAAATTTAAGGGGCTAAGTTGTGGTTTTTGAGATTTTGAGAGTTATAATATTTAAAAGCTATACACCAAAATATTAGGGGTGGCTTTGTAATTTAGCTAAATAAGAAGTTAAAACTCTATAATATAATGAGATTAGAATTTAATTTAAGTTTATGATTTTATGTGGTGGTTTTGTAAATAACCAAAATATAAGAGTAAGAATTTAGATTAAAATAAATATAGGTCCTACATGGATTTTTGGAGGAATTAGAAAGAAAGAATTTTATTAAAGGAGTTATGAAGTTTAAACTATGACTTATATAGTTATAAGGAATTTAAAGATAACCGATGATTATTACTTTTGGTTAAAGGAGGAATGATGAAAACTATAAGAATTTTATGTCTATGTATGACATATAAATAGTTAAGAAATTATAAGTTGTTTATGTCACCTAGACAAATAAAATAAACAACAAATGCAATAAACACATAATGTGCATTAAAGGATTTATAAAGAAGTAAAAAGGAATAACAAATAGTTATACATAAAATCATGAGTAATTAAAAGGGAAAAACCTCACATGAAATAACAAATAAGAGATTTGTTAAAAGATTCAATAAATATATAAGGGTAACATAAATTAACCCTTTCAGTTAATCCTATTTAGGACTTTGTTTGACCAGACGTTGACCGAGAATTAAACCAGCACAGTCTACGGTGAACGGTATGGGATTCTTGCAACCTGTTTTCTACCGGATTACACCGGCTTGTGTGCTATCTGTTGTTTGAATTAACGACCAAGATAATTATTGTAAACTGTTGTTTTACTCTTGCACACTGTGGTATTTTATGTGCGTGATTGTTGCTGACTACAACGTGTATGTCCCACGCATACAACACTACTATACCAGTGGATTAAATACCTGCGCTTCAGTACACCGAGGGCTTGTACTCAAGTCTCTCACTAACTTCAGTTCATAACAAACGTCATTATCCTAAACGTGATAATTGACAATACACATTGTGTTCTTGTTTAACGTCTTTAAATGACACTTAACAATTCTATACTTCGAGAACGAGGAGCCCAGTTCGATCTGGCCATGCATGCTACGGGAGTTGTACCTGCCTCAGGTCGTCTCCTACTACGTCGCGACGGAAAATTCAGTTGGGAGGAAGACTCTATTCCTCCCGGGACTCACGTGCCCTTCAGTTCGAGGAAGACTTTATTCCTCAGTGGGTTCTTATTTCCCACGCCATTCAGTTCAGGGTTTGACTACGTCATCTCCTGGGGTTTTTATACCCAACCTTCTCTATAACGAGGTCACTATACCTTCACTATCTCAGTTATTCAGTTATATCGGTCAGTCCCATTGTGTGGACCGACTATCATTAAAAGAATTCAGTTCAGCTAACTTGACCTTCTGTGTCTTGTTCTATGTGACATTATTGTCCTTGTGTGGATACTTGTTATCATCAGATTATGCTTGTTTACAGCTTTATAAAAAAAAAATGAACTGCATGTGTTCGACAAAGTAGTTGGTGTGGCCCGGTAGACGATGGGCTGCACGTTTTCCATACCAGCATTGTTTGCTGAGCCCCTTTGGGGGCACCCCCATTTTTCAGGTACCTGAAGTATAAGAAGATCACTACACTGAGTGTAGGTGGGGTAGACCAAGCTTTGGGAGTCTACTATTAGTAATCTTTTATTTCAGTATTGTACTTGAGTTTAATTCCATTATCTCGGGTTGTATCTGTATTCCAGACCGTGACATTTGAGGATTGTATTTGGACTTAGCCTTGTTGGTCACAAGGGTGGCCAACGGCATTGTAATACCGCCCGTTTGTTGTATTTATTTCCGCTGTAGTTATATTTTATTTGGGAGTGATCGCCGTTCAGTTTATTGGATTTCGGGTTGGGGTATTTCAAATCATACCAGCAAAGGTGCCAAGCCCCTAGGGGCATCCATATTATATTGCAGGTGAGAAGCAGCAGATGACCTGGTTTGGGAGTAAGATGGGGTAGACGTATTACGGGTTTAAGTATGACCTACGAGTTGTGCAAGTACTCTTGTATGGTAATCTATGTTAATAAGTTGTATAAGATGTAAGGAACTTGTAATTGTTTGCAAATGGTTAAGACTTGTAAGTATTAATTTTCGGTATATTCGGGTCCATCAGACCGTAGCTAGATCTTGGAGAATTTAATATGCCTAGTTAGTCACGTGGGTGACTAAAGGCGGTGACACCCATTATTGTAAGAATTCCGCTGCAATGTTAATATAAGTAAGTGGAGGTTTATGAGAAGAGTATAGCTTTATGAGTTGGCGTGTTACAGGGTTGACAATTTCTTAAACCATCTGGAATCGACCAATCTAAAAGGACCAACCCATATGCAACAATTTCTTAAACTCTTGGGTTTTGTACAACCCAAAACGACCGACCCATATATGTGGGTCAAACACTTAATTTGGCAGTTGTTAGGTTACAACCGTCAAAATAGATCAACCAAAATTCTTGATTTTGGTGGTTGTTTAAGAAACTACCAAAATATATAGACCTACAACCACCGAAACAGACTCCTACACTTAATTTGGTGGTTCACAACCCTCAAAATAGGCTGTTTGGAACCGTAGAAGTAGATTATTTTTCTTCAAGTGTCCATTCTCGTTAATGGTAGTATTTTGTATATCCTTGGACATTTGATATAGTCCCCCTATGTATCAACTTTTGTATAGGCTCATTCGGTTACTTATATATCATTACCTACTTGTTTTTGAAAGTTCACCATCGATTCAATTTCATAGTTGATCCGATCAAAACAACCAATAAAATCTGCCAATATACATGACTAACCAATCAAATAAGCGCAAAAATTAGACTAGTCACAAATGAACATAAGACCAACTAGGTGCCAAAAAAAGATTAACTAAGATCCTTGTAACACCCTACTCGATAAACTCGTAATAATCACTCTCGTAGGATAATTAAAGACGTCTCACAGCGGAAGTTAAACACATTAATCCTCACTTGGGTCTCATGTGCCATTACTCGCCCTTGCGAGTAAAGAAGCATAACGTAATAATTACAAATAACAATAACAACATTAATCCTCCTATGAGCTCTTTTTGTACATCCTAGGTGCCTTATTATTTTTTGGAACTATGGTTGGGGTGTTTATTGTCAGCATTGCGCTGTTTTGTTCACTCCTTTTTGTCAAGCTATTTTCCGCTTTGTCAACACTAAGCTGCTTTGTTCACTCCTAGGGAGGCTTTTGTATATCCACCCCAACAGTGTTAGCACCTGATTAGTTAACAGATATATAATGCTTCTATATATCTAACTATTCTTTAATTCTTTATCAATATATATACATTATTAAAAAAAAAGGATACCTCTGAGTATAAATTTTATACCACCAAGTAGACACTTTTCAACAAACAAATATTATACATCCATACGCTATCATATATATTATCACACAATTTACGAAAGTGATGTAGCTAGAATGTAGTACACTCAATTGTAATTTCTTTTAATTCTATTACTAAACCATCTTAAAGAGTGAATCATGTGATGCGATTTTTTAATTTATTTTGGTAATGTCTTAGACCCTAAATTGCGTTTCTTTATCATCCAAATTGCCTATAATTCGGAATTTTTTAAAACATTAATAATTGGACACCTACGTGAATCCCGACATACATCGATCGATCCATAAGCATAAATTATATATATAATTGAACGTTAATTACATTGGAGCAGCAGTATATATTCATCAATGGCAGCTCTCAATGTCTTGATAGAAGTGGTTTTTAAAGTTGTCCAATTGGTCTTTCTTCAAGCACACGAACACATTAAGTTGCCCTTGTTCTTCATTATCTTGACCAGGCATAATAATAATGGTGCCTTCACACTCATCCTCAAGTGGACGCATACACATCTCTTTTCCCCACCCAAAATCCAACCCATAGAGTGGTAATCCCAACCAACTTACAACACCAACATCCATTTTCACTTTGGAGTGATGTATGTCACTTACAACAACCTCACCTTTTGGATTGGTTATTGATTTTGAAATTTTCATGTCTTGAATAAAAGACCTAATATACTCATCTGTAACGTGATTTATGGTTTGCCTTATAGTCTCACAAGTGAAAGAAAGTGGGTGAGAGATGATATGTCCCGCAATACTAGTGGCTGCAATGGATAACACTGCGTTGCCAAGGTACTGAGATGGTAAAGGGGATTGAATGCGGCCTCGCATATCAACCGCTATGGCTAATGCCATTGGCACCAGACTCTGATCATCATATCCCATTGTCCTTGCGAAGCACCTCCATAAATATGCAGTGACAACTTCATAACGACTATAAGGGCGACTGTTATTATCTTCATGAGGACCAGCAACTATTTTCTTAAGGTTCTGGACTTGAGTTTTTGATAATGCTAATATTTCCCTTGTGAGCTGCTGGATCTTTGTCTCCTTGACATCTTCCTTGTTAGTATGTGGCTGCGCCTGCGCCTGCGCCTGCCTTTCGTCATACGACTGTGTTTCGGGCAGTAGTTTTATAGCGCCTAATACTGAACGATCAATAAACGGGGTTGTCTCCATTGATTCGCCACGAGCAATCCTATTATAAATTAAACCACAAGAAGCGAAAGTTGATTATATTCATACATACATAAAAGAAGAAAAATCTAGCAAGTTAGTACCTAGCCCACTGTTTAAGAAAGTAAGTGGCACTGAGCCCATCCACCACCCCGTGTGACATCAAAATACCAAGACTATACCCTCCACACTGGAACATAGTAATCTGCACTTGAAGTAGAGGGATCTTATCCAACATCATTGAACTCAGATTATACTTGGGAATAAGTTTTCCAAATTTAGACAAATCTTTGAAATCCCCAAAATCGTCTAGCTTGTTGCTTGCCTCAGCCTCTATCAACACCGCACCTCCACCATCGCCGTCGCACAGAAGCTCTATAGATCCGATACCTAAGGGGTTATTATTCGACGTCTTCGTTTGGTGGCATATCATTCTACCCGTGAATGGATAAAAGTGAACTAAAGTGCGAGATAGTGAATCCCGTAAAGTGGTATTGATATCGTTGCTGCTGTTGCTGCGTTTGTAAAAGTAGACCCAGGGTATGTAGATGTAACTACCTAATTGATCTAGCTCAGTTAATGGAATAACGCCATTGAATGTAGGCTCTGCTGGTTCTACAAATTGGATGCGTTTAATTATCACCTCCGTCATGATCTCAACGCTTTCAATTTCACCCAAAAGCCAGCGCAATTTAATTAGTGTGAAAATATTCCTATTAATAAGATTCAGCCACGATCGAAAGATGAGCAAAGAAGCAAAGTAGGTGAGGAGGAGCTATTTTAACAGGAAAAGCTATGGAGTTAGAACGGAAGATGAGCAAAGAAGTAAGTAGGTGATGAGGAGCTATTTTAACAGGAAAAGCTATGGAATTAAAACGGAAGATGAGCAAAGAAGTAAGTAGGTGATGAGGAGCTATTTTAAAAGGAAAAGCTATGGGATTAGAACGGAAGATGAGCGAAGAATAAGTAGGTGAATGAGGAGCTATTTTAATAGGAAAAGCTATGGGATTAGAACGGAAGATGAGCAAGGAAGTAAGTAGCTAGGTGATGAGCTATTTAAACAGGAAAATGCATGGAGATTTAGGCTAGTTATTAGAGTAGAATATTGTAATAGTTTTTTCCCGAAAACACCAGCCATATATATATATATATATATTAAGCTTATCCCATATGCTAACTTGACGGTTTACTACTAGGCTTAGATTTCGAATCAAAATGAACAAATTATTGTAATAGTTTTGATTATTTCTTAATTGTGAGGATATGATTTTATACCGTGATAATATAAAAAGGAAGCAATAAGATAGTGATTTAAATGGTTCGATGGTCAATGATTGTTCGTTGATTAAGGTGCAATATTATAAGGCTTGATTGTCCGCTTCATAAGTTATGAGCCCAAATCTTATCAAAATCAATTTTCTCGTTTGCCAAGTTTTAATCATTATTAATGACGTGAGTTGCTTCCAATTACAAACAACGGGTAGAAAAAAACGCGCTAATTAATTTACTAATTCTATGTTTTAGGTGTTATTCTTAATCTAAACTTGCGATGATATGTTGAACTATCATCTCTTAAAAAAGTTTGTAGATACATCAATAGACAACAAACTTACCACTACACACAATATGTATCAATGGGGACAATTTATATAAGATCAATGAGGCAACATAAAATAACATAAAAACTTGCGCCCAAAGAGAAATCAAAGGAGCCAAGAAAGAGGATGTCTCTGTTAGTCATATCAATGGAGGTGAGTCGGCTCGTTGCCTCCGTTGGTGCGATCAATAGAGGCTAGTCACCCACTTCGCCTCCATTGTACAATCTTAGAGTTATTAATAGAGGCAACATGCATCAGGTTGCCTTGTTGCTTATATATATGGGAGGCAAGTATTAGTTGTCTCTCATGAACGGTTTACAGAGGCAAGATATGTTGGTCGCTTCTATTGTAGTATATGTACGGAGAGGCAAGTATTTAAGTTGCCTCACTTGTAATTAATTAAATATTAGAAAATAGCTAAACCTAAATATTTTTCTATTCCCCGTTCTTTTCTGCGTCATCTCTTCCGTCTCCCTCCTCTCCTCTTCCGCGTTCCCTCTAATTTTTCCTCCTTGTTTCTCTTCTCTTTCTTTGTTGCTCACCGGATCGGTCTATAATCTACATTTCTTTTGCTGCTCACCTGAACTTCAAACCGGAAGACCAGTTCGAGAGCAAGTCAGACGGAGAGTGATCTTCACAAAGTAGGTACAAAATCAATCTCCTCTTTCACTTTCACCATTCAAGCTGCTCATCTACGATTGCTTTTCAGTCGCCGATGTCGATATCTTATCACTCTTGGTTTGTTCTCGGTCAATTGCTTACACATCTTTCGCTACATATCAAGAAGCTCTCGCAAAATATAGCTAAACCTAGAATTAGTGTTGTGATGATTTGTAGTGTTTCATGTTGTTCAAAGAATCTTATATTTTCTATTAGTGTTTCATGTTGTTTCACTCTGATTCTCTTTATGGATACAGTTGGTTCGGTTAATTTGACCGTTTTTCCGTTTGTAGTACTGTTAGGACTAGTTTGGTATAGTGGCACATGTTATATAATATGGCCGGTGTATATTTCTCCCAATTAGTTTGTTAGTTACCTCTCTTGATATATATATATACTCATAGCTTGTTAGCTTATAGTGGTACAAAGTAATAACGTCAAGTAACAATGCATAGACACATATTCTCTCATAATTCTAGTTCCGATTTCCTCTATTTTTCATCGTTTCACCTCTATAGGCTCTTACATGGTATTAGAGCTCCGAGAGCTCCCTTTCCCTTTCTTTACAACAATGTCGGATCAAGATTTGAGCGACGATCAGATCGGGGAAGATAAAATTTAAAACCCTAACGATGAAGAGAAGAACGACTTAGAATTTCAAGGAAACACCACCGACGGAATTGGTGATTATAATGACCCATTCTATCTCCACCCATCGGATCAACCTACTTCTAACAGGAAAATTGTAGGGAAAACTATGTACAAAAGAATAAAATAATGAAAGAAATATAAAATAAAATAATAGACCCTACAACTCTACTACGGGTAGCAAACAATTCCCGGTCGGAGTATAGCGTACGTGAATATATTACCACCGAGAGTATCGAACCCAAGGGACTTATAGAAAACTAGTCCTAATCCTGGTAATTACCTATTCTATAATGAAAATGGGGGAATGTAAATGAAACTAATTAACTAAAATCCTAACTAAATGGGAGGTTTGGGATTAGATCAACCTAAGTACCCATATGATCACGCAATGCAACTTCAAGACCCAAACTTAACCAACCAACATGAATGCATCGGACATCCTGCTGGACACCAGATGCACAACATATTCAAATACTTTGAATGTGCCGGACAGAGGAGACCCGACAGTACACCCGACACGTTCAAACTGTAAATGCCACTCTCTTGCTTCGGAGTAAGAATACAAGAAACTCATCACCCATTAACAAACCGAGAAAATCATGCCACGAAATGAACAAGCTAATGGAGGAAGATGGGTTAATTCGAAATCTTAAGTCTTGCTCCCGTTGAGGCGTTGAAGACAACGTTAAAGACCACTAAGATTTGTCTAACCTATCCTACTCTTGAACTTTTCCTCCTTGAATAGAATTTGCATAAAGAGAATGAGTGATCAACTTATTCACTTGCAATAAGAACCAAAATCTTAATGAATGCTTGAAATTGTATTAAAATAATCATATTGTTACAAGGAAGACTCATCCCTAACCAATAACTACCAAGGATTCCTACTTCACCATCCACTCAAATAAAGAAGAAATACATAAGGGAGAAGGAGATTGGTCATAGCCTTAACCCTGACAAAGATCTTCTCTTCTTCTTCGTGGATGGATCCGTAGAAATGCCTTGGACACCAACAATGAAGTGGGGCAGAAATAGAGTTGTGAATGGAGTGTTTATGGTATGTTGAAGTGTGTGAATTGATGCAGACTCTCGGCCCATTTATAAGCCTTAATCGTGTCTGTTACCGGGCGTCGTGCCAGATTAGGAGTAGCCGGCACATGTCAAAAACGTGTCAACTGCTCAACGGTCCAAACCGTCAAATCCGCGAGAAAAGTGCATATGCCGGACAGGAGATGTCCGCATCATACCCGACACCAGCCAAATTACCAACGGTCAATAACTGCCATCGTTTGGTCAACCGTGGCGACTCTTCACTTATGCCGGATGGGATGTACCCGACATTGTGTCTGACAAAGCCTCTTTTCTGCTCTATTTGTGCCATGCAGGAGTTACCCGGCATCGAGTCCGGCATCAATTGAATTTCTGCCTAGAGAATCGTTCCTTGCATATAAAACATATAAAACATAAGACTAGACAAATAATACACTTTAATACATAATATAACATAAATAACATATATTTAACCTTATTTACACTAATATATTCCTAAATCTAATACAATAAATATGATAAGTCTGCGGCTTATCAAGTACCCTTAGTTTTGGATTAGCGGGATTCGATTCTTGGAAAAGAGCCGCCACCATCATGTCATGGATCTTGAGTTCCATTGCAAAAGATATAGCCGAAAGTATCATGCACTGCGATACTGCACATCGGATGTGGTCCACTGTTGGGGTAAAACCTAACGGTAAATTGTTGTTGGGGGTTTAACCTAACGGCAAGTGTATCGGTCGATTATAGCAAGTTTAAATCTCGGAGTATTCCCTGAGTATCGAACCAAAGGAAGTAGTGACTAGTTTAATTTCTACTTACACACAAACAAAAATAATATAAATAACAGGAAATTCGGGGTTTTTGTGTGTGATGGTGAATGTTGCAAAAGAGTTCAATAAACAATAAATAACAGGTGAATAATTCTTTTTATTTTGTTTGATAAAGGAAATTCGGTTTACTACTTCTCTTCTAGATCTGTAATTTCTTCCCCTAAGTGATTTCTACAGAATCCTGAATAAAACCCTAGAATAAGGATAACTCGTATTCGGTCTCCCACTCCACGAATTCTAATTAGCAAAGACCGAATCCTAACTCTCGTTATGAATCCACTGTTCACTAATTGCTTTAAGCATAGTCTAGATTAATGGTCAGCTAGTGTTTTAGAGGAATTACCATCTCTATACTAACTGGTTCTTTCCCTGTAGTCAATTGATAGCCGCAGTTCTCACTTATAAGCTAACAAACTGATAAACTCAATAATTGATCAGATTAAAAAGTTTAGGAATTCAGAAGGGAAAAGAACTTTATTCTATTGTACTGCAGAAAATCACAAAGGTTCAGAAATAATTGCTCTAGAGATACATAGTAAACCGAAATTAAAGGTGACTACTCAGCCATAGACAAAATAACAATGCTCAATATAAACATCATAAGGAAAGAGGGATTTAGCAGAAAAACTGATTTTAGAATCCGTCGATGATTCTGCAAATTCCACTCTTGTTTGTGTCACGTCCGGCTGTCTTGGGTCGGACGTAGATCCGGACGCCTTGTGCTCGCCAGTCCGGATCCGGATCAATCCGGACGCGTCTAAATGAAGTCCCGTGAGCAGGTTTCTCTTTGTGAGTGAGGGAGAAGAGTAACGGAGGAAATTTTGTGAATGGAGATGAAGGATTATCGTGGATGAACAGATGATATGGAGAGAGAGGAGGAGAGTGATGTTTAGACTCAGAGAGTTTGGTACGAAGTGAAATGGAGGCTGAGTGAATGCTTAAATAGGCTTAGAAATAGACATAGGTTAGTAGAAGTTTGGTGAGTTGGTGATTAATTCAGCATGGGCGTATATTAATAAGTGTTGTAGTATGGGTTAAACTGCCGCTCGGCTGATAATTGCGCCGAAAGCCCAATTATTAGCATGTGTTTTTATTTTTCGTTTCTGTGTGACGTCCGGATCTGTGTCCGGATCCGGACATGACTCAGAATTTTTAGATCTGAAACTTGGGTTATGTCCGGATCTGTGTTCGGATCTGGACAAGACACAAAACTTTTGGAGCTGGATCTCGGATCACGTCTGGCTTGCGTCCGGATCCGGACATGAGACGTCCGGATTTGCGTCCGGCCAAGTTGACCCGGACATGACCAATTTTTGTGTCTCTTCTCCTGATATGTTCCCCATTTGTTGCGTTGTAATCCTTATGATGTAAAATCTTCATTTCCTTGGGTTTTTCCTATATTTAGCATATAAAATACATCAGTTCTTATCAAAACATCAATCTTAGGAAAAACACATAATAAGTGGGAAACATTGCCTGAATTGTCACAAATAAAGGTAATTAAACCCTAAAAAGCCTATATGTTTCACACTTATCAACTTCCTCACACTTAAGCTTTTGCTTGTCCTCAAGCAAAATAAGGAATAAGAATATCTCTAAAACCGTCACATAATCTCAAGATCAAACAAGTGCAGGGTGAAATCAAACAAAGTGATAAATGAAAGAATAATCTTACTCTTTAGAGGTAGGTTTTCACAAACAGTGAAAGAAGAACAATTTTGTAAAAGCATAGAGATACTAGATTGTAGAAAACAAGTTAGCTTAGCTTAGGACTTTCCACCCATTTTCATTCCTCTAACCTTTGAATGACAAGAGGTGTGAAGTAATACCTTATTCCGTAATACCTTTCAACACCACGTACTCATGATTAAAAGCATAATTTTAGCTGCAATTATCTCTTCTGTAAGAGAATGCATTCTCCTTCAAGAATTATGTATAAAGCAAGCTAATATTGAAAATTTTTGCAGAGTTATTCCGTAACCCAGACTTTTCTCTCTATCCTTGAGATGGTGTTGGGCCAACTATCCTAGATCCCGAGACCTTAGGTAGATAGGTGTTAAGGCACCCTTAAGACTTAATAACCGGATAGACGAGGCCTGCTATTGTTAGGAAAGAATTTTTGATCAGCGAAGTACCTTGCCTTATCCTTTTCATTCCAAACATCCTCTTCATTTCCAAAATCCCAAGCTAAAATAATCTGGTTTCCACAACTAGCTAATCCACCTGGTTTCAGTGAAAATAGACTATTTTTGAAATAAAATTATTTATCAAACCTCATCAAGCAAACGATTCTTACGGTTGTCACTTGGTTTAATTTCAAATGTTCCTTTAATTATTTTATTGGTGTGCACAGTCATTAGAGCAGCAAAAAGCAAGTGTGGCATTAAAGACCAACTAGCATGTTTTTAGGGAAAGGCTTTCGTTCCCCACACTTAAGAGGAGCAATGTCCTCATTGGTCAGAAAAGAAATGCAGGTAAAAGAGCTTTCAAAACATGCTATACTCATAATAGATGTATGTGCAATAATTAAACCGCAACACAAGAAAGGTGGAACATTAATAAGTTAAAGTAGGAACTGAGACTCCCCTGGTGTCATAGATTGAGCAAGATGTCCTTCCTCATACTTGAAGTTTGGCAGAGGTCGAGATATTCCTCATGAGTCACAGACAGTATGCATTTTGTGCAGAGTAAAAGTTGCTAATTTTCCACTGGCAAGTATGACCACAGAATGAAGTGCATTAACTCGAACAACATGGAATATTTGAATTGTATGAGTAATGTTAAAGAAAGAGTTCTCCCGAGAATGCAAGCTTAGGAGACATTCAAAAGTAGTGTGGTTCCAGTTCCTGTACTTATAGCCATTCGTTTCGCAGTAGATGGGACATGTAAATAAATCAGTGACGAATGTTCTACTGCTCAGAGAAACAAGAAATTTTGCAATTCAGAATTTAAGCATTGGCAAATATAAACACCATCACTTCACCTGTCAGTCTCGTGTTGTACCGTTAGTTTTAACAAACAAAAAGTAAAGCAATTCAGAAAAATAGAAAAGTACAGAAAAATAAAACAAAAGGAAGCAGTAGAGATAGGATGGCTGTCACTGAGGTGGCGGTGGTGGCGGAGGTCTCGCGCCCAACTGGGCAATGAGCATCTGCATGAGCTGGTTGTTCTGGGCCTGCTGAGCGGCTGCCTCTCTCTGGTGAGCAGATGCCTCTGCCATGAACCGAGCAGTCTCTCGCTGAAAAGCATCACTGCGCTCCAAGCGCTCTGTGAGCATAGTCTGGGTGTCGCGGATAGAAGTCTGCTCTGCCTGGAGGTGCTCCTGCGTCTGGCGGATGTCATCTATGTGTCCCTCCATGCCCACCTGGCGCTGCTGGACATCCCCAAACTACTGCTGCACATCCCCGACCTGCTGTTGTTCAGCTCCATACCCCCAAACCGTTGCTCCATCCGCTGCTGCTGCTGGAGAATGGAGTCCATCAGAGTCTGCATCTCTGGTAGGATGCTCATCACTAGGGGCGTAGGGGGCGCCATGGTAGTAGTGGCCGCCGGAGTAGAGCTGGAACTCGCAGAGGTGCCTGTGGAACCTAGGCCCGAGCTGCCCTTCCCAGCTGCCATCATCTAGACAAACGAAGCCCCATCTCCTGAAGGTCTCGACGGAGATGGGTGTCTCCCCCTCCCTCATCTCAATATCGGTGAAGATCTCCTCGGGGAGGGTGACGGTAAGAAGATGCTGAATAAATATGGGAAAGATGGGGGTGATCTTCTTCTTTGTCTTCGGATAAGTCACCACCTTGTGCAGCTGTCTGAACATCACGAAGGGTAGTGAGAGCTGCTGAGAAGGTGGCGTGGGGCGGCTAGGAGATAATCTATGAGAATACAGTCCTCGTTAGAAGCTTCATTTCCGGCATGAGGCCGGATCTGATGATTGAGGATCTCTGCAAGGGTCCTCTGGGGAAGGGAGGAGAGGATAGCATAGGGAGCACAGTCTTATTTTCCTCACCCCGTCGGTGAGTAGTACTCCCTAGTGCTTGTAACCACCTAGACTTAGTCTGCCTAAGCTCCTCCTCCGTAAAATCTAAATGGGTCTCCGTATTATTGGGAGGAGTAAAAGAATTCCAAAAGTCTCAGGGGTTACCTCTACTTGGAACTAGCGCACGTAGGAGGTAATGCTGTTTGTCGTGTCTGACGCCACAGCATTGGCGTAGAATTCTCGTACCAGCTCCGGAGAGAAGATACCCTCGCCCATGCGCAAGATGCTTTGGCCCAAACCCTCAAATATGTTTGTAAGACCAGTGACAGATGCTGCCTCGGCGGTGATGCGCCGCTCGATGATGAAGGATCCACCCTGCTCATACCAAGCCCGGGCGGCAGCAGAGATGAAGCCGTCAGGACGGAGTGGGGTGGAGGCTGGCTCTGACTGGTCGTCAGGGCGTGGGTTCCTCGAAGAAGACCCCGTGCGTGTAGCACCTCCTCCTCTAGTGCGAGCCATATAAACAGTAAACAAATGCAGTAAGAAACCTAAACAGCAAGAAAACAGTAAAGGAAGAGCAACAGACACACAAATCTCAAAACCAATCGAGCAAAAAGTTATGTTTGAACACATTCTTGCACACAGTTAATTTATGAGTATCAAGGCATTAAAACATCCAAACATGGCAAATAATAACATTAAACAGTACAACATTAACCTAGAAAACAATTGCAGAAAATTTGGAAATTTTGAACATGTCCGGATCCACGTCCGGGTCAACTTAGCCGGAACCGATCCGACGCAGTTAGAAAACATAAAAAAATTTTGCCGCGACAGACAGCGTCGATTTCACACAACTCCAACCAGAAAGCTCACAAATTCCACATAGAACTTTTTTCTCATCCCAATCAACAAATTAACAACAAAAACTACCCAAAAGCGACCTAATCTACTACAATGTAACAAAAATTTCGAATTGAAACGAAAACTCGAAAAAAAAACCTGTTTCAGTTTGTGTTTTTGGTTGTGAATTTGGGGGTTGCGGCGACTGGGCGGGCTGAGTTCGTCTGGGCGGCGCGGCGGTGGTCGGAACGGTGGTGGTAGTGGTGCGGTAGTGGAGGCGAAAATGGTGGAAGAAGAGTGGAGGTGGTGCTGTGTGGTTTCTGGTTCGAGTACGTCGGGGAGAAGATGAAGGAAGAAAGAAGAAAAAAAAAGAAGAAAAAAAGAAGAAAGAAAATCGCGGCGCGCGTGGATTTTAGTAATGTCCGGAATTCCATCCGGATCCGGACGGGTTAGGGTTTGGGGGTGTCCGGTTTTGCGTCCGGCTAAACCAAGCCGGACGCGTTGAAAAAATCTCTTTTTTTATATATTAAAAATTAAAATCCACTAATCTAAAACACCTCATTTATTTAAAAATAAAAAGGACACATTACCCCAAATAATCAAATGAGATAAACATAAGAATTGCAGAAATTAAATAGCAAGAGTGTTAAAGGACTCCCTGATCTGTGGTGAACATTGCCATGATATTTCCCCACACTTGAGTTCAGTTTAGCATTAGAATGAAGTACCTGAAAGATTAAATCTGCAAAACCAAAAGAGCTCAAGTGGAACTAGGCAGAGTTATTTATTGAAATAGGGGAGTCGGGGCTCGTGCTGTAAATTGTAAGAATTCTCAATAGATTAAAAGAAAATAATATCATGTAATAGGAAAGTGTAAAAAGAAGGTGTAGAAGAGATTTTATACTGGTGGGTTGCCTCCCACCAAGCTGCCCATCTTTTCGGTCTTTGGCTAGACCGTTCAATTGTGTACTCAGCATGGCGGGTTGTAAACAGTGATCATCGAGTGAACTTCAGCACTATTACTACTCAAATAATGTTTTAGCTGGGATCCGTTGACTTTGAATGTCTCACCTTCTGTGTTGATTAGATCAATGGCTCTTTAAGGTGAGACACTTGTCACTGTGAATGGGCCGGACCAACGAGATTTTAACTTTCCTGGGAATAGTTTCAGGCGGGAGTTGAATAGAAGAACCTTATCCCCCACGGGAAACTAACGCTTGACCAACAGCTTATCATGCCACCTCTTCGTCTTCTCCTTATAAATCTTGGCGTTTTCATAAGCTGCCTCTCTAAACTCCTCCAGATCACACAGCTGTAGCTTACACTTCTCACCAGCCTTTTGGAGATCAAAATTCTATACCTTAATTGCCCAAAAAGACTTGTGCTCCAGCTCCACGGGACTATAAGAATAGTCCTGCATCAAGGTGTCAGTACAATCTAAACTGAAACAAGCATGAACATTAGAAGGGTGAGTAGCAGCCTTGGTCATATCAAATACAAGCTGCTCATCATGTAACCGTAATATAATCTTCCCTCCTTCCACATCAATTCGGGTTCTTGCTGTTTGCATGAATGGTCGACCTAAAATAAGCGGTACTACATTGTCCTCCTCCATGTCTACAATAACGAAATCTGCAGGGAAAGTAAAAGTACCAACCGAAACAGTTAAATCTCTTACCACCCCTCTAGGTAGAATAATTGACCTATCAGCTAATAGCAAAGTAATTCGGGTAGGTCCACATTCTACTAAACCAAGCTTCAAATGCATTGATAAGGGCATTAAATTAATACTCACACCTAAGTCACATAAACCCTTACCACACTTCACATTACCTATCGCACAAGGTATGACCGGAGTACCTGGATCATCAAGCTTAGGTGGAAGCTTCTTCGAAAGAACAGCTGAAACGCTCTCGGTAAGCTGCACAGTATCCTTCCCTACTAACGATCGCCTATTGGACAGGATGTCCTTCATGAACTTCGCATATATTGGCATCTACTTCAAAGCATCAGAAAAGGGAATGTTAATGGTTAGTTTCTTAAAGATAGTCAAAAACTTACCAAACTACTCATCCAAGTCTCTCTTCTTCAACCGGTTTGGAAAAGGAACTGGCGCTTTAGCCACTATGGCTGTGCACATGTGTGCACTATGTTTTGGTTGTTTAGTATGCATTGCATACAAAGAATTTGTGGTGTGCGGGGCATACGAGGTTGTTTGTTTAGTATGCATGGTATACAGTGAATTGTTTCGTATGCATGGCATACAGTGAATTGGTTTTGTTGGTTATGGTTGGTACGCGGGGCGTGGGTTGTTTGGTTTGTTTGTGTGTAATGTGCACTTGTATGTATGTATCTTACGAGATACTTGTTTGAATGTTGTATTTACGCCATGTGTGTGGTACCCTTCTTATGCTATTTGTGATATGTATTCATATTGCTTTACAGAATGATTACATATGGTATCGCCTAGAGACGAAATGAATCATTAGATATGGAATGTGGAACAATGGAATGTTATGGACACCTCAGGGAGGTTGTCAGGATTGGTAGAACTGATAGGAAATGGTGGTGCTGATGGATCACCTATATCCATATATGATTGAACTAACGCCACAACGTGATGGCTATGTGATGTATAAGCGCAATATGATGTGTGTAAATGATATATCACATAGATATACATTATGGGAACAATGGGTAGTTATACATTTATATATACTTACCTATTTGATTAAGAGACTTCGGGACGAAGTCTTTTTAAGGGGGGTAGATTGAAATACCCAAACTTATTAAACATGGATTAAATATCTAATCACATTAACCAAGGCCTAAACATGCCTTAAAAGTCAACTGAGCACAACAGTGGTCAACACAAATCAAGATGTTGCACCCTTTGACTGTTAAGGGTAAATAAATACCCAAATGAACTTCTTAGGACCTAAAAATTTGTCCTAAGTATATTAACACATTACTAAACACATTACAATCATTGGACAACACTCCAACACAAAGAACAAGAACTTCATGCTTCAAGGTCAAAAAGGGCAAAAATGTGCTCTAAGAATACCTTAAAGGTCTAATGACCTCTAAATGATATAAAATTGGATACATGATCAAATATCATGTAAGGAACACAATAAAACCGTTGTCAAGAAAACCAAGCTCAGAAACTCGTTGAGACACAAAATGTGCACTAAAACTCCTTAAAGCACGTTTTTGTGTAATTGTCTTCTAAATTGGTTTTAATTGGGCTAAAAGGTTATAAATACCTTTAAATATGATAAAATATCATATTATAACACGTAAGGAGTTTAATTCCAGAAATTTACAAATTTTTACAAATTTAATATTATAATATTAATAAAACCCTAACAGGGGCCCGCTTGAGTCAACATTGACTAAGAATGGTCAAGAGGTCAAAGTTTGACCCCTTGGACCACATGAGGTGGACATACACAGGCTGGGGGAGTCAAATTTCGTCACTTGCTAGCTTAATAAACAAGACTCCACTTGTTCCCTTAATTAAGGCTTACTTTTTGCCTTTTTATTAGTTTATACACTCCACTAGCTCCATTATTTGAATTCTCCAGCTGGAAAAACGTGTGAGGAGCCTCTCCTTTCTTCAATCAGCCGGCTCCTTGCTCCCTCCTTATCCCCTTGATGAGTCACCTTCAATTATTAGACAATAAACTAATTTAAAGCACATTTTCAACCTAATAATACCAATTCTAGTCACTCTCTCTCTCCTAGCTGCATTCATTTCGGTGAAGCAGCTCCTCCAAGCTCTCTCAACCGAACTTCTTCAGTTGGGAAGGTAAACCTAACTTCTAAGCTTCGAATTAATGGTTTAAGGCTTGTTTTTGGCTCTTTTTCTTCATCTCTTCACCACCTATGCTTAGATTTCATGGCTCATCAACTTCTATGGCTTATTCTCAGTGTTCTAAGGTTAGAACAAGAGCTAAACTCGGTTGCAGCAAGATAAGAGACCAAAGTTTCTCAAAATCTCATTTTAAGGTAAAAACATACCTTAAGCTTCTCTACAAGTCATCCAATTTTCTTCCTCTGATTTTTATGCGTTTATACACTCATAATCTTCATATTTACATGTTCAATCAGTTGGTTAGCCATTTGGAGCAAGGGTGGCCGAGATCCAAAGGAAATACTCTCTTTTAAGGCATTTTTCCAAGGTAAAACCTAATAACAAGGCAGCTTGTTGTTTTCTAGCTATTCCCTAGCCGTATTTTTTTCTCCTTTTCATGTAAATTCAGTTGGTATACCAAGATCTACAAGGAGTAGCTAGATCCAAGCCAAAAACACCATTTTTGGCATCTTAAACAAGGTAAAACTTAGCTATATTCCAAGCTAATTCACCCATGGTTTTATACCTTGTTCTTGAGAGTGTTTTGATACTCTTTCTCTTCTGGAAAAATAGGGCCGAAGTAGATCTATATCAAGCTTGAAGATCTAAGGTAAAAATCCATGATTTTCATGACTTAAATTACTTCTTATGGTTAGATCTTGCTTGGATACTAACTAGGCCTTATTTTCTGTTTGAAAACATGTAAGAGAAGCTTTGGAGAAATTCTCCTTAAGGTGGCGAATCCAAACAAGGATCTACCTAAGTTAAATCAAGGTATAAATCCCTTAAACATTAACTTTGCTAAGTTAATATGTTCTTAAACCAATTCTAATTAAATTGCCGTGAGTGAAGGAGAAAAATAAGGTCTTGTTTAACCTTAAAATGTTTAAGGAATGGTTTAATAAATTTTATAACTAATTAAACAAGCATAATTGTCAAATTTAAGACATTATGTGGAAGTTTGGTAAATAAATAAAAAGTGTGTGGTGAGGCCGAAATTTATATGTATTTTGGGACATTTATGTGTAATTTATTTTGCAAGCCAATGTTTGTAATAAGGCATGTATTTTAGGCCATTTTATTTACGCATTTACAAGTTTTTATTTAAGTTTAGGTGATATTCAATTATTACCGAAAAGAAGTGGGGCTTAGAAGTAATTAAATTAAATTAAATTTGGGGGCTTTAGAATAATAAGGCCGAAAATTAGAGTTAAAAAGGATTTAAAATTAAGTTTATAAGATTATATTAAGTTTTGGGGTTAAATGGTGAATTTTAGAAGTTTGGGTACTAAACCGTAATTATAAGGAATTGGTGGTCAAGGAAATATTAAGGTGGTCAACCTTGACCATATGCTAGGTTTTGACCAAATTAGATAAGTTAAATAACTTATTTAAGGTTTTATAATAAGATAAGTATCTTAAGGTGATATTTTCATAACATATGTGGTAAATATGTTATTACCGAAAATTAAGGGTGTACAATGGTATTTTAAACACCCATGGGCTATTAGGAATTTTTAGGAATTTATTGGAATGTTTTTGGAATTAAAATAAACTATATATGTATAATATATAGTTATTATGTCAGTATGACACTTTGGAGAAATATATGAGGTGGTATAGTAAATACCGATTATATATGGGTTAATAAAGGTAATAATAACCCTTTGGAGGAATTTGATGATTTTAGAATAATATAAGAGTGTTTATTAAGATATATGTATAATATATAGTTTTAATGAATTATGAAACTATATGTTATAAATAGGGCCAAATGGCAATTATAGAATAGCACAAGGGCTGTTCGGAATTTACAAAAAATAACCATAGGTTATACTCTTTTATAAGTTAGAAATGTTATATTAAATGGAACATATAACATGGTATGAATTAAGGGGTGATTTTGTAAATTAAGGAAACTATGGTTTATGGAAAAGAATAAGATTTTCTTATGGTGCCTGAGAGGCAATAATAAATAGTTTTGTATAAAAACTATAGGTTATAGGTTAAAGGGAATAAAAAATATCACATAGTATGATATTAGTATATGGTATAACATTACATAATGTTATGTGGTCAAAATGGGATTTAAATAAAGTTAAGGGCTATACCGAGTTAATAAGAGGGGAAAATGAATTTTAGACTAAGGTCTATAATGTTATAAATGTTACAACAATTATATGGTTTAGGTGGAATTAATATAAGGAAGGGTACTCACATAAAATAATGTGACAAACTATAAATAAAGGGAATTTATAAACTAAGGTATTTATTGAATAAACCTTAGGAGTTGTAATTATACAACATAAAACATTATTAGGATAATAATCTTAATACAAGTTGTATGATATAATACAACTAATGGGAATAATCATCTAAAAGAAGATGATCAAATGTAACATAAAATACAAGAGTTTATTAAACTCATAGGAGTTACCTACCTGGTAAATATATACATACACAAGAATAATGTATATAAGGTGGATATATATTTTGGTTAAGAACCATATGATTTAGTGATGGTGGTTATTTAAAAAAAAATATATAGTTATGAACTATAAGTTATGAGTTTTGGATACAATACAAAAAAATAATGATATAATACAATCATGCATGAATACATGCAACTATAGGTTACGTACCTAAATTAAATGGGTGGATAAGATTAAAAAGAAATATAACGAATTAAACTTAATAGTTGAAAAATATGGCGTATAGGTTTTAAGTAACAAAAAACCGACTGTTTTAGAGAAACCCGTAACAAACAACTGTAGAAAACAGGGGTGAACTGTCGGGGTTACTTATTATTTGGAAATACCGGATGTAGTTAATCATGGAGATTGACTTATAGTTTTAATACCGTTTAGATTATACTTCTGACAAGACGCTCGACGAGCTAGCGGACTACACGGAGCATAGGATCTTGCTGATTCATACTCCACCGTAATACGATCAGGGTGAACGGTATGTAAAGGGGTTTGATCCGAGTTGTCCTAAGGTTGCTCCTTGGGCTCGGATTTGGTTGATACAACTTGTATGTTGTTATGTGTCTCTGATTGTCTCTGAGGGCTTCCTCAGTCCAGACTTCTGTGTGATCTGTGACAAGATTGATTGTCTGAATCTGTTAATTAATATGCATGAATTGTATATTTATAGCTGCTTATTATTTACTGTTGTTGAGTTAACAGTATCGGTTCGTATATATGAACCAATATATATAAACGAACTAGCGGCTATGGTTCTATCTTATATGAGATATAAGGAACGTAAGTAAAACGTTGTAGCACTATGATAATAACATATACATATTATCTAAGACTTTTGTACGGAGCATTGGCCTTTTCTATACGCCGCTCTGTATCTAACACTGGATCCCGAGTTTACAGACTCCGGATTGGACTAATGACCTTAGTCTGCTGTGTTAGAAAATTTGGTAATGCGATGCGATGGTATAATTAATTAATTAAAGGAATGGAAGTAAAGCCAAGAGGATGCGGCTCTTGGTGCGCGCTGTGATCACAAAAACGATACCAGGATGTCCGCGTACGGGTCCGTAAGTATCAAGAAAATTTCCCGTGAGCTAGAATGGCTCGTTGGTCGGAGACTCTACCGTTGGAGTGGCTACTGCCGTGGGTGACCCGCCATAATATATGGGTAACTAGAGACATGTCGTTTTAACGAGACATTGTCACTAGGTATAACTGAACAACTAAAACAATTGAGACTTATATAGTGGCGAACAATATTGGTTTCTATACCATGGAGGAGACTTAATACTTGTTTATTATTCTCGTTGTTTCGCTTTGTTGTTCATTGGTTATACTTGTGGTTATTTTATTGTGTGTTGATGGTTGGATGGAGCCTACGAGGCTAAGGTAAATTAAATATGAAAACTGTACGCTACGGCAAATGTACATTGTACATTATATTGTTATTACTCGATACGTTCGATATATAAATGTTGTATGGAATATTGAATGAATGTTTGGATATTTGGATGGATGGTTGAATGTTTATGGATACTTGGATGGATGGTTAAATTTATTATGCATGTTTATTACAGTATTGAATATATCTGTAAAATGGTAAAGCGTGAAACCAATCTAATAATAAGATGGTTAAAATGACAAGTGACCATTAGGGTCCAGGCCCGGCATACTCAGTGTCTATCGCTGATACTACACCATTACAGGTTGTTGATCATTGTCGGAGCTGAAGAGCAGGAACAGGGAAATTGGAGATGTTGTATAGCAATGAAGATGGTGTATGGTCTTATGGTAAGGTTGTGTATTTTCAGGTTTGGGTAGACGCTCACTTGTCGATGTTTATGATTTATGGATTTAGTATGACGTATAGGAATTTCTCGTTATCACTACGGTTAGCAGTTTGTTTATTTTGGATGAAATACCCCGTAATTAAAAATAGTGATTAATTAGGCTAATACATAATTTAGAAGCTTAATTAAGTATAAATAATCATAAGTGAACAAATCCCGAAGAAAACGGATCCTTAAAAGGGATTAAAATCACTAATGAACACTAAAGCGCGTTTTTCGAGGTAACCGGGAAAACGTGTCTTTAAGCGGGTCAAATAGACTCGTAACAATTTTGGTCAACTAAATAATCATTAATAAATATTAGTGAAGCTTTAGGACCAATAAAATCAATAAAACGAGAGATTCGTAAAAACTGTCAAAAACAGGAAGTTGTGGGGGAGAAACATAATTAGCACAAACTTATGTGTCCAATATTGTAAATAAAATTTTAAGATCCCCATGGGTGCTGTGTGCTGTCCGATTTTATATATATACACACACACACTCTACTCTCTTTTACTCACTAAGGACAAAAACAATTAAAACCACAAAAGTAACCCCCTCTCTCTCATTCTCTCTCTCCTACACTCATTTTACTCCCTCTCTCACGTAAAGCTCACCCTCCTCCTCTCTATTTTTCTCCTCTTGACCGATAACAATGGAGGAAGCAAAGAACCACTAAAAACCTCTACTTCTCTCCTTTGTAACTCTCTCCAAACTTCTCCCAAAATTATAAAAAAACCACCATTGTAATCCTCTCATCAAGAGCTACATTTTCATCTTTCCAAAATCCAAAAACAACTTTCGATTTTATGGGTATACCCCATTTGGAGCTTCAACACCACCATTAGAAGGCCCTCCTTCTCCTTGTTCTTCTAAGGTAAAAATATTTTGAAAACTCCATCTTTTTCTAGCTCTTGTGGGCAAAACGAAATTCATAAACTAAACCCTTGTTGTTCCTCTTGTTCTAGCCGATTTTGGCTTGTTGGTGGAGTTGGAAATATTATTCTTGAACCCCTCCAAACAGCACTTGCACTCTTGGAAGGTAATATAAACTCTAAACCCTAAAATTTACATTAGAACTCAAATAATGGTTAGGGTTAGTTTTAGTATTGAATGTGTGTGTATGTATGGGTGATGATGTTAGATTTTTGAGTACCAAAACCGGTATAGAAGAAGGAAGGAAGGAGAAAGAGAAAAGAAAGAAAATCTAGAAGGAAAACAAGGTAAGAATGCTCATTGTGTAACCTTGTGTATATTTGTATATGTAACAGATTTTAGAAATAAAAAGGTGTATTGTAAATGGTATTTTGTAGTAGGGTAATGTATAGGAGAATATAAGTATTTTGAAGTTTTAAAAGATGTGTAAAACTTATTGAAAACAGATTGGGAATTAGTGTTGATGTGCAGGAATTTTATGAGTGTTTAGTAGTTCATATTAGTGTTTGAGAGCTTGGCTATTATTGCTGTTTTGAAACAGGTGAAAAAGGTAACAAAATGTGAACTAGAATATGTGGTGAGAGTGTAAAAATATAGGGGAGACTATGGCAAAATTTATCTAGAATTAGAACACTTAGTGAATTAAAACTAGGTGACTAATGTGAGTGTGTAACAGATTTTGATGAAGGAAAATAGAGGGTAAGTTGAGAGAGCTAGATAATGTATTCTAAGGCATTGAGAGTGCTAGAAATGACATTAGAAGAGGGAGTTGTAGATGGAGAGAGTTAGAATAAAATCTGTAGCAAAGCACAACTAGGAAACAACTAGTGGAAGTGTGAGTTGAAACTTAGAAAATTAGGTGAGTGCATGAGTATAAAATTGTGTAAGGGATTAGGAAATGAATTAGCATGGTTTAGGGTGTTTAAATTGCACAAAAACATGTTAGGATGCATGTAGGAAGATTGGGGAAGCAATGGGTGAAATTGGGAAGGAAAAACAAAATCTGTAACAAGGTTCTGGAACCGTCCGACCCAGACGGTGAGTCGGACGTGGGTCGGACGGGGCTTAAGAAACGAAAACCAATCTTTCTGGAATGGTCCGACCCAGAGCCGTGAGTCGGACGTGGGTCGGACATGGCTTAAAAACTTTCTGTAATGGTCCGACCCAGAGCCGTGAGTCGGACGTGGGTCGGACATGGCTTAATTAACGAAACGTAAACCTTCTGTAATGGTCCGACCCAGGGCCGTGGATCGGACGTGGGTCGGACAGGCAAAAAAATATAGTGGTCGAAGTTTCTGACTTCGTCCGACCCAGACGGTGAGTCGGACGTTGGTCGGACGGAGCTTAGACTCAGGACCCAAAACCTTCTAGAATGGTCCGACCCAGAGGGTATGGGTCGGACGGAATAGTGCTGGGTCGGACAGGGTAATTTTCTGGGAACGAATCTTACTGGAATGGTCCGACCCAGGGCTTGGGTCGGACGGTGGGTCGGACGGCCCTATACTTACAAAAAAAAAATTATTTTAATCTAAGTAATATAGTATATATATAATATATATATATATATATTATATAATATATATATATATATATTATATATATATATATACCCATATATATATATGTATATGTACATGTATGTAAGCATGCAAACCTTAAGTAAGAAAATAAAAACTTAAGTAAAGAAAATGAGTAAGTAATGTGTAAGTGTAAGAAAGTTAAGGACATAGTAAGTATTAGTTAAGTAATGATAGGTAAATTAATCATTTAATTGTATGTGATAATAGGATTTGATTTGTGACACCGAATGACATTTGGAATCACGTACAACGGTGAACGGTATGGATTCCTCATGCACCGTATGCTATCTTGGTCCACTCTGATTTGTGTGTTGTGTGCTAATTGATCACCAAATAAGATAAATGCACGAATCGGAGTTAATATGCATACTTGTGAATATGTAGTGTTGTATGATGTGTATATCTTCTTTAATTTCTTAGTTTGTATAATTCATGAAATGTTTGGATGAATATGAATGTGTGTATGTATGATGTATTACATTGTGACCGTTTAATATTGTGTTTGGACTTCTAACTTATTCCTAACAAGCTAACCAATCTAACTTAAATTGGTAATTAAATTGGAATGAGTAGAAGTCCGATATAGTTTCGGCCACGCGTGAGGATGCGGAGTCACGGGAGGTTGGCTCCAATTCCTGACTCTTAAACTGGTCCGCGGCCCAAATCCCTTAAGTGGGTAGCATCCCGGATTGGTGAGTCAAGTAAATCCCGGAGGTGGGACGGTGTAGTCCCCAGGGCCGGAGGTCCTGCAGACGTTATATTTGTGAGTGGTTAAACTGGTGTAAAATTAAAAGAAAAGAAATTAAAACCCAAAATAAACGTCGGGCTGCAAACAAATCCCGGTCGCAGTAGTATAGTGAAAATGTAAGCGACGGATATCGAACCACGGGACTAATGTACATATTATAGTACCTAAGCGTGTCACAAAGAGGGGGGATTAATTGACTGTTAAATTAAATAAAAAACAGTTAATAAAATTAACTAAGTAAGCAAATAAACTAAACGGGACTCTAGTTCAGATTAATATATCTGCTCCTTCATGCTATTCCTACTGGTTTAATTATAATTGTTTGGCAAATTCCTTAAATTATCCTAAGGACTAAGTCATAGCCTCATAAGAACTCGTTTACCAGAAATGCTCGGTCTAATCAAGGTTCGAGCACTCTTATGTAAACGGACATTAAATTCCAGGAATATAATTGCATCTGAAAATACTAACTCATTAAATCATAATAGAGCTTTCTCCAGATTTACGGCTTAATCAACCTATCTATTTATCACCTGGTCTGATCAAAATAGACTTAGCAAGCAATTTAATAAACTCATGACATTTATTAAAAAGGCGAGAGATGAGCTTTAAGCGTAACAAACTCATTAAATTAAAACCAGTAAAAACATTGCATAATTAATACAAAACATAATAATTATCCCCAAAGCGTACGTAAACTAGCCTAACATATTAAATAGATAGACAGAGACAAGGAATAGAAATCATCCGTAATCACTCCGGCTCACTCTGCTATTTTGTATACGTAGGCTAGGTGGATTTAGTGGACTGTAAAATAAATAAAATGGAGAAGCGGAAGGAGAGAAATGAGATGGTGTGTGAGTTGGAACTCCAGAGGAACCACGGAAGGAGCCTCCGGAAGGACACCGAAGAAGGCAAGCTGAGCGTTGTATTTATAGAGGAAGAAGAACAGAGCAACAGCTCATTAGCTCACTGATTGAGCTCGATGATTGCAGCTCCCCATTGATTGCAGCTATTGATTGCGCAGGGGACAAGGTTGAAACGAGGGCGTGATTTCTGGTAGGCGCCGTCTGAATCAAGTTGCAGAGCGAGTCGGCGAAGAAATAAACCGTTTCAGATCTGTATTTTTAGTCACGTCCGCCTCCTCAAATGAGGCGGTTGCATGGGTGGTTTAAGTCACGTCCGCCTCCTCAAATGAGGCGGTTGTGTAGGCGGTATGAATGTGTCCGCTAACCCATGCATCCTTCTTGTCGCCTCCACGTCCTCCTGTTAATGGGCGGTTGCAATAAGTTTGTCCGCCCCCTAATGAGGCGGTTGCCTCTATTTTCTTCCTTTCTAGTGTCGTCCGCCCCATAATGAGGCGGTTGCATGCAAATCATGCGCATGCATGTCCTCTCCACGTGACCTTCTTTAATCCCTTAAAACTATATATGTTTAGGTATTTTTCCTACAATTTAACACATATAATACATCAGTTAATGTAACAACATAATTATAGGAAAAAACCCTAGATAAGTGCGAAACATTACTAAAAATGCTGCAATTAATAAGGTGATTAAACCTTAAAAGTCTATATGTTTTGCACTTATCAAACTTCCTCACACTTGACTTTTGCTTGTCCTCAAGCAAATAAGGAATATAATTACTCTAAGCCTTAATAATAAAAAAAGATTAAATAAGTGTAGAAGGGAATTTAGACAAAGTGACAATCGAAAGAATAATACTCTTAGAAGTAGGTTTTTATAAACAGTGAAGTAGGACTATTAATAAAAGCACAGAAAGACTAACTGCAGAAAACAAGTTAGATAATTACTGGGATTTCCAACCAATTTCATTCACTAACCCGGGATGACAAGGGGTGTGAAGTAATGCCTTATTCCGCAATACCTTTCAACACCACATACTCATGTTTATAAATATATATTGCCTTTTATTACATTTTTTTTTGAATGTGCAAATTGTATAGAAAAAGCATTCAATTATTTAAATATATATATTTTTTTTAATTGCATTATTTTTCTGTACCCCAGACTTTTCTCTCTATCTTTGTAGCGGTGTTGGGTCTTCTATCCCAGATCACGAGACCTTAGGTAGATAGGTGTTAAAGCACCCAAAGAACTTAATAACCAGATAGACGAGGCCTGTTTTGGTTTAGAAAATTCATAAACGTGGAGTACCTTGTCTTTATCCTTTCTTTCCTTGACTTTCCACATATTCCATAATCCCAAGCTAAACAAATTGATTTTTACAACTAGCAGATCTATCATATTTGAGTGAAAAATAGAGTATTTTGATGGAAATAATTTTATACAAACTCCTTTAAATAAAAACTACCTTTCAGTTGTCACTTGACATAATTTCAGACACTTTTACAATTATTTTATCTCATTTTTATCAAATTTTTTTTTAAAATTAGGCAGTTTAGAGTAGCAAAAAGTGAGTGTGGCATTATCGAACTACTGTCATAATTTCAGGGAAAGGTCTTTCCTTCCTCACACTTAAGAGGAGCAATGTCCTCATTGTTCAGAATTAAAATCAAGAAAATGACCTTTCAAATTATGACAGACTCATAAAGGATTAAACACATGTAGGTTGAACATTAATATAATAAATGAGTAATTGAAACTCCCCTTGTATCGTAGATTGAGGAAGGTATCCTTCCTCACACTTAGAGCTTGGCAGGGGTGAGACGTTCCTCACACTTGAGTTCGCGCAAGTGTTCAACCGAAGATATTGAAATTCCAAAGCAACTGAGGTTGCTTTCCAAAGGTGAGTTCAGCTATATATTCGACATAGGATTTGTTCTGAAAAGAAAATCATATATAGCCAGCAGAACTCAAGTGGCACCAAAAGAAAATAATAAAATGAAAAACATGAATAATAAGGCATAAATAACTTAAGCAAAAATAATGAAGTACTACATTAAATAAAAACATAAAGCAAACCGAACTGTTACCTTCCTGAAGTTTTGATAAGGTTCAAACAGTATAAGTCTACAAAATGTTAGTAAACAACAACAAAATAAAATACAATCAAATAAAAATAAAATAAAATCACTGCGGTGGTGGTGGGGAGGCTGTGCAGGTCCCTGGCCTGTCTGAGCGAGGAGACGCTCTAGGAGCTGAGCGGTCTGTGCATGTAATCTGTCACCCTGGTCTAAGCGCTGGTGCACCCGTGACTGCTCAGCCAGCATCCTCTGCTCGAAGCTCTCAAAGCGCTGATGCAACTGCTGCTGCATCTGATGGAATGCCTGTAGCTGACTCTGTGGATCGATCGAGTAAGGTACAGGAGCTGGAGTCTGCATCACATCAGTAGTAGGCACGTAGGGCTCCTCTCCCTGTGCAGTCTCAGCGGACGGTGGGTCGGGATCAGCCGAGTGTGTAGCTCCCGCGAGGGTCCTGCTGCTGTGGATGAAGCAGTGGAAGACTGAGCAGCAGTACCTCTGACCCAAGTACCGTCATCTGAGCGCATAAAGCCCCAGCTCCGCACAGTCTGCAGTGTGACTGGGCGCTTTCCTGTCCTGATCTCTACAGCTCGTGTGACATCTGTGGGAATTTAATACCCCGGATCTAAAAATGGTGATTAAATTACTCTAATAAAATTATTAAGAGCCTAATGGTGCCTAAAGAGTATTGGTAAAAAGAATAAAACCAAAAGAAAAGAGAAAACGCTTGAAAAGCGAAAAACGCTAAAATGTGCGTTAAATGAGTATAAGAGATATATGATCTCGAGAGGGTCCGAGATGGATTCCTAGGGCTTAGTTAGGCCTAATTAGTATACGGGAATGATTCCCAGAAAACGGATCCAAATAATGGATTAAAACGCTAACGGAGTTTTAAAGCACGTTTTTCGAGAAAACCCGAAAACGTGACTTTAAGTGGTCAAACGGACCCGTAAAAATTATAGTTGATTAAATAACTATAATTAAGTATTAATGGAAGCTTAATAGCCATTAAAAATAAAGAAACGAGAAAAATCCGAAAAACGGGCCCGGTTAGTGAATAGTGCCAAACCGGGTAAAATAACGAGCGTTTTCTGTCAGAAACCGAAAAACGCTCCAGCTCTCTAATATTGTGGGGGCCGGTTTTATTGGTGAGTCACCACTCACACACACTCTAAGCTAGTAAATAAGTAAGAAAGAAAGTAAAGGAGGAGAGAGAAAAGTAAAAGCAAAAAGCATAAAGCAATTTTCTTCTCTCTCTCTCTTTCCTCCCATTCTCTTTTCTTCTTTTCTTTCTCCTTCTCACGATTTCCTTCCTCCCTCTCTGTGTGCTGTGCGACATGGAAGCTCCACACATGGCTTCTCCACCTTCTTCTCCTTGCCCAAGCTTCATCCTTGCTCCGAATTGAAAAATAAGTGTATATTTGAACTCCTCTCATCAAACCCTACACATCCCTCTTTTCAAAACTCAAAGAGGTTGAGTTTCATTTTCATGGGTGTTGCCCATTTGAGGAGAAAAGCACATAATCTTGAAGCTTGAAGCTTCCCCTTTCTAGCAAGGTAAAAATATCCATGAAAGAGTCATGTTTCTCCATTTTCTCACCTTGGCCGATTTTGGCTTTTGGTAATGACTAGCCTTTCTTCCTTGTTTGAGATATTCTCCAAGCTTCAATGGTGGTGGGAGTCCCTCTTAAGATTCAAGAGTTGAAAACCATTCAAGAAACTCCAAAGGTAAAACCTAATTTGGTGCTTTAAGCATCCTTGTGAATTTTAGTTTTCTTTTTTTGGTGAGCCTAAGGGAGCTCCTTGGTGCTTATTTTGCAATTTGAATGTGGCTAGTGAAATGGGCAAATGAATTGCCTTGGCCGATTTTGAAGGAAGAAGAGGGGAGAAGAGGAGAAGAGAAATAAAAAGGAAACTTAAGAAAATTTAAGGTAAGAAACCTATCTTAGTGGTATCCTATATGTATTAGGATTTGGGAAGGGTTAATAAAATGAATGAACCCCACTTGAGTTGTGGTGATAAGGTGCTTGCTGAGAAATAATGCAAGTGAGAAAGCCTTTGTGAGTTAATGCTTGTTTTGGGAGCTATGTATATGATGAATTATGCTTTATGGTGCTTAATGAGTTTTGCTTGATTAATGAGGAAAATATTGAGTGCTGATAGAACCCTTGTGGTTTGGCTAGTTTTAGGATGATTTTAAACGGTGGTATGAGTTTTGGGCAATGTTGGAGAAGTAGCCAAGTTATGGCAAAATTTATGTGGAAACCTAAGTGGTTTAAGTGATGTTTTGAGTAGAGGGAAGACCTAGAGAAACTAGGTGTTGGAGGAGATTTAAATGGCTTAGGAAATCACCATGGGATACTTGTGTAAAGGTGAGAGATTTGTGCAAAATCTGTAACAAAAGAAGTGGTTTAAATGCTTGAAGAGTTGTAGAAAACAAAGTAGATTTAAGGCCTTAAGAGTGAGTCATGGAACTTGGTAAAAGGTGTGCATTATGTTGGAAGTTTTGGAGAAATTTGGCTAAGTGTTTAAAGGCTTGGAAAGTGAGGATTTTGCCTTGTCCGAACTTCCGTCCGAACTTGGAAGTTCGGACAGCTCTGTTGGTTAGGAAATTTTTCATCCTCGAACTGTGTCCGAACTTGGGAAGTCCGGACACATGTTCGGACACATGGACCTCTGTAATGAATTTCTCTCGACTCACGTCCGAACTTCCGAAGTTCGGACACAAGTTCGGACGTGTGTCTGTTTTCTGTCTAAAGTCACGGCTTGCGTCCGAACTTGGAAGTTCGGACACAAGTTCGGACAGGCCACTATATGGACCAAAAATGTTGTTTTAAGTTGGGAATGATGCCTAAAAATGGTAATTACCTAGTAAAGATGGTGTGAGTAGTTTAAGACCAGTTAGGTGTGTTGTAAAGGTTGTAAGTGATGGGGTTTGAATGTTAATGATGTTATAAGATGTTAAGGCCGTGTTTGGTAACATGTAAAGGCCTTAAGAAGTGTAAGAAAGTGTTAGAAGTGTTTGGGAAGTGAGAACTCAAATGAGCTAGGGTGAAACCAAGATAACGGGATAACGGGGTAACTACGGGAATAACATTTAATTATGTTCCGTATGATCTTAGTATTAATAATAATGTTTGAAACATTATCAGAGAGTCGAGCGTGACCCGAGCATGGTGAGATTCCACGGTAAAGTAAAAACCCCGGTGAAAGGTATGATTTTCTCATGCCCCGTATGCTAACCGAGTTACTCTGATTTGTGTGTTTGTGTGCCGGCTTAATCAAGATTAAAGCATGAAAATAATCCCTTGTTTGATTATGCATGCATTGTTGTATGTTGAATGAGCTAACATACTTGTATGCCGGTGTGGTCTAACTTAGTGCCTAGACCGACTCTTAGTGAGTACTGATTGACTAGAAACCCGTTGAACGGGTAGTCACATAACCAATGGTATTATGCAAACACACACAAGCTATCGATTAAAGTATAACGATAACACAAACATATGAACTCCCTAAGATGCAAGGAGCTGTACGGGTTGAGTATATACCCGATAACGGTTAGAGAACCTTATTGAAACAATCCACGAAATAAATATGAGTGGAGAGATAAACGACCTCCATCGAGAGGATTGAAGTTAGTCCAATAATGTAAACGTATAAGAAAGGTAAAAGAGACCTAAGGGACTATGTGACTCCCTTGAGATACGGTCGACCACTTATATGAGAATTTTACCCGGTATAAGAAAATATCCGAATGTACAAGCATATGATTGTGAGGGTAACACTTAAACCTAAGATTACCCGAAATTAAGTAAAGTTCCCTAAGTCATTAGAAACATCGAGAATGATGCTTCTAGACTAATATACATGATATAATTATAACCCCGAGAGAGGAGTATATGGGAATGTGAGTAGTCCGAGAGTAGTCGGACCTACGTAAAAAGAGTTAGGAACTAAGAGAGAGTTCCGTGAGCTAGTTGAACCTTCCCACCATGCTAGACCCAGAGTAGGGTCGAAACCGGGGAAGTAAGACTATGCTAGAGAGCCATGAGTTTTGGCTTAAGTATGTAATAAGAGTAACAAGCGTGACGTAGGAGACCTGTAGTGTCTCGAGAATCTACAAGAGCTTGAATAAGAATAACCCAAGAGTGTGGGTGAGATAATGAGTATAAATAACCCGAGAGAAAGGGTGAGTATTTGTATGAGTAACCCGAGAGAGTGGGTAAGCTAAGAATAAGTAGCCCAAGAGAATGGGTGCGTATACAATTAAGTAACCCGAGAGAGCGGGTGAGTTATTGAATAAGTAAACACGGCATAGTGAGGAATAGCCCTCAATGCCTAAGAGTAACCAGTCACCACTAACAACATTGTTATGTTAGTTAGGAATCGTGTTCCGTGAGTGGACGTAGATTCCCTGTGTGATATACATATATTGTATTGCCATGATGCATGTTGTTTGATTGAAATGAACTCAATGTATATCCGTCCCAAAGTAGTCGGCGTACCGCGGTTAGCACGCGGTATATGCGAATTTCATGCGCAGCGTAAGCTGACCCCCTAGGGGGAACGTTTTTAGTGTGCAGGTACTTGAAGCTGACCACCGTTCGAGAGAGTGGGACGGGGACGGCTGTGAGCATGGGTAGTTAGATTGTAATTACTTATACGTTTGAATGAGGTGTAAGTCCGAGTATGTTATCGGCATCCGTATATTGTAGACTCGGTATAGTAGAGATATGAATTGAGCATGGTATTTGTATGAAGTACTCGGTTGGTCCAGTTCATCAGACCGTTACTGTATGTAAGAAAGGCCTGGTTAGCCACATGGGTGGCTAACGGCGTTGTTTCACCCCTCGTTGTAATTAGAGTTCCGCTGCGTGAGTAGGAGTAATTAGTAACAGTTTAAGAGGTAATGACGAGATTAACGGCTGGGGTGTTACAAAAATGGTATCAGAGCGAAGTATCGCTCTGATGACTGGAAATACCGAGCTTAGGAAATACCGAGTTAGGAATTAGAGACTTAGGGCTATGGGTCGTGTGGTAGCGTGAGAGATGCGCTAGTTAGGAACTTCCAGTATGATCTGGATACCTACAATACCAGACTCGCCCTCCACAATCCCCGCATTAAAAGCTCGGGAAAGAACGCCAGAGAGACGGGGAAACCCAATCTGGCAGTTAATAAATATCTCAATGTGAACCAGAACCTGTCATGCGGTAAGTCCCGAGAACCGGAAAGCCCGGAGATGGAGCCCGCTGGAATGACAATAACCGCACATAATGGTGAGAGACCGAGAAATCCTAATCCAAGGAGACCGAAATCGGTGGCAACGTGGGGCGACATGCTTAGCAGTCGCGAGAACCTAGCTAGCCGAGCAGTAGCAAGAATAAAGCACTAACCGTGCAAGAAGGCGGATTAATGAGAAGCAATGATAATAACAAAAACCGAGACACTTGTCTACGGACCGCCATAGCTAAGTAATACCATCAACGGTACACTAACTGACTAAGAATCTAGTCAAGAGTAGAGGCACCCACCCTGCCACACCCAAAGAGATTGCAATACTTAACTGATATAGCTTAGACAGCTACGAGCATAACTACGGGATATACCCGAATGGGACTACAGAAGTAGTGCCTAAATGACTTTAACCTCGGTAACTGCAGTAAAGAGGTGGGAACGAGCAACGAGGTAGAACAAAGAATTAAAGTAATTAAGGAACTCCGAGAGTGGAGGAGCACCTAAATGAATGACAGTCATGTCAAGAGGATTGAGAATCAGCTCCAAGGAGCAGTTATCCAGCTACGGGATCAAGTAAGAGCCGACTAGGCTATCAGATACAATGTGAACAATACCGTGACCGGTATGAGTTAACCTAAAAACCGCCAGTACCGCGCACTTGCCACGGCAAGTGCAGTAATAGCGGGACCAATAAGAAGAGCTTTGACAAGCGACAAGTACTTAGTAAGTACCAAGATGGCGAACAAAGCCAAAATAGCCACTCAAACCCTAATGAATTCTGAAATGAAACCTTGAAAAGGCCTAAAGGCCTGACCACTGTATAAAGAATGTACCGGTCAGCAAGAGGCTAGACCTGGTAAGAAGCAACCGGCATTGAAATGCCGTAAAGAGTTTATCTTCAAGACTCAAACTTTTCTTCAAAACATGAAATTTTCCAAAAACCCCCAAAGTTTTAAAACCAAACCGGTGAATCACGATAAGTTATTATAGGACCATATAAGAGGGGTTGGCAACAGAATACTACACTTAGGCGTGACCGACGCTACAAGTGTACACAAACGAGACATGGAACGACCGCACTCCAATGGAGCTTGCGGGCCTGACAGACCAATTATGAGTTAGTTGGGTAAGTGGTAACGTATCACTAAGATACTCCATGTAAGTATACAAGTAGAGTACGGAACACGGGAAGTAGCCCATTCCATACTACGGACGAAAGAGCCAATCCAAACTAGGACAGCAGACACCTCGAATGATCGAAGAACACAAGGAAGCTTACCGAGTTAGGGGAGTCTAGAATCCAGTAAGGTCACGGACCTAAGGATAAGGCGTTAAGGAGTGCAAAAAGCACAGAGTATTAAGTACAGACATTGGATATGTCTCGGGAAATACCTAATAACTGGGTGAATACCAGTGTAAATAATACGGCGAATGCCTAAATGAACTTATTAATGTACGATAAACGGGATAAAATTTCCACTTTATACCTCACTGAAGAGAATAATGACCAGACCTAGAAGGTATTTGAAGGTACCAAGGATCTACCCAATAATGGGAGACATTACAACCCTAAACGGGATAGTCAAGGACATAGCCGCAAGGCGAAGTCACAACTGAACATAATCATGAGTAAAAGCCAGATGTAATGGCGTTACTCAGTAACACCCGGGAGCAATCCGAGAAGGGTGCCGGAGTCAACAGTAGTTGAACGAAATATCGTGTTGAGAACACAAGTGTTTAAGCAAACACGCGGGTAGAACCCGAAGGGATCCCACGGTACACGGGATACCCTAGATTGCCAGAGGGCATCAACAAATATCAAGATACTTAAAGGGCCTTCCATGAACGGAAGCGTGATGAAACTACCATATCAAAACCCAGTAATACCTCCAAACCACTTAATGGTATACGGAGAAGATGAAATCTATATAAACAGCCGCATGGAGCATGACTCGAGGCAAGGTGGCTTGTAAGCCGACAAAACCAACTACAATGCGTAGATTCAAACGTTGCAACACATATGCATAAAGGCATAAGAGTTATTGTGGAGCACGAACCCCTACCTTAGAGTGGGGATACCACTTGTTACTGTGGGGCCTAGGGAGCGGCAATTGCGTGAATCCTCCAGAGAAAGGCTACCACGTAGGCATGAAATGTGAAACCGCTAGAGCGGTGTAGTAAAACTTGAGCAGGTGTATATTGCCAAGGAGCATATGAACTATAGTAGTGTGTAAAGAGGAACCTTGAAGGCAGTACAAAAGAAACCGATAGAGTAATCGGATGAGTAGTGAACACTGTATGTGTACAGTATGAACTGCAGAGTAAGCAGTGCGCAAGCGCGCAGAGAGATTTAAGAGAGTAACGTATTTCATTGAGCCAAATGAATGACAAGCCATAGTATAAATGGCGGGAGTACATGAGCAGAAGCTAAAGTAGTAGCGGATGCCATGTAAACAAAGGTTGTTTAATGAGTAAGAACATGGTACGCAGCAAGCGACCATTGTAAGAGTATATTCAGTTAATGATACGGAGCTGATGAGAAAATGTGTTAAAGGAGACATGATCATTCCTATCTCATGAGAGATTTATTGTCAAGGGTTTACGCTTCTGCACTCTATATGACTGAGTGTTTTGGTATTGCACTTGTGCAGTAATGATCAAGTGGGAGAGCCAGGAATTGAGAAATGTCAACGAAGCCAGTTGAGTGAGAATCTAGAGAGATAACCGTGCGGCCATTGGCCGAAGATGCACAAAGAACGTGGGCAGTAACCCACAGGGCCCAGGATCGATATGTGGAAAAATGCAGAGTAGTATGAATGAAGAACTCTGGCACAGAACCAAGAAACAAACATAATCCATGAGCCACTATTAAACGAGGAAGCACTACATGCTAAGTAGTAGCCTGACCTCAACCGACAATAAGTCGGGAAAAATAAGCGAATAACCACGAAGGTATACAGAGTTATACAAGTAGGTTTCCAGAGAGTTGGAGAGAAAATCTATAACTCATCGAATTCGCATACGGTAAGAGATACCAAGCGACGATTGATATACATTGAGAATACCAAAGAGCGAATTAAGCTCTAGTTATCAGGTCACGCAGCAGAAGCTTGTGGACCGTGATTCAGGGTTAAGTATACCTATGTCATAAACCCCTTGAAGCCTTAGAGGCTAGAACCGAATCCGGTTATGAGTTAATTAACCATACTGAAGTTAAAACACTTCATAACACTCGAATTAATGAACCAATGTTCAGTGATAACATATGGTTGGTTACGCGGCGTAACCCTTTTAAGGGGGTAGGGCGAGAAACCGCTTAGAGTATGTTTTACGTATTGGTGCGTAAACTACTATGTGCATAGCACAAAAAGAAATTGTTTTGATGATTGGAACTCATGTTACATAAACATGTACCCATTCATTGTGTAATAATGATTGTTGTGCATTAGTGATGCAAGTAACGAGTATGTAATATTTATGAAAAGAGGAGTAGAGAGACTCCTAGGGAATGAGAATCCCTATAGTAGATGTCTAGTGAGATTAGACATGAGTTACGATGAGTATGAATCGGCATGAAACCGATGTGTAAACCTAAGAGGGAGTGAGTTCCCTAGGTGATTTATTTGAGAATGATAGATGGAGTGAGTTCCATCCTTTGGAGTTGTATGTTATGTGTTTTAAATTGAGCAACAATGAGTAAATGAAGCCATAAGTATGGAATACCTAGGTAAGTAGTGAAGCAATGAGAATGACAAATGACCTAAGTACTAGGAACTAAGATTAATTGAAACGAATTGTTTCGTGACTATGACTAGAAAGAGTAAAAGATAGAAAACGAAAATGTTTGACTATCTGTTTGTTTGAAACTGACGTGGGAGGTGGAACTTGATCTGCTAGCGATCAAGGGAAACCGAACACAAATTGGGGTGGAAGGATAGTTCAACACTGATGCTGATCACATCAGGGTTGGATGATTCTTGAAGCTCCCTATAGTGGTCACAAGTAATCACGCTAAGAAAGATACAACTACCATAAATCTGATTTGGAGTTGTGTGATGTTTTAAAAAGAATTTTCAAACAGATTGAAAAAATTTCTTCAAGTATGAAGATGGAAATGAAACTGGTTTTGAAACCGCTATCACCCGCCGATGGCTGAGCCTTAAGTCTTGATGACCGGTAGAACGGTGGGCGTGTATTAGTTTTGAAACCATTGCACCGTACGTGCGGCGGCCCTAAGTGACCGGTTGGGGCGGTGTCAGTGTGTGATTTTTCCAAAGGCAGCGGGACGGGGGAGTACCCTGAGATGTTCCTGTGTTGAGTAAGTCAACCAGAGTGCCTGAGGATATGTATATTGAAACGTTTGATCAGAACCGAAGGGACCGTGGGCCAGAAAGTAGTGCCCATTTGTCATGAAACGGCCGTGAACCAGAAAGAGTAAGTGTTCAACGTGACCGGTACCTGAGGGATCAGTAGTATATATCACATGAGGATTCGAGGACTGTAGTGCCTTCTTGTCTTCGGACCGATTCCATGGAGAGTAAAAAAGTATTTTTGATTGCTATACATGCTGTGATATGTGTGTGGTATGTGTAGTATGAAATGAGACAGACTTGTGGAGTCTGTAAGGTTATACATGTATTATAACCTTGGCATAGTACGCCATGAGAGTAACCATCTAGATTCACCAACTTTGAGGACAAAGTTCCTAAGGGGGGTAGATTTTAATACCCCGGATCTAAAAATGGCGATTAAATTACTCTAATAAAATTATTAAGGCCTAATGGTGCCTAAAGAGTATTGGTAAAAGAATAAAACCAAAAGAAAAGAAAACTTGAAAAGCGAAAAACGCTAAAATGCGTTAAATGAGTATAAGAGATATATGATCTCGAGAGGGTCCGAGATGGATTCCTAGGGCTTAGTTAGGCCTAATTAGTATACGGGAATGATTCCCGAAGAAAACGGATCCAAATAATGGATTAAAACGCTAACGGAGTTTTAAAGCACGTTTTTCGAGAAAACCCGAAAACGTGACTTTAAGTGGTCAAATGGACCCGTAAAAATTATAGTTGATTAATAACTATAATTAAGTATTAATGGAAGCTTAATAGCCATTAAAAATAAAGAAACGAGAAAAATCCGAAAAACGGGCCCGGTTAGTGAATAGTGCCAAACCGGGTAAAATAACGAGCGTTTTCTGTCAGAAACCGAAAAACGCTCCAGCTCTCTAATATTGTGGGGGCCGGTTTTATTGGTGAGTCACCACTCACACACACTCTAAGCTAGTAAATAAGTAAGAAAGAAAGTAAAGGAGGAGAAGAAAAGTAAAAGCAAAAAGCATAAAATTTTCTTCTCTCTCTCTCTCTTTCCTCCCATTCTCTTTTCTTCTTTTCTTTCTCCTTCTCACGATTTCCTTCCTCCCTCTCTGTGTGCTGTGCGACATGGAAGCTCCACACATGGCTTCTCCACCTTCTTCTCCTTGCCCAAGCTTCATCCTTGCTCCGAATTGAAAAATAATTGTATATTTGAACTCCTCTCATCAAACCCTACACTCCCTCTTTTCAAAACTCAAAAGGTTGAGTTTCATTTTCATGGGTGTTGCCCATTTGAGGAGAAAAGCACATAATCTTGAAGCTTGAAGCTTCCCCTTTCTAGCAAGGTAAAATATCCATGAAAGTCATGTTTCTCCATTTTCTCACCTTGGCCGATTTTGGCTTTTGGTAATGACTAGCCTTTCTTCCTTGTTTGAGATATTCTCCAAGCTTCAATGGTGGTGGAGTCCCTCTTAAGATTCAAGAGTTGAAAACCATTCAAGAAACTCCAAAGGTAAAACCTAATTTGGTGCTTTAAGCATCCTTGTGAATTTTAGTTTTCTTTTTTTGGTGAGCCTAAGGGAGCTCCTTGGTGCTTATTTTGCAATTTGAATGTGGCTAGTGAAATGGGCAAATGAATTGCCTTGGCCGATTTTGAAGGAAGAAGAGGGGAGAAGAGGAGAAGAGAAATAAAAGGAAACTTAAGAAAATTTAAGGTAAGAAACCTATCTTAGTGGTATCCTATATGTATTAGGATTTGGGAAGGGTTAATAAAATGAATGAACCCCACTTGAGTTGTGGTGATAAGGTGCTTGCTGAGAAATAATGCAAGTGAGAAAGCCTTTGTGAGTTAATGCTTGTTTTGGGAGCTATGTATATGATGAATTATGCTTTATGGTGCTTAATGAGTTTTGCTTGATTAATGAGGAAAATATTGAGTGCTGATAGAACCCTTGTGGTTTGGCTAGTTTTAGGATGATTTTAAACGGTGGTATGAGTTTTGGGCAATGTTGGAGAAGTAGCCAAGTTATGGCAAAATTTATGTGGAAACCTAAGTGGTTTAAGTGATGTTTTGAGTAGAGGGAAGACCTAGAGAAACTAGGTGTTGGAGGAGATTTAAATGGCTTAGGAAATCACCATGGGAATACTTGTGTAAAGGTGAGAGATTTGTGCAAAATCTGTAACAAAAGAAGTGGTTTAAATGCTTGAAGAGTTGTAGAAAACAAAGTAGATTTAAGGCCTTAAGAGTGAGTCATGGAACTTGGTAAAAGGTGTGCATTATGTTGGAAGTTTTGGAGAAATTTGGCTAAGTGTTTAAAGGCTTGGAAAGTGAGGATTTTGCCTTGTCCGAACTTCCGTCCGAACTTGGAAGTTCGGACAGGCTCTGTTGGTTAGGAAATTTTTCATCCTCGAACTGTGTCCGAACTTGGGAAGTCCGGACACATGTTCGGACACATGGACCTCTGTAATGAATTTCTCTCGACTCACGTCCGAACTTCCGAAGTTCGGACACAAGTTCGGACGTGTGTCTGTTTTCTGTCTAAAGTCACGGCTTGCGTCCGAACTTGGAAGTTCGGACACAAGTTCGGACAGGCCACTATATGGACCAAAAATGTTGTTTTAAGTTGGGAAATGATGCCTAAAAATGGTAATTACCTAGTAAAGATGGTGTGAGGTAGTTTAAGACCAGTTAGGTGTGTTGTAAAGGTTGTAAGTGATGGGGGTTTGAATGTTAATGATGTTATAAGATGTTAAGGCCGTGTTTGGTAACATGTAAAGGCCTTAAGAAGTGTAAGAAAGTGTTAGAAGTGTTTGGGAAGTGAGAACTCAAATGAGCTAGGGTGAAACCAAGATAACGGGATAACGGGGTAACTACGGGAATAACATTTAATTATGTTCCGTATGATCTTAGTATTAATAATAATGTTTGAAACATTATCAGAGAGTCGAGCGTGACCCGAGCATGGTGAGATGCCACGGTAAAGTAAAAACCCCGGTGAAAGGTATGATTTTCTCATGCCCCGTATGCTAACCGAGTTACTCTGATTTGTGTGTTTGTGTGCCGGCTTAATCAAGATTAAAGCATGAAAATAATCCCTTGTTTGATTATGCATGCATTGTTGTATGTTGAATGAGCTAACATACTTGTATGCCGGTGTGGTCTAACTTAGTGCCTAGACCGACTCTTAGTGAGTACTGATTGACTAGAAACCCGTTGAACGGGTAGTCACATAACCAATGGTATTATGCAAACACACACAAGCTATCGATTAAAGTATAACGATAACACAAACATATGAACTCCCTAAGATGCAAGGAGCTGTACGGGTTGAGTATATACCCGATAACGGTTAGAGAACCTTATTGAAACAATCCACGAAATAATATGAGTGGAGAGATAAACGACCTCCATCGAGAGGATTGAAGTTAGTCCAATAATGTAAACGTATAAGAAAGGTAAAAGAGACCTAAGGGACTATGTGACTCCCTTGAGATACGGTCGACCACTTATATGAGGATTTTACCCGGTATAAGAAAATATCCGAATGTACAAGCATATGATTGTGAGGGTAACACTTAAACCTAAGATTACCCGAAATTAAGTAAAGTTCCCTAAGTCATTAGAAACATCGAGAATGATGCTTCTAGACTAATATACATGATATAATTATAACCCCGAGAGAGGAGTATATGGGAATGTGAGTAGTCCGAGAGTAGTCGGACCTACGTAAAAAGAGTTAGGAACTAAGAGAGAGTTCCGTGAGCTAGTTGAACCTTCCCACCATGCTAGACCCAGAGTAGGGTCGAAACCGGGGAAGTAAGACTATGCTAGAGAGCCATGAGTTTTGGCTTAAGTATGTAATAAGAGTAACAAGCGTGACGTAGGAGACCTGTAGTGTCTCGAGAATCTACAAGAGCTTGAATAAGAATAACCCAAGAGTGTGGGTGAGATAATGAGTATAAATAACCCGAGAGAAAGGGGTGAGTATTTGTATGAGTAACCCGAGAGAGTGGGTAAGCATAAGAATAAGTAGCCCAAGAGAATGGGTGCGTATACAATTAAGTAACCCGAGAGAGCGGGTGAGTTATTGAATAAGTAAACACGGCATAGTGAGGAATAGCCCTCAATGCCTAAGAGTAACCAGTCACCACTAACAACATTGTTATGTTAGTTAGGAATCGTGTTCCGTGAGTGGACGTAGATTCCCTGTGTGATATACATATATATTGTATTGCCATGATGCATGTTGTTTGATTGAAATGAACTCCATGTATATCCGTCCCAAAGTAGTCGGCGTACCGCGGTTAGCACGCGGTATATGCGAATTTCATGCGCAGCGTAAGCTGACCCCCTAGGGGGAACGTTTTTAGTGTGCAGGTACTTGAAGCTGACCACCGTTCGAGAGAGTGGGACGGGGACGGCTGTGAGCATGGGTAGTTAGATTGTAATTACTTATGCGTTTGAATGAGGTGTAAGTCCGAGTATGTTATCGGCATCCGTATATTGTAGACTCAGTATAGTAGAGATATGAATTGAGCATGGTATTTGTATGAAGTACTCGGTTGGTCCAGTTCATCAGACCGTTACTGTATGTAAGAAAGGCCTGGTTAGCCACATGGGTGGCTAACGGCGTTGTTTCACCCCTCGTTGTAATTATAGTTCCGCTGCGTGAGTAGGAGTAATTAGTAACAGTTTAAGAGGTAATGACGAGATTAACGGCTGGGGTGTTACAGGGAAGGACATTGAAGAGGTGGTACCAAATAAAGAAGGGAAAGATGGGAGTGATCTTCTTCTTCTTTGTCCTCAGATAGGACACCACCTTGTGGAGCTGGCCAAACATAATGTGGCTGAAGGATAGGCGCTGAGCAGGCGGAAAAGGAGCGAGGAAATAGTGAAGTAGAGCGCAGTCCTCATCAGACGCATCGTGTGCTGCAGAGGGGCGAATCTGATGGCCTATGATGTCCAAGAGAAGCCTCTGCTGCATTGTAGGGAAGCTCGCGAAAGGGAGGACTTCCTTGTCCTCCTCCCCTCTATGTCGGATCCTCCGACCTACGTCCTGAAGCCATCGGGTCTTCGACATATGCATATAATCCTCTGTGAACCCCCGGTGATCTCCAGGACCAATCTGGATGTGTAGGATGGACGAGAATGTGATGGGTGTGATCTCCACAGGGTGATGGCGCACGTAAGAGGTGATGCTCAGATTGCCCGCCCGGGCATTCGCATAAAACTCTCTCACGAGCTCCTCATAGAAGACTCCCGCACCCATCGTCAGGACCATAGAAAGTCCATGTCTGGAAAACAGGGTATCCACCCCTGCAGCCTCTAGTACCTCAGGATCAAATCTCCTCTCCATAATGAAGTCCTTACCTAGATCGAACCAGGCTCGGGCTTCTGCCGAAATAAACCCGTCATCCCGAAGATCCGGATGACGTAAAGGAGCAGAAGAAGATGATGCCCCGGGGCAGTTGCCCCTAGCAGATCTAGAACTAGATGGACCACCACGCATACGAGGAGGCATACTAATATATGGAATTAAAGGTAAACAAATATTAACAGCATAACAATAAAATATTCAATTATTTAAACAAATTAATAACATGAACATTAGAAAATAACAGCATAAAAATAAACAAAAATAGCATAAAAATTAAAAAGAAATAACAACAAGAACGTTAATAAACAAGACAAAAATTAATATCAAGATAGAACATTATTATTTTACCATAAACAACTCCGTAAATTAATAAAAATAGAAAACAAGTTGAACAATGAATGAAACATAAACAGAATAATTATACAACATAAATTCTGTCGAAAATTCGACAGAGTCTCCCCTAAAATTCTTCGTTTCTCCACAAAAAATTCAGTCAGATTCAAGGTATTTTATTACCGTCACCAATCAAATCTTATAAATAACAACCTATAATCATAATATTCATTCGTTTAATAATCAAGGCAAAATAAAACTGAAAATGCTAGTTTCAACAAGGAGGTTTCGTAACTAACATTCACCAATTTTAGAATTCATCAAAAACACCCAATCTATGTGTAATAAGTGAAGATTTAACCTTGTATATGTATATTATGATTAATGGAGGACAAATTCGAGGGAAATCTAGCAAATTAAGTTCGAAATTTTTGAATTTGTGAATTAGGGATTCGAAACTTCAGCTCCTAATTTCTCCTAATGTAGTTCATCTTTTACAGATTTGAAGCTATAGAAACGTAGAGAATTGAAAAACGAAGATTTCGGTACTAACCTTGTAAGATTTGGTGGAGAAACGAGGAAGTTGTGTTGATTTGAGGGGGAGGGCGATTCGCGACTGTGTTCTTCTCTGTATCGGGCTCAAGTTCGACTGATTTGGGGAAGAACAGATTGCAAAACGCGGCGTTCTTCTTTTTTTTCAGTTTAGAGGGACGTCCGCCTGGACGTCCGCTCGGTTTTCAGGCGGACAAGGATGCGGTAATCTCAGTGGTGTCCGCATGGTAATGGGGCGGTTGTCCACGCGGACAACCCCCTGCTCCGTTTTTTTTTTCTTCTTTGTTCTGTAATCCTAATAAAAACAACAACAAATATATTTACATAAAATTATGAGTTAGAAAATAAAAATGACATAAATTATAAGTTAGTAGTCAATTTACAGAAAATTAAATGTTAGAGACAATGGAAATTAAATGTTAGAGACAATGGAAATTAAATGTTAGAGTCAATGGAAATTAAATGTTAAGGACAATGGAAATTAAATGTTAATAATATAAGAGTTAGAAGTTAGATGTTAGAAGTCAGAAGTCCGTAGTCATATGTCCAAAGTCAGGTGTCCAATTGTCCAAATGTCCAATTAATATTAACAGATTTATTAGATAATTAATATTAACAAAATATAGAAAATAATTAATATGAACAATAAACGATAATAATATAGAAATATTATTAACATATTTAAGAGAAACAAAATATTTATAATTAACAGGTGAATAATCCGGGGCTTAGGAACTAGAATAAATCTAGTCCCCGGCAACGGCGCCATTTTGCAGACGTTATATTTGTGAGTGGTTAAACTGGTGTAAAATTAAAAGAAAAGAAATTAAAACCCAAAATAAACGTCGGGCTGCAAACAAATCCCGGTCGCAGTAGTATAGTGAAAATGTAAGCGACCGGATATCGAACCACGGGACTAATGTACATATTATAGTACCTAAGCGTGTCACAAAGAGGGGGGATTAATTGACTTGTTAAATATAAATAAAAACAGTTAATAAAATTAACTAAGTAAGCAAATAAACTAAACGGGACTCTGGTTCAGATTAATATTATCTGCTCCTTCATGCTATTCCTACTGGTTTAATTATAATTGTTTGGCAAAATTCCTTAAATTATCCTAAGGACTAAGTCATAGCCTCATAAGAACTCGTTTACCAGAAATGCTCGCGTCTAATCAAGGTTCGAGCACTGTTATGTAAACGGACATTAAATTCCAGGAAATATAATTGCATCTGAAAATACTAACTCATTAAATCATAATAGAGCTTTCTCCAGATTTACGGCTTAATCAACCTATCTATTTATCACCTGGTCTGATCAAAATAGACTTAGCAAGCAATTTAATAAACTCATGACATTTATTAAAAAGGCGAGAGATGAGCTTTAAGCGTAACAAACTTCATTAAATTAAAACCAGTAAAAACATTGCATAATTAATACAAAACATAATAATTATCCCCAAAGCGTACGTAAACTAGCCTAACATATTAAATAGATAGACAGAGACAAGAGTAATAGAAATCATCCGTAATCACTCCGGCTCACTCTGCTATTTTGTATACGTAGGCTAGAGGTGGATTTAGTGGACTGTAAAATAAATAAAATGGAGAAGGCGGAAGGAGAGAAATGAGATGGTGTGTGAGTTGGAACTCCAGAGGAACCACGGAAGGAGCCTCCGGAAGGACACCGAAGAAGGCAAGCTGAGCGTTGTATTTATAGAGGAAGAAGAACAGAGCAGCAACTCATTAGCTCACTGATTGAGCTCGATGATTGCAGCTCCCCATTGATTGCAGCTATTGATTGCGCAGGGGACAAGGTTGAAACGCGGGCGTGATTTCTGGTATGCGCCGTCTGAATCAAGTTGCAGAGCGAGTCGGCGAAGAAGATAACCCGTTTCAGATCTGTATTTTTAGTCACGTCCGCCTCCTCAAATGAGGCGGTTGCATGGGCGGTTTAAGTCACGTCCGCCTCCTCAAATGTGGCGGTTGTGTAGGCGGTATGAATTGTGTCCGCTAACCCATGCATCCTCTCTTGTCCGCCTCCACGTCCTCCTGTTAATGGGCGGTTGCAATAAGTTTGTCCGCCCCCTAATGAGGCGGTTGCCTCTATTTTCTTCCTTTCTAGTGTCGTCCGCCCCATAATGAGGCGGTTGCATGCAAATCATGCGCATGCATGTCCTCTCCACGTGACCTTCTTTAATCCCTTATAAACATATATATGTTTTAGGTATTTTTCCTACAATTTAACACATATAATACATCAGTTAATGTAACAACATAATTATAGGAAAAACCCTAGATAAGTGCGAAACATTACTAAAAATGCTGCAATTAATAAGGTGATTAAACCTTAAAAAGTCTATATGTTTTGCACTTATCAGGTCCCGACGACTTAACTTGAGTATAAGTAAGTAAGTAAGAATGAGTAAGTAAAATAATTGAAAGTAAGTAATTGTAAGTAAGGAAAAGTAGGTAATGAGTAAAAGAGTAAAGCATTCCGATTAACCCGGATGCATAATTTGGCTAACCTTGTGAAGGTAAGTAAGTGTGTGCTACTACATTGTTGCCTTGAATTATGTAATGAATTGTATGAGCATGTAATTTTGTATGAAAGCATGTATGTATGAAATAAATAAATGGCATGTTTAGTGGACGTCAAATAGTCGGCGTGCCCTAGCTAGCACGCGGTATATGCGGAGTCCATATGCAGCGTTTGCTGAGCCCCTTGGGGCACCATTTTTACTACACGCAGGTACTCGAGAGTGATGAAGATGTGAAGACTCAACTTTATTTCTTTACCTTCTTTTTGGGATGTAAACACTGAATTTATGATTGGTGTACTGAGTAGTACATGGCTGTAACTTTCGATTAGCCGGTGTACCATGGGGTACACCTTTTTGGATTTTGATAGAATGGAATTGGTATAGATGAGTAGCCTTAGAAACTCATTATTTTGGGAAGTGTGGTAAAGGATGTAATGTAATACTTTAAATACTCGGTGATCCAAGAATGTAAGTAGGTTATTTTGTATTCAGTATGCATCATATTAGTAGCTCGGTACGTTATGTTCATCAGACTGTTACTGTAAGTATTAGTAGCCTAGCTAGCCGTATGGGCGGTTAGCGGCATTGTTTCACCCGCCGTAGTAAGTATGTAATAATTCCGCTGCGAACTCGTAGGATTAATAGGACGATTAGACGGTAAGCATAGGATTAGCGGATGGGGTGTTACAAAAAGTGGTATCAGAGCGTAGTAACGCTCTGATGTCCTTAGTACCGAGCATAGGGGATTACCGAGTTAGGATTTCAATTGTCTTAAGACGGATACTTAGAAACCTAACTAGGAACTACCGTTGTCAACAACGGATACCCTTAACGTTCTTATGAACGATACCTTGTTTAAATTCCAAGACCTTTGAGTCATATCTTGCAAAGCCTAACGTAACTATTAAATATTCAGATGTCAGGCAGAGGTCCAGGTCGCCCCAGAGGAGGGGGCAATGACGGACCCGGCGCGCAGACGATAGCTGAAATCGTCGCTGCCACGGTAGCGCAGATGCTACCTCAAGTAATCCAAGCTGTACAACAATCCCAACAAAACCAACAAACTCAAACGGGGCCAATCCCTCCCCCACCACCCAGAGAAGCGAACTGGGTAAAAGCTGTAGCGGAGCTCCGCCCTCCCTGCTTTAGGGGCGAGAGTGATCCGGCTAAGCTCGAGGCCTACATCTCCGAGATGGAGACGGCCTTCGAAACACTCGAAGCTCCTGCTGGAGTTCGAGTCAGGGTTGCTGCTTACTACTTAAAGGATGCTGCTATGGATTGGTGGAAGCTGGTCAAGCACGAGCATGTCAGCGACCCCACATTTGATTGGGATTCCTTCGCCCCACTCCTCCGTTCGAAATACTACCCCGAGCATGTAAAAACAAAGAAAAGGCTGGAGCTGGACGCCTTAAAGATGACAGACAAGATGTCTGTGGATGAGTACTACCGCACCTTCACCTCTATACTCTGTCTCCTCCCTGATCTAGGATACACCGGCCAGGTGTTGGTCGATCGCTTCTATGGCGGTCTGAGCCATCGCCTTCGGTACGGTATGGGCTACACCAGATTTATCTCCCTTCAGGTAAATAACGGTTAACCCTTAGTATCATTTCAATTCCTTAAATTCCTTGAATTCTTTGAATCTTGCTTTATTCCTCCTTAAATGAGAATCCCGGCTAATACCTGAAATTTCAGGAGTGCTATCACGCGGCTTCTCACGTTGAGATCACTTGCCAGTTAAGGGATGAAGAGACCGCGCTGAAGCGCAAAGCTAACAACAAAACACACCACGAGGAGCAGAACCAGGGGAAGAGCTGGAAAAAGAAGAAAGGGAATTTCTTTCAGCAATCCCAAAAGAAATCCCAGGGTGAGAGCAGTGCCCATGCTGAGCAGGGCAAACCATCTGAGCTACTTCAGCTTGGTTATTCTGCACCGGTGGCAGCTAAGCCACTGAGATCGCACCCACCTAAGGGTAAATTCTTAATCCAACTTGTATTCGTATAAGTACCATATCTAGTATATCCACGCACACATGTGCTGACCCTCTAACCTCAGGTTCTAGCTCCGGTGTCGCCGAAACCTTCTCCGATGGCCGCACCTATGTGTGCTGAAAGTGCAACCAGGACCACCCTGGTAAAGACTGTTATGGAAGAGAAATCAAATGCTATAACTGCCAGAAGCTGGGACACACAGCTAACAAGTGCCTAGAGAATGGAAAGCCGAGGGGTACCTTCCAAAGCTACAAGCAGAGAGAGGGCAAGGAGGTGGCATCTGGCGATGCACCGGCCCAGCAGGCACCTCAGGGACAGGGATCCCGGGGCCCTCAGAGGGGCGCACCTCAGAGGCAGCCTGTTCTCCATGTTATTGACCGTGATGGGCCCGGTTCGAAATCCGGCCAAGGTAATCATCTAAACCTTTAATCCTTGAAATAGCATGCCTAGTAGTAGAGTAACTGTATGAGTGAATGCATGAGTAAATAAATGAAGTGTATATTAAGCATGAAATGAAGTAGTTGAAACTAGTACTCACCGTAGAGGAAATTTGCAACCATAGGAAACTTTAGTATCTGTTACCCGATACCGGTAACCTTGAATCAAGAAGAGATCGACATCACCAACCATGACTACACCAACAAACAGTGTCAGGTCATCCGACCAGGTATGATCTTATTAAAGGGATACCTGACACCCGAAGCGCAAATCTCAATCATTCAACGATGCAACGAGCTAGGAACGGGTCAAGGTGGATTTTACACACCCGAATTCCCCGGTGGAGCGAAGATGAAGCTGAAGATGATGTGCTTGGGAAAGGACTGGAATCCCTATACCAAGACATACCAGGAGACACGAACACACGACGGAGCGACGCCACCGACAATACCACCAGAGTTTCAGACACTCATCACACAAGCAGTAGAACTGGCACAACAATGTGAACTTGAACCGATCCCCGCACTTGAAGCGGATCTCTGTATCGTCAACTTCTATGAAAAAGAAGGACGACTTGGGTTACACCAAGACAAGGACGAGACAGCGGAATCTCTTGAACAAGGAGTGCCCGTAGTGTCTTGGTCCATTGGTGATGACGCCGTATTCCTGTATAGCGAGCAGAAGCGTGTGGACCTCGTAGAGAAACTGGTATTGAGATCAGGAGATGTCCTAATCATGGGTGGAAACTCTAGGATGCTATATCACGGGATCAACAAGATCAAGTTGAATACAGCACCACCGGCAATAATCAATGACACACACATGAAACCAGGAAGCCTGAACCTTACCTTTAGAAAGTATTAAATTCCTAGTATCATGTAATCTATTAGTAACGTGTATTAGAGACACGGTATGTATGATGGTTGGTTTATCAATAAAGAGCAGTGTTGATTTAATTCCACTTGTGTCCACCATCAATACTAATCCAATTGTGAATCCAATAGGTTGTGGACTCGATACCGAAGGTAACCTGAGCATCCTCACCGAAGCACAAGCCGGCAAGAGTGGCACCATTCTAACGGGAACCTTCCCAGTAAATGGCATTGATGCCAATGTGTTATTCGACTCCGGCGCCTCTCACACTTTCGTATCACCATCCTTTGTGAAGAGGTTGAAGCTAGATGCGGATGAGCTACCGAACTTCATGGTTACTCTCCCATCGAAGGAGCGAGTAAAATGCACCAAGTACTATCAATCAGCCACAATCCAAATCAAAGGCGAATCGTTTCCCATTTCCTTCATCGAATTCAATGGATTGGGATTCGACGTAATCATTGGGATGAATTGGTTGGAGCGCACAAGGTTAGAATCCTCTGCGCCGAGCATCGTTTGCTGCTCAAGTGTCCTTCTGGGGTTACAGTATTTTACCGCCAGAGACCGAGAGAGCCTTCGACCACACTTATACCTGCCATGGCCATGTACCGGGAGCTCAGAAAGGGCCAAGAGGTGTATCTTTGTTATGTACAAGACCTGGAGCGAGATCCAGAGTTCAGTGATGAAGTACCCATTGTATCCGAGTATCCCGATGTATTCCCTAAGGAGCTACCCGGCATGCCACCACCGAGAGCAGTGGAATTCGAAATTGATCTATTGCCAGGTACCGGTCCCATTGCCAGGGCACCGTACCGCATGTCACCAGCAGAGATGAACGAATTGAAAGAACAGTTGAGAGACCTTTTAGACAAAGGGTTTATACGCCCGAGCGTATCACCCTGGGGAGCACCGGTTCTCTTCGTGAAGAAGAAGGACGGTAGCCTCCGACTATGCATTGACTACCGCGAGCTGAATGCGGTCACAGTCAAAAATAAATTCCCACTACCACGTATCGACGACCTATTCAACCAGTTAAAAGGAGCCTCAGTCTTCTCCAAGATCGACCTACGTTCAGGGTATCATCAAATTGCAATCAAAGAGCAAGACATCGAGAAAACGGCATTCCGTACTAGATATGGCCACTATGAATTCACAGTGATGCCATTCGGTTTGTCAAACGCACCGGCAAAATTCATGGACCTCATGAATCGACTATTCAGTGAGCAGTTGGACACTTCGGTTGTGGTCTTCATCGACGACATCCTTGTATATTCCAAATCACTAGAGGAACATGAAATCCACTTGAGGAAAGTGCTTCAGACACTGCGCGAGAACCAGCTTTATGCGAAGTTCTCCAAATGCGAGTTTTGGCTTGATCAGGTATCATTCCTTGGACATGTCATCTCGAGCGCAGGTATCTTGGTTGACCCTTCTAAGGTAGAAGATGTACGATCATGGCCTAGACCCAAGACTGTTACCGACATTAGGAGCTTTCTTGGTCTAGCCGGTTACTACCGGAGATTTGTAAGGGACTTCTCGAAAGTCGCCAAGCCCATGACTACATTGATGAAGAAAGATGCACCGTTTGTATGGACAGACGAGTGCGAGTTATCATTTCAGAAACTGAAAGACTCATTGACCTCAGCGCCCGTCCTTACTCTTCCAGAGGGCACAGAGGGATTTGAGGTATACTGTGATGCATCAGGCAAAGGAATGGGATGCGTACTCATGCAGCATGGCAAGGTTGTTGCTTATGCCTCCCGCCAGCTGAAAAAGCATGAGGAGAATTACCTGACTCACGACTTAGAGTTAGGAGCCATTGTCTTCGCCTTGAAGATATGGCGACACTATCTCTATGGGGTAAGCATCACCATCTACTCCGACCATAAGAGCTTACAGTATGTATTCACTCAGAAAGAACTCAACTTGAGACAGAGAAGGTGGATGGAGTTTCTCTCAGACTACGACATCAACTGCAGTATAAGGAAGGGAAGGCAAACATTGTAGCCGACGCCCTGAGCCGTCGAGCACACTCGCTCCATTCGCTACTCGCTTCTTCTAGCTTGGTTGACGAGGTGCGAGACGCTCAGTTGAGCGACCCTTACCTAACCGAAATCAGACACAAGATCGAGAATGGTACATTTGAGAAGAAAAAGTATGATTTTAAGCTACATGAAGATGGTTTGATTCGGTTGAATGGCAGGCTATGCGTCCCCCGAAGCAATGCTGAGCTAAGGGATCGCATCCTGCGAGAGTCACATAGTTCTACATTATCAGTCCATCCGGGAGCCTCCAAGATGTACAAAGACATGAAGAGGTACTTCTGGTGGTCTGGAATGAAGTCAGATGTGACGAATTTGTATTGAGATGCTTGACATGCCAGAAGGTAAAATTTGAACACCGTAGACCGGGCGGAATGGTACAATCGATGCCAATTCCGGAGTGGAAATTTCATGATATCTCCATGGATTTTGTTGTAGGACTCCCACCTGCTAGGGGAGGACTCAACATGATCTGGGTTGTAGTAGATCGCCTTACCAAGGTTGCCAGATTCATACCGATGAAGGACACCTGGAAGGTAGTAAAGCTAGCTGAGCTTTTTGATAAGGAGATTATCAGACACCACGGAGTCCCTAAGACCATAGTATCTGACCGCGACACCAGATTTCTTTCGAGATACTGGAGAGCTACAAGGGAAGCGTTGGGTACAGAATTGAAGTTGAGTACCGCCTTCCATCCTCAGACCGACGGTCAGACAGAAAGGACCATCCAGACACTGGAGGACATGCTTCGGGCATGTGCCTTGGACTTTCAGGGGAGTTGGTTAGATAAGCTTCATCTTATCGAGTTCTCGTATAATAATAGTTATCACGCCTCGATTAAGATGTCGCCTTTCCAAGCTCTATACGGTAGACCTTGCCGTACACCCTTGTGTTGGGATGAGTCAAGTGAAGCGGTCATAATAGGACCGGAGTATCTTGAGCAAGTACAAGCCGAAGTGCAACAAATCCGAGCTAACATGAAGGCAGCCCAAGATAGACAGAAATCCTATGCGGATGTGAGACGACGCGACCTTGAGTTCGCCGTGGGCGACCAAGTGTTCTTGCGAGTTTCACCTATGAAGGGTGTCTTCCGTTTGGTCAGAAGGGCAAGCTAAGCCCAAAGTTTGTAGGGCCGTACACTATCACCGAAAGAGTTGGATCCGTAGCCTACAGGTTAGCACTACCTGAGGACTTGGGGCGTGTCCATGATGTATTTCATGTGTCACAACTCAAGAAGTATATTGCTGATCCTTCTCATGTGTTGGAGCCCGAGCACTATCCATTGAGCCAACATGAGATATGTGAAACCCCAGTGAGAATCCTTGATAGGAAGACCAGAGACACTCGCCATAAGTCTATACGAATGGTGAAGGTCCTATGGTCAACCATGATGTCGAAGAAGCGACATGGGAGTTGGAAGATGCCATGAAGGCTAAATACCCACAGTTATTCATAGACTAGAGAGTCTAGTATTTAGTATACGGGTACGGGTCGTACCCCTTTTAAGGGGGGTAGAGCCCTTTTGCTTTTGCATTGCTTCGGGGTAAGCATTGCATTTTGTATGGCACATGTAGTGCAAGTGAATTTAGTATGGATGTGTATGTATGTGTAATGTGTAATGAATGAGGGGTATGTACAATGTATGGTGTATTGGTGTAATGGTATTGTGAATGGTAATGGTGTATTGTGTATTGTGGTATGGTATGAATGGAAATGACGTATTGTGTATGTGAATTGGTGTATGATGTTGAAAGTGTATGCTTGCAGTGTGAAGAAGTAAACACCTCATAGGTGTAGAAAGACACATTATGGCAATTGGTTTGCATAATGAGTAGATTTGCAATAAACCATTAACCTTGAGCAACTTTGAGGGCAAAGTTTCTTAAGGGGGGTAGATTGAAATACCCCGTAATTAAAAATAGTGATTAATTAGGCTAATAAGTAATTTAGAAGCTTAATTAAGTATAAATAATCATAGGGAACAAATCCCGAAGAAAACGGATCCTTAAAAGGATTAAAATCACTAATGAACCTAAAGCGTTTTTCGAGGTAACCGGGAAAACGTGTCTTTAAGCGGGTCAAATAGACTCGTAACAATTTTGGTCAACTAAATAATCATTAATAAATATTAGTGAAGCTTTAGGACCAATAAAATCAATAAAACGAGAGATTAGTAAAAACTGTCAAAAACGGAAGTTGTGGGGAGAAACATAATGCACAAACTTATGTGTCCAATATTGTAAATAAAATTTTAAGATCCCCATGGGTCTGTGTGCTGTCCGATTTTATATATACACACACACACTCTACTCTCTTTTACTCACTAAGGACAAAAATTAAAAAAACAAAGTAACCCCCTCTCTCTCATTCTCTCTCTCCTACACTCATTTCTCCTCTCTCACGTAAGCTCACCCTCCTCCTCTCTATTTTCTCCTCTTGACCGATAACAATGGAGGAAGCAAAGAACCACTAAAACCTCTACTTCTCTCCTTTGTAACTCTCTCCAAACTTCTCCAAAAATTATAAAAACCCACCATTGTAATCCTCTCATCAAGAGCTACATTTTCATCTTTCCAAAATCCAAAAACACACTTTCGATTTTATGGGTATACCCCATTTGGAGCTTCAACACCACCATTAGAAGGCCCTCCTTCTCCTTGTTCTTCTAAGGTAAAAATATTTTGAAAACTCCATCTTTTTCTAGCTCTTGTGGGCAAAACGAAATTCATAACTAAACCCTTGTTGTTCCTCTTGTTCTAGCCGATTTTGGCTTGTTGGTGGAGTTGGAAATATTTTCTTGAACCCCTCCAAACAACTTGCACTCTTGGAAGGTAATATAAACTCTAAACCCTAAAATTTACATTAGAACTCAAATAATGTTAGGGTTAGTTTTAGTATTGAATGTGTGTGTATGTATGGGTGATGATGTTAGATTTTGAGTACCAAAACCGGTAGAAGAAGGAAGGAAGGAGAAAGAGAGAAGAAAGAAAATCTAGAAGGAAAACAAGGTAAGAATGCTCATTGTGTAACCTTGTGTATTTGTATATGTAACAGATTTTAGAAATAAAAGGTGTATTGTAAATGGTATTTTGTAGTAGGGTAATGTAGGAGAATATAAGTATTTTGAAGTTTTAAAAGATGTGTAAAACCTTGAAAACAGATTGGGAATTAGTGTTGATGTGCAGGAATTTTATGAGTGTTAGTATACATATTAGTGTTTGAGAGCTTGGCTATTATTGCTGTTTTGAAACAGGTGAAAAAGGTAACAAAATGTGAACTAGAATATGTGGTGAGAGTGTAAAAATATAGGGGAGACTATGGCAAAATTTATCTAGAATTAGAACACTTAGTGAATTAAAACTAGGTGACTAATGTGAGTGCGTAACAGATTTTGATGAAGGAAATAGAGGGTAAGTTGAGAGAGCTAGATAATGTATTCTAAGGCATTGAGAGTGCTAGAAATGACATTAGAAGAGGGAGTTGTAGAAGGAGAGGTTAGAATAAAATCTGTAGCAAAGCACAACTAGGAAACAACTAGTGGAAGTGTGAGTTGAAACTTAGAAATTAGGTGAGTGAATGAGTATAAATTGTGTAAGGGATTAGGAAATGAATTAGCATGGTTTAGGGTGTTTAAATTGCACAAAAACATGTTAGGATGCATGTAGGAAGATTGGGGAAGCAATGGGTGAAATTGGGAAGGAAAAACAAAATCTGTAACAAGGTTCTGGAACCGTCCGACCCAGACGGTGAGTCGGACGTGGGTCGGACGGGGCTTAAGAAATGAAAACCAATCTTTCTGGAATGGTCCGACCCAGAGCCGTGAGTCGGACGTGGGTCGGACATGGCTTAAAAACTTTTGTAATGGTCCGACCCAGAGCCGTGAGTCGGACGTGGGTCGGACATGGCTTAATTAACGAGACGTAAACCTTCTGTAATGGTCCGACCCAGGGCCGTGGATCGGACGTGGGTCGGACAGGCAAAAAATATAGTGGTCAAAGTTTCTGACTTCGTCCGACCCAGACGGTGAGTCGGACGTGGGTCGGACGGAGCTTAGACTCAGGACCCAAAACCTTCTGGAATGGTCCGACCCAGAGGGTATGGGTCGGACGGAATAGTGCTGGGTCGGACACGGTAATTTTCTGGGAACGAATCTTACTGGAATGGTCCGACCCAGGGCTTGGGTCGGACGGTGGGTCGGACGGCCCTATACTTACAAAAAAAAAATTATTTTAATCTAAGTAATAATTGTATTATATATATATATATGTATACCCATATATATATGTATATGTACATGTATGTAAGCATGCAAACCTTAAGTAGAAAATAAAAACTTAAGTAAAGAAAAATGAGTAAGTAATGTGTAAGTGTAAGAAGTATAAGGACATAGTAAATATGAGTTAAGTAATGATAGGTAAATTAATCATTTAATTGTATGTGTATAATAGGATTTGATTTGTGACACCGAAGGACGTTTGGAATCACATACAACGGTGAACGGTATGGATTCCTCATGCCCCGTATGCTATCTTGGTCACTCTGATTTGTGTGTTGTGTGCTAATTGATCACCAAATAAGATAAATGCACGAACGGAGTTAATATGCATACTTGTGAATATGTAGTGTTGTATGGTGTTGTATACTTCTTTAATTCTTAGTTTGTATAATTCATGAAATGTTTGGATGAATATGAATGTGTGTATGTATGATGTATTACATTGTGACCGTTTATTATTGTGTTTGGACTTTAACTTATTCCTAAAAGCTAAATCTAACTTAAATTGGTAATTAAATTGGAATGAGTAGAAGTCCGATATAGTTTCGGCCACGCGTGAGGATGCGGAGTCACGAGAGGTTGGCTCCAATTCCTGACTCTTAAACTGGTCCGCGGCCCAAATCCCTTAAGTGGGTAGCATCCCGGATTGGTGAGTCAAGTAAATCCCGGAGGTGGGACGGTGTAGTCCCCAGGGCCGGAGGTCCCGACGACTTAACTTGAGTATAAGTAAGTAAGTAAGAAGAGTAAGTAAAGTAAATTGTAAGTAAGTAAGGAAAAGTAGGTAATGAGTAAAGAGTAAAGCATTCCGATTGACCCGGATGCATAATTTGGCTAACCTTGTGAAGGTAAGTAAGTGTGTGACTACATTGTTGCCTTGAATTATGTAATGAATTGTATGAGCATGTAATTTGTATGAAAAGCATGTATGTATGAAAAATAAATGGCATGTTTAGTGGACGTCAAATAGTCGGCGTGCCCTAGCTAGCACGCGGTATATGCGGAGTCCATATGCAGCGTTTGCTGAGCCCCTTGGGGCACCATTTTTACTACACGCAGGTACTCGAGAGTGATGAAGATGTGAAGACTCAACTTTATTTCTTTACCTTCTTTTTGGGATGTAAACACTGAATTTATGACTGGTGTACTGAGTAGTACATGGCTGTAACTTTCGATTAGCCGGTGTACCATGGGGTACACCTTTTTGGATTTTGATAGAATGGAATTGGTATAGATGAGTAGCTTAGAAACTCATTCTTTTGGGAAGTGTGGTAAAGGATGTAAGTAATACTTTAATACTCGGTGATCCAAGAATGTAAGTAGGTTATTTGTATTCAGTATGCATCATATTAGTAGCTCGGACGTATGTTCATCAGACCGTTACTGTAAGTAGTAGCCTAGCTAGCCGTATGGGCGGTTAGCGGCATTGTTTCACCCGCCGTAGTAAGTATGTAATAATTCGCTGCGAACTCGTAGGATTAATAGGACGATTAGACGGTAAGCATAGGATTAGCGGATGGGGTGTTACATTGGAAGTTGGATGTAGTTTGGCTACGTTGCTCGCAATGGGCGAGTAATTGCTTGGTGGACACCCGAGTGAGTTTTGTAAGTGTGGTTATTTTCCGCAGTGAGACGTTTATTATTGCTACGTGAGAGATTATATCGTGATTATGGGGAGGGGTGTTACAGGTAATGTGTGGACTTGGGTGATGGAAGTGAAAATTGTAGGAGAATGTTGTAAGTCGTCATGGAAAATGACTAGAACGTATAAGAGTGTATGATCATGAGATGGTGAGTAAGTTGCATAAACAGAGGTGGAAATGTATAGGAGGAGGGTGTTTCATGGTCAAGGTAAATGAAGAACAATGGCAAGGTGTTAAGGTAATGGAAAGAAATGTATAAGTAAGCTCAAGAGTTAGGAGTGATGAGTAACAATGAAAAGAAGAGAAGTTGTGCATGGACATGCAGATGACATGGAAGGTTTAACAAAGCAAGATGGAATGTAATGATGTAAGGAGGAGTTATATGGGTTGAAAAGAAACACTTTGGTTAGTGAAGTTTTAGACAAAATGTACATGTTGGAAATATAAGGAATTAATTAACAAGGGTTAGGAAGTTTTTGCAAGAATTTAGTAAATGTTTAAGAAGATCTTTGGAGGTTATTTTAATGAGTTTGGAGGATGATTAAAGGTGGGTTTAAGGGTCCAAAATGATGTTAGAAACACATTAGGAGGTTTGGGGAAAATTTTGGAATTGAAAGACAACTTAAGAGTAAAGTCTGTTATTGTGGTGTTGACCCAGGGTCCGAACAGTTCTGGGTCGGACGGACTCTGTTAAGCCACCGTAAATGTTCTGGAATGGTCTGACCCAGTTGGTTGGGTTGGATGGTGGGTCAGACGGGGGAGTTTTAAAGACGGGAACATCATTTAGACCCTTAACCACTTAGATCAGCCTCCAAACTCATTAAATCATCCCAATCCTTTACTCAATTCTTACAACAACCTACTAACACCTAGCATTTATTTCTTTCCTACATTTCAACATTCCTTTCACCTAGCACTTTACTAGCCCAAAGTTCCCTCCTTATGAATTGGCACCACTATATACATAAATTCTATCTTAATTCCAAGGTTTTCCTTAAATCTAAACTCTAGTTCTATCTCAAATCATCTCAAGGTTCACATCAATCACATCAAACTTACCAAGGTTTCCTAGCTTTTTATCAACATGGCCTAAGTCCCAAATACCCAAATACACTCTTTGATTCCTAAATCCTTCATAGTGATGTCTAAGCCATATAAGTCATTTAAACACCTTAATCTCACCCTTTTTCATCAAGACAACCTCTAGAACTTTCTAGTCTCCTACCTTAGTCATTAAATCCCCTTAGCACATCTTAAACACTTAAGTTCTCCGTTAAATTTTGCCATGGGTTCTCTAGTACATAGTACATCCTAACACTTGGTTTTTCTCCATCAAACAACCAATATCACTCAAATTCTCATCACAATACCTTAACACACAATTTACACCAAAACTACACCACATCATCTTATAGTGCATAAACTTAAATGCTTGGCACTTAGGCCCTTAAATGACAATAATCTTAACCACTGAATTTCCACATATATTTGCCTTCAACCTGCGAATACACACAACAAGGATCCCATTGAAATAAAATGCTTCTTGTAATTCACCTTGATATTCTTAAACTATCTATTTTTCCTCATTTGCTCCTTAGTCACAAGTTCACAATCATGATCATTGTTTCTCCTCGGTCATATATAGCCCTTTTCTAATGTAAACTCTACACTAAACTCATCACATATCTAAATCCCATTCCCTTAAACAATAAAACACCTTAAGGTAAGTAATTTACCTTGTTCTTTTACAAGCTTTAAAACTTTCTTCCTTAGGTTTTTCCTTGCTCAATCTCGGTCACCAATATATATCTCCTTGCCAATGCTCTAACCAATATCCAATGACTCCAATGAGTACTAGACAATACATTAACCCTAAGGAACAAACCCTAGGTTAAAAATGTGCTTTAAGGTATTAAGGTGATTGTTTTACCTTGGTTTCTCAAGACAAGCTTGGATATGAAGCAAGAAGGACCTCCTCAATCCTTTGAAGAGTAGAAAACAAGCTAGAACAAGGCATTAAAATGAAGCCTCATGAGCATACATTTTCGGTCAAGAAGAAAAGTGATGGAAACCTAGATTTTCTTACACTTTCTTTACCTTAAGAGAATGGAGAAGCCAATGGAGTCTCCAAACTTGAATTTCCTCCTCTAATGGTGGTTTGTCTTGGCACCAAATCAAAGCTCTTGAAGTTTTGAAAAGATAGAAAGAGAGAGCTTGAGCTAACTAAGAGGAATATGTAATTTGTTTTGGTTTTGGAGCTAAAATGAGTAAGTAGTGTGCAAAGGAAGATGGAGCTAGCATGGGGTTGTGCTTCACGTTAATGGAGAAGGGAGAGAGCAGCTCAAAACCGTGGGAACAAGAGAGAATGAAGAGGTGAGGAGGGAGGTGAGTAAAATGAGATATTTAAGTATAAAGTAAATAGTAGTTTCTACTTTATCCTTTAATTTCCTTTCTTATTTTCTCATGTGGTGATTCATCACCTTAAAAACCGGCCACCCCCTTTTAATTAGGCTAGTCATGGTCTTGTTTGACCAACTAAATAAACTAAATTGACTTATGTTATAAACTAGCTTAATTAAATTACTATTCATAAAACAAGGCACATTGTTGTGAAATTTTTGATTTCCCATAGATATAGACTTCCAAATGTGATACTCTATAGTACACATGTTAATTAAAGAGTAATGATGGACATTTAGCCATTCAAAACTCATTTACAAGACAATTTTTCAAAAATGTGCTTTAAGACTCCTTAAAGCACATTTTGTGTTTTAACTTGTTTTCAAGCTTGGTTTTCTTTGGTAATTGATTTAAAATGACCATTAGGATACTAATAAGGTCTTAGAACAATATTTGGGTACTCACCCAAGTCTCTCCAAGCTTAGAGCACGTTTTTGCTTAAACTGCTCTTTTGGTGTTTCCTATATTTTCTTTGATTAGAAATGTCTCTTAATGTTTCTAAGGCATTATTTAGCCTCCTTTTAACTTAGTTTATCATTTAAACACCATATCTAAGTTTGGGGTATTTCAGTTATGTGGAGATTTTGTAATTTATAAAGGTTAGAGTATTTAAATTACAATCACCGAAAGTTTATGTGGCTAGATAAGTAATTTATAAAAGTAATACGGTACTGGATAATTTATTAAAGTTAATGTGTCCAATGTACAGTTACCGAAATTATAAGGTTGGTTTTGTAATTTAATAAAGAAAGGAATTAAAATTAAGTGGTATTGTAAATTATGGAGTATAATATAAAGTTTATAAAATAATAGTGGTCATAGTAAAGATAACCAAATCATATTGATATATGGAATGTGGGAATAATTATGGATATATGATTAATGGAATAAAGATGTACAGTACATAGGAAATTCATTATCACATGTGAATACTACATAAAATAATGAACTAATGAACTACCTAGAACCACTGTTAAATAATAGGGGGAAATAAAGAACATACGGGGTTAGTATACTACGAGTATTAGTTCTGTAGTAACAGTACTGTAATACTTAGTAAATAGTTGTATTAATACTACCCGATATTCCATGTATATATAACAGCGTACGGGAAGGAATTTCTGAGCGTGAGTTTGTCAAGCTAGCAGTTACACGGTGAATGGTATGTTAATTGTGTGGTCTAAATGTGCTAAGGATTTTCCTAAAGTCCAGACGTTGTGTGTTTAAATGTTAAGAGCGATATCTGTGATTTTATGTATATGATATTGTATACTGTATTGCTCGACACCACTGCGTTTTATTTATACGCGAATGTCTTATGACTGAAAGTTTATACATCAAAACTGGAACAAGACTAACTGACCTGGGTATTATTAAACCTAACTAATGGTCAACTGTTATAGTCTTAACTCAAGGAATGGATATTGTATCATTGACTAAAAGGGCTAACTTATAAAAAGAGGAATCCAGATTGTTTCGACTTTCTGGTTGCGCATCGTGATCACTGCGAGAGACTTCAATGGGGAGTCACTCAAGGGAATCCATCTGTCACATTCGATGATGGCGGAGGGCACTACCGTTGGTGCCCAGGTTCGACCGGATCGGTCAATTATCCCGGGCCATAAGGTCAGCTGGTAACGGTTCCTTTGAAACCCAGGGGACACACTGTCCATTATTAAGTTATTAAGGGTTGTCCTGACATGACACCTGAGGTGGAATTTAATTGGAAAAGATTAAGTGGTTGGTTTTAAAGGATAAGGGTCATGTGGCCAACTAACAAGTACAGTTAATTAATACGCGTATCTTGTTTGATTACTGTTGTGGTTTATTGGTGTTTGGTTATCTGGTTGTTGTTTATTATTATGCACTGATGTTTGCAGGTGGACAGTTATGTGGTTGTTTAACTGTTACAGTTATTACTGTTATTACTGTAAACTGGTATTTCATGTAAAGAATCTAATGTCAAGATGGCTAAAACGACTTAAGGAATCTAGATGACTTAGGACTACATTTATCATACCAGCATTTCGATTGCTGAGCCCTTCAATGGGCCAAACATTTCAGGTCACTGAAGAAGACACAAGCCGGAGTGCGGGGAACAGGGTAGCTGCTGTGTTTTGATAAACACTTGTAGTTTTATTATGTACTATATTTTGGAGATTGTTGTATTCAGGTAGTTGCTCATTTAGTTTCGATTTGGTCTGTAATAACTAGAGTGCTCAGTATCTGTTCATCACAGCGTGAGGAGTTGTTGGAAGAGTAAGGATGCCTTGTTACTTACAAGGGTGGGTAACGGCGTGTAACACTGAAATACCCCAAACCTCAGTATGTTGTTTAAACACCTAAATATGGTATGTTAAGACTAAAAGAGTCTTAAAAACATTAGTAAACAAATTTAAACAATAGAAAACATAAAATGTGCTTTAAGGTCAATAAAGGCCAAAATGTGCTCTAAGCTTGGGTTGAGCTTGGTTAAGACCTAATGAACTTACCAAGACCTTATTTATATACTAATGAACATATTAAACCAATTACCAAAGAAAACCAACCTTGAAAACAAGTTAAAACACAAAATGTGCTTTAAGGATTCTTAAAGCACATTTTCGAAAAAATTGTCGTGTAAAGAGTTTTGAATGGCTAAACGTCCATCATTACTCTTTAATTAACATGTGTACTATATAGTATCACATTTAGAAGTCTATATCAATGGGAAATCAAAAATTTCACTTCTATGTGCCTTGTTTATATGAATAGTGACTTTTATAAGCTAGTTTGTAACATATGTTATTATAAGTAATTAAATTGACAAATAAAGACTATAATGCTCCTAGGTACTATTGTGGGCCGGTTTTTAAGGTGTGGTGACTCACCACCCTTGTTAACATGTTAAGTAAATAAAGAAGACTAGATAAGTACTATTTACTTTAAGGTATAAATATCTTCTTAAAAGCAAAACAAACTCACTTATCTCATTCTCTCATTTCCTTTCTTCATTCCCACAGTTCCAAGTCTTCTTCAACCTCTCTTCTTTCCTTCATTCACGATTTGCAATAGTAATATACAAACTCCATCTTTGACCACTTGTATTTCCTAGCTTATTTAACCAAATCAAAAACAAACACCACCATTCTCTTCCTCTCATCAAGCTCTTCATTCCTATCTTCTCAAAACTTCAAGACCACCATTTCGGTGCCATGGAGTTCCACCATTGAAGGAGCTTGAGCTTATATTTCTACATATTATTGGTCTCCTTTGCATCTAGGTAAGGAATCTCAAAGAAAAATGATGTTTCCTTCATGTTTTTATCTTGACCGAAAATCACTCTTAATGGAGTCCTTATGTTGCTTTGTTCTAGCTTCCTTCCAACCTTTCATGGACTAGGTGGAGTCCTCTCTTGATATATATTCAAACTCTCTTCAAGTTCTAAGGTAAAACAATTATCTTAATCCTTTTGAAACAATGTACAATCTAGGGTTTACAGTGAGATGAAGCTTAAAGCTTGAATACTCATTATGTTGTTTGTATAATGTTTAGAAGTTGACAAACAATCTAAAGCCTTACCGATTTTAAACAAGGAAACAAGAAAGAAGTTTGTGAGGAAAAGAGGTAAATATGCTAACATAATGTGGTTTAAAGTCTAAGGAGAAATAAGCTTATATTGCTTGTTAAAATGATCTAAGGAGCCAATGGTGAATGACTTAGAAGAATGCTCTCAAGGGCTTAGTAAAAGGCATATTTGTTGTTGAGTGTATTTGCAGGTCAAAGGCAAATATATTGTGGAAATTCAGTGTTTATGACTTATGCATCTTAAGGGCCTAAGAGCCATGCAATTTAAATTATGCACTATATTGTGATGTAGTGCTATATGAGTGAAGCTTTGTGTATAAGAATGTGTTTGATGGATTTTTAGTGTTCTTGGTTGTTTGATGGTGAAAACAATGTGTCTTGGTTTAGTAATGTTCTAGGAGAACCTATGTTGAAATTTAGGTAATAAACAAGAAGTTCTAAGGGTTTAAAATGAGTTTGATAAGTTAAGAAATGTTTGGAATGGTTAAGTGTTTTTCTAGTGAAAGGAACATGCATTAAGGTGTTTTAAGATGTGAAAAGGGCTTATGCAATGTTCTAGAGGATTTCATAATGCAAACGAATGTTTGCGATACACTAAATTCATTTAGACTTGTGTTAAGATTTAAGCAAACTTTGGTGAACAAGGAGAAAGTGTAGACTTGAAAAAAAAGGATTTCAAGAATGACATAAGGAGATAGTTGTGAGAATAGATGCTTGAGAGATGATGTTGTTATGGTGAGGGAGTATTTTGGCATAAGTGATCATCTTAGGTATGAAACACCACTTGTAGACCTAGGAGAAAACATTGTAAGTGTTAGGAATTTTGGGAAGAAATGAGTAAAGGTTTAAGGAATTAGAAAATGAGTTTTATGAGTGTTTAAGGATTTCTTAAGGTGTGTTTGAAGTGCCCAAATGAGGTTAGGGTGTACTAGGATATATGAGGTGAAGTTTGGAGTTAAATGAGTAATGGAAAATAAGGGTCTGGAGCACACCGAACTTGCAAGGTCGGTCGAGCCCAGTTTACCCTGCGAGAATTGGCTTCTGGAACCGACCGAACTTGGGGACCGGACTTACAAGTTCGGTCGGGCTTGTATATGGTGTACGAATTAAGTTTCTGGAATCGACCGAACATGGGACCGGACCTGGCAAGTTCGGTCGGGCTTAACAATTCCCACGGGGAAACTCTCGGGAATGGACCGACCTTGTGGACCGAACTTGCAAGTCCGGTCGGGGTAGAATTTTCAAACGGAAATGTGTTCTGGAATGGACCGAACTTGGGTAAGTTCGGTCAGACCAAAACTTAAAAAAAAAACAGAAAAGAATGTGACTTATGTAGTTAACCCTTGGGGGTATAATGAAGGTAACCTAGGGTAAGTTAGACGTTTAAAACATGTCAAATAATCATGTTAAACACTTAGTGAATTTGAGGTTAAGTAAATTAATTAACCGACGTTATTAATTATGTATAGGAGTGGCCTACGGTGGAAACAAAACGAGGCAAGGACAAAGGTATGGTTTTCTTGCAGTCTGTTGCCTACCGGTTTACATCGGCTTGTGTGTTGTTTGTTTTTCTGTGTGTTTATGACGTTATAAGACTTAATCATGTAATGAGTTTACCGTTGTTCATATTATTGTGATGTTATGATGTGACCCATCTTCCTTGTGTGTGTCTAACTTGACTTACCACTTGTTGTGTATTGGTTGTTAAGTTCCACCGTGAACTTCTAACAAGTGCTAACTGGGAAGTGAGGAATCCGGTTGTCCGGTCATGCATGTAAGTTAAGAGTAGATATCTGAATCAGATTCGACTCTTATGTTGTTAAGATTGTTCTCTTTAATTTGGCGTTCGATCTCCCGCTAGCTTCCTCCAAAGCTTACCTATTCTGACTTATGATCGGTTTAGTGGGAACATGTGTTTGTGTGGTGTGTTCGGGTCACTATATCCGAACCATCTGTGACTTAAGTTACTCGTTCGAATAAAAGAACGGTAATGAGTGTGTGTAACGAGCTTAACATGAGGGTGAACCATTCTCTAGGCTCTTATGTTGTTTAACCTTCTTGGTTTGTTATTGTGGAAAGAGTATCCACTGTGTATGTGATGTTGTGCTATGCACTATTGATGCTATGCCACATAATATGTTATGTTATGTTTAAAATGAATGCCATGTTATCATGACAATTAGTTGCGCGTATCCCGGTAGCCGATGGGTGGCGCGTTAACCATACCAGCCAAGGGTTGCTGACCCCCTCGGGTGCTCCATATTTTTACTGCAGGATGAGGATCGAGGAAGCAGAGTGGCTGTAGGATCTAGGCTGCAGTTGTACTTTGGTTTATTTTGGATGTTGAGCCCGGGATGCGCCTGTGCTCCCGTGGCATTATATTTTGATCCCGTTGAAACTACTATGGCGGTATATTGACAGTTTACAGTGAAGGAATGTATTTAAATACTCGGTATTGTATATGATGTAGTTATGGTTTAGTTCTATGCTCGGGAGTCTGATCATCAGACCGGTACACTTGTATTTATTCTGCCTCGTTAACCACGTGGGTGGTTGACGGCGTTATAGCACCGAATCGTTTAGTTAATGTTTAGTTGTTTAATTCCGCTACGATTTCAATTAGTTGTGAAGTCCGTTGTAGGGGTGTTACAAAAAGTAGTATTAGAGCGAAGTATCGCTCTGATGACTAGAATACCGAGCTTAGGAATATACCGAGTTAGAAAACCTAACTACAGTTACCTAAGTGAGCAGTTATAGAAAGGTTAACCACTAACCAAGTGTGGAGATACCTTGTTGTCGGGAAAACGCTACAACCGTTGGGACCGATAAGTGTGTAGGCATAATGCTAATGATGTTCGTGTGAATTCAGATGTCAGGTAGACCAAGAGGTAGAGGCCGCGGAAGCGGTACTGGAGATGCGGATGACCAGGGCAAAAATACTACGGCTCAAGTTATGGCCGAAGCTGTAGCGGCCGCCGTAGCCCAAATGGTCCCACAACTTGTAGCTGCAATTCAGCAGGGGCAACAGCCCGAAGTTCAACCACCACCGCCACCGCCTCGAGAGACCAACTGGGTCAAGGCATTGGCAGATCTTAGACCCCCTTCGTTTCATGGGGACCGACCCACGTAAGCTGGAGGCGTACATCTCTGAGTTGGAGACCGCCTACGAGACCTTGGATGTGCCTGCTGGGGCCAAGGTCCGTCTTGCCGCTTACTACCTGAAGGGTTCGGCACAGAGTTGGTGGAAGCTTGTGAGAGAGGACCGGATGGCGGATCCTCAGTTTGGTTGGAGGGAGTACACGGCACTACTGCGAGCCAAATACTACCCTGTGCATGTTCAAGAGGCCAAGCGCCTGGAGCTGGATAGTCTGAGGCAGGGGGACAAGATGTCGGTTGATGAGTACTACACTGCATTCACCGGTCTTATCCACCTGTTACCGGACCTGGGATACTCGAACCGGGTGCTGGTAAACCGTTTCTACAACGGTCTCAGCCACCGTCTTCGCTATGGGATGGGGCCAGCTGAGTATACTACCTTGCAGGTAATTTAAATGAAGTGTGATGTGAATAAGTGTAATCCATAAGTGAGTATTAATGTGAGTTTATGAGTATGTTTTGCGGAGCATGACTGACGTCCTAAATTCAGGAGTGCTATCATGCCGCTGCTAAGGTTGAGATTACCGTCGTCTGAGGGACGAGGAGAATGCGCACAAGCGCAAGGCCACGAGCGAGGGCCAGAGTCCGCAGGGGTACGGGGGAGGAAAGAAGAAGAAGAAACCTTATCCCCAGCCCCAGAAGAGTCAGCACCAGGGTGACAAGGGCCAAGCCCAAACCACCACAGCTGAGGAGCCACTGAAGCTCACATATGTATACGCGGCGAAACCCCTACGCTCTTACCCACCTAAGGGTAATTATTTAATCATGTGTGACAAGTTGAAGTGTATAATGTTAAGTTGTGAGATAAGTATTGATTGTGTATTGTGATAGCAGCTAGTACGGGTTCTGGACCGGAGCGCCACTACTACTGTAAGTGGTGTAACGGAGACCACCCCGGCAAGGACTGCAAGGGAAACGACGTACAGTGTCGTTACTGCGAGAAGTGGGGTCACCGTGACTACGAGTGTTACCGGAACCCCAACAGCAGAGTCAACAAGCCCAAGGGGCAGTGGAAGGGTAAGGCCACAGCGACTATTGATGGCCCGAAGACGGCTAACCAGCCACCCACAGATCAGAGGCACACTGATTCCCAGAAGGGGAAGGGGTCGGGGTCCGGCAAGGCCGCCCTGAATGTGGTGGACCGGTCTGAGGCGCCAGGGCCCTCTTCTAGACCAGGTACCGCCTAAACTGTTGAATGAAATAAGTGATTGCATACCGCATTTCATGCATGTATGTGCTAGTGAGTCCAAGTGTATTATTATGTGAGTAAAGAGTTAAAGTATAGTGTGAAAGTCACCTAATTAGATAACTCTAAACTTAAAGGAACCTTCAATATATTTATCCAATCCCACCCACACCAAACCCTGAAGAAACCACCATCAACATCACCGACTTCCCAATGGAGCAATGTTAGGTTATTCAGCCAGGTATGATACTCTTAAATGGATACCTGGCACCAGAAGCACAAATCCATATCATCAGACGATGCGACGAACTTGGAGCAAAACCAGGAGGTTTCTACACACCCGAATACCTGAGCGGATCAAGAATGAAATTGAAGATGGTGTGCATGGGTAAGGACTGGAACCCTTACACCAAGACATATCAAGAGGTGCGAGCTGAAGATGGAGCAACTGTACCGATGATACCTGAGGAGTTCCTTGCGGTCGTTAATCACGTCGTGGGAATTGCTCAGCAAGTTGAAAAGGATTCAATTCCAAGTGTTAAGGCAGATTTGTGTATTGTGAACTTCTACCAGAAAAGTGGACGGTTGGGTTTACACCAAGATAAGGACGAGTCACCCGAGTCTCTAAGTAAGGGAGTACCCGTGGTGTCTTGGTCCATTGGTGATACCGCAGTGTTTGTGTATGGCGAGCAGAAGCGTGCTGATCTCGCAAGGAAGTTGGAACTAAAATCGGGAGATGTACTAATCATGGGTGGGCAGTCGAGGATGCTATATCATGGCATCAGGAAGATCAAACTGAATACCGCACCGTCGGCAGTGATCAATGCCACACACATGAAACCCGGACGATTGAATTTGACCTTCAGACAGTTTTAAAGCCTTGTATAATTATGTAATATGTTAAGCCAGTATATGTTAAGGAAGTTATGTATGTGTTAGTTATGTTAGCAGTGTAAACCAACGTATGATGTAAAAAGAGTGTGTTAATGAATAAAGTGAAGCTGTTGAAGTATATCAACCGTGTTGTTACCCAATACTTATTAGTTTGCCAATGAATTAGGCTGTGCACTCGGAACGGGAGGTACACTGAGTGTCTGCAATGAGGCAGAAGCCGGCAAGAGCGGCACAATCCTCACCGGTACCTTTCCAGTCAATGGCGTGGACGCTTCAATCTTGTTCGACTCCAGAGCCTCACACACATTTATTTCGCTATCTTTTGCGAAGAGGCTGGGGTTAGACGGTGATGAGATGCCAGACTTCCTAGTCACTCTCCCGTCGAAAGAGCGGATCAGGTGCACCCGCTACCACCGAGATGCTGTTGTGCGAATCAGAGGTGAAGAGTTTCCGATCGACTTGATAGAGTTCGATGGACTTGGTTTTGATGTGATTGTCGGGATGAACTGGTTGGAGCGGTACAAGGGCAGGATCCTATGTGTCGAGCATCGACTGCTTCTTCGGAGTCCATCTGGGGTTACTATATCTTACCGCCAGAGGCCCAGGGAGCCTTCGACTCAGATCATCACCGCCATGGCTATGTGTCGTGAACTACGACGAGGGAGTGATGTATACCTCTACTATGTCCAAGACATAGAGAGAGACCCAGCGTTTAGTCCTGATGTACCGGTAGTGTCGGAGTTTCCTGATGTATTTCCTAAGGAACTGTCGGGCATGCCGCCAACACGGGAAGTGGAGTTTGAGATTGATTTGGTTCCGGGTACCGGACCAATTGCGAAGGCGCCCTATCGTATGGCTCCAGCAGAGATGACAGAGCTCAAGGAGCAGCTGAGAGACCTACTCGACAAGGGATTTATCCGCCCTAGCGTTTCACCATGGGGAGCGCCGGTCCTCTTCGTGAAGAAGAAGGACGGTAGTCTCCACCTGTGTATTGACTATCGAGAACTGGATGCAGCTACGATGAAGAACCGTTACCCTTTACCACGCATCGATGATTTATTTGATCACTTGAGGGGAGCATCAGTATTCTCCAAGATAGATCTACGATCCGGATACCATCAGATTGCCATCCGTGACAGTGATATTGAGAAGACAGCGTTCAGAACTAGATATGGACATTATGAGTTTACGGTTATGCCGTTTGGGTTATCCAATGCACCAGCGAAGTTCATGGATTTAATGAACCGCTTGTTCCAAGGTCAGTTGGACAACTCTGTGGTAGTCTTCATCGATGATATTCTTGTGTACTCAAAATCGAGGGGTGAGCATGAAGGCCACCTGAGAAATGTGTTACAAACATTGAGGAAGAATCAGTTGTATGCTAAATTTTTGAAGTGTAGGTTCTGGCTGAACCAAGTATCCTTTCTTGGTCATGTGATTTCTAAGGCCGGGATCGCTGTTGATCCGGCAAAGATTGATGCAGTGCGCACCTGCCCTAGGCCGAAGACAGTTACCGATATCAGGAGCTTCCTCGGTCTGGCAGGTTATTATAGGAGGTTTGTAAAGGACTTCTCCAGTGTCTCGAAGCCGATGACTTCCTTAATGAAGAAGGATGCACCATTCGAGTGGATAGTCGACTGTGAGAGTTCTTTCTACAGTCTCAAGGATGCTCTGACATCTGCACCAGCCCTGACTATACCAGACGGTCCAGATGGTTTTGAGGTCTATTGCGACGCATCAGGCAGAGGTATGGGTTGTGTGTTGATGCAACACGGGAAGGTCGTAGCTTACGCCTCCCGACAGCTGAAAAAGCATGAGGAGAACTACCCTACCCAAGACTTGGAATTGGGTGCCATTGTCTTCGCACTAAAGATATGGCGACATTATTTGTATGGGGTAAGTGTGACAATTTATTCGGACCACAAAAGCTTAAAGTACTTGTTCACTCAGAAGGAGTTGAACATGAGGAAAAGAAGGTGGGTTGAGTTTCTAAACGACTATGACATTAATCTACAATACAAAGAGGGTAAGGCAAATGTGGTAGCTGACGCATTGAGTCGTCGAGCACACTCTCTCCATTCGCTAGTCTCTCATACAAGCTTGGTTAAAGAGGTGCGGAGTGCTCAGATGACGGATCAGTATATGTTGGAGATCAGGCAGAAGCTTATTGATGGCACATTCGAGGGTCAGAAGTATGACTTCAGACTCCACGATGATGACCTGATTAGGCTTAATGGCCGACTGTGTATACCGAGGAGTAGCGCTGAGTTGAAGGAGCGCATATTGAGTGAATCCCATTGTTCTACTACTTCGATTCACCCCGGAGCTTCAAAGATGTATAAGGGTATGAAAAGATATTTTGGTGGACTGGAATGAAAAAAGATGTTACTGATTATGTATTGAGGTGTCTCACTTGCCAGAAGGTCAAGTTTGAGCACCGGCGGCCTGGTGGTATGGTACAGCCAATGCCAGTGCCTGAGTGGAAGTTCCATGATATTTCCATGGACTTCGTAGTAGGACTTCCACCTACAAGGGGAGGTCTGAATATGATTTGGGTTATTGTTGACAGACTGACCAAGGTGGCTCGATTCATACCGATGAAGGACACCTGGAAAGTGGCTAAGCTTGCAGAGCTCTTCGACAGAGAGATTGTAAGACATCATGGGGTACCGAAAACCATTGTATCTGACAGAGATACCAGATTCTTATCGAGGTATTGGAAGTCTACGCGAGAAGCACTAGGTACTGAACTGAAATTGAGTACAGCGTTTCACCCACAGACAGATGGTCAGAGTGAGCGTACCATCCAGACACTTGAGGATATGTTACGTGCATGTGCACTTGACTTTCAGACCAGCTAGATTGATAAGTTACCTCTGATCGAGTTTAGTTACAACAACAGTTACCATGCTTCGATCAAGATGTCTCCCTTCCAGGCTTTGTACGGTAGACCATGCCGCACGCCATTATGCTGGGATGAGTCGAGTGAGATGGTCAATATAGGACCAGAGTATCTTGAACAAGTTCAGGCAGAAGTTCGCCAGATCCGGGCTAACATGAAGGCAGCTCAGGATAGACAAAAGTCGTACGCAGATGTGCACAGACGTGACCTGGAGTTCGCCGTGGGCGATCAGGTATTTTTGAGAGTATCCCCCATGAAGGGAGTATTTCATTTTGGCCAGAAGGGCAAGTTGAGCCCGAAGTATGTGGGGCCTTATGTTGTGACGGAGCGGATCGGCCCAGTAGCTTACAGACTTGATCTACCCGCCGAGCTGGGCAAGGTACATGATGTATTTCATGTGTCCCAGTTGAAGAAGTATATGTCTCATCCGTCTCATGTGCTTCAGCCTGAAAGGCTAACCTTAGAGCCGACCATGCGGTCAGTGGAGACTCCGGTACAGATTCTGGATACTAAGACTCGAGACACTCGCCATAAGTCTGTGAGACTGGTGAAAGTTCTTTGGTCTAACCAGAACGTTGAGGAGGCCACTTGGGAGCTGGAAGATAAGATGAAGGTGAAGTACCCGTCATTGTTTACTTCTTAGTGCTTATGTGTATAGGGTACGGGGCGTACCCCTTTTTAAGGGGGGTAGAGCCGTTTCGGTTATGTGAGTACGACGTGTATTTAAATACATCGTCTATGTTATGTTGTCATATTACAGACCGTTGTGTCTGAATGATGTTGATGATGTTGTATATGTTGTATGGACCTTGTGTCCAATGTTATGTATCCGTTGTTATGTTGTATGGACTTTGTGTCCAATGTTATGTAAGTGTGTTGATTAATATTATTATGGAAGTATTGTTTATATGTATTCCCGTGTTCTAATATTTAGGATATGTGGAAGTATGAACTTTGGGGACAAAGTTCTTTTAAGGGGGGTAGATTGAAATACCCCAAACCCCAGTATGTTGTTTCAACACCTAAATATGGTATGTTAAGACTAAAAGAGTCTTAAAAACATTAGTAAACAAATTTAAACAATAGAAAACACAAAATGTGCTTTATGGTCAATAAAGGCCAAAATGTGCTCTAAGCTTGGGTTGAGCTTGGTTAAGACCTAATGAACTTACCAAGACCTTATTTATATACTAATGAACATATTAAACCAATTACTAAAGAAAACCAAACTTGAAAACAAGTTAAAACACAAAATGTGCTTTAAGGAGTCTTAAAGCACATTTTCGAAAAAATTGTCTTGTAAAGAGTTTTGAATGGCTAAACGTCCATAATTACTCTTTAATTAACATGTGTACTATATAGTATCAAATTTGGAAGTCTATATCAATGGGAAATCAAAAATTTCACTTCTATGTGCCTTGTTTTTATGAATAGTGACTTTTATAAGCTAGTTTGTAACATATGTTATTATAAGTAATTAAATTGACAAATAAAGACTATAATACCCCTAGGTACTATTGGGCGCCGGTTTTTAAGGTGTGGTGACTCACCACCCTTGTTTACATGTTAAGTAAATAAAGAAGACTAGATAAGTACTATTTACTTTAAGGTATAAATATCTTCTTAAAAGCAAAACAAACTCACTTATCTCATTCTCTCATTTCCTTTCTTCATTCCCACGGTTCCAAGTCTTCTTCAACCTCTCTTCTTTCCTTCATTCACGATTTGCAATAGTAATATACAAACTCCATCTTTGACTACTTGTATTTCCTAGCTTATTTAACCAAATCAAAAACAAACACCACCATTCTTTCCTCTCATCAAGCTCTTCATTCCTATCTTCTCAAAACTTCAAGACCACCATTTCGGTGCCATGGAGTTCCACCATTGAAGGAGCTTGAGCTTATATTTCTACATATTATTGGTCTCCTTTGCATCTAGGTAAGGAATCTCAAAGAAAAATGATGTTTCCTTCATGTTTTTATCTTGACCGAAAATCACTCTTAATGGAGTCCTTATGTTGCTTTGTTCTAGCTTCCTTCCAACCTTTCATGGACTAGGTGGAGTCCTCTCTTGATATATATTCAAACTCTCTTCAAGTTCTAAGGTAAAACAATTATCTTAATGCTTTTGGAACAATGTACAATCTAGGGTTTACAATGAGATGAAGCTTAAAGCTTGAATACTCATTATGTTGTTTGTATAATGTTTAGAAGTTGACAAACAATCTAAAGCCTTGCCGATTTTAAACAAGGAAACAAGAAAGAAGTTTGTGAGGAAAAGAGGTAAATATGCTAACCTAATGTGGTTTAAAGTCTTAGGAGAAATGAGCTTGTATTGCTTATGAAAACGATCTAAGGAGCCAATAGGAAGTGACTTAGAAGAATGATCTTAAGGGCTTAGTAAAAGGCATATGTGTTGTTGAGTGTATTTGCAGGTCAAAGGCAAATATATTGTGGAAATTCAGTGTTTATGATTTATGCATCTTAAGGGCCTAAGAGCCATGTTATTTAAGGGCCTAAGTGCCATGCAATATAAATTATGCACTATATTGTGATGTAGTGCTATATGTGTGAAGTTTGTGTATAAGAAAGTGTTGATGGATTTTTAGTGTTCTTGGTTGTTTGATGGTGAAAACAATGTGTTTTGGTTTAGTAATGTGCTAGAAGAACCTATGTCAAAATTTAGGTAACAAACAAGGAGTTCTAAGGGTTTAAAATGAGTTTGATAAGTTAAGAAATGTTTAGAATGGTTAAGTGCTTTCCTTGTGAAAGAAACATGCATTAAGGTGTTTAATGATGTAAAAAGGGCTTAGGTAATGTTCTAGAGGATTTAGAATGCAAAAGAATGCTTTGGGACATTTCATGATTCTTGATGAGGTTGTATTTAGGACTTGTGTATTGTTGGTGAAGAATGTGACTTATGTAGTTAACCCTAGGGGGTATAATGAAGGTAACCTAGGGCAAGTTAGACGTTTAAAACATCTCAAATAATCATGTTAAACACTTAGTGAATTTGAGGTTAAGTAAATTAATTAACCGACGTTATTAATTATGTAGAGGAGTGGCCTACGGTGGAAACAAAACGAGGCAAGGACCAAGGTATGGTTTTCTTGCAGTCTGTTGCCTACCGGTTTACACCGGCTTGTGTGTTGTTTGTTTTTCTGTGTGTTTATGACGTTATAAGACTTAATCATGTAATGAGTTTACCGTTGTTCATATTATTGTGATGTTATGATGTGACCCATCTTCCTTGTGTGTGTCTAACTTTACTTACCACTTGTTGTGTATTGGTTGTAGAGTTCCACCGTGAACTTCTAACAAGTGCTAACTGGGAAGTGAGGAATCCGGTTGTCCGGTCATGCATGTAAGTTAAGAGTAGATATCTGAATCAGATTCGACTCTTATGTTGTTAAGATTGTTCTCCTTAATTTGGCGTTCAATCTCCTGCTAGCTTCCTCCAAAGCTTACCTATTCTGACTTATGATCGGTTTAGTGGGAACATGTGTTTGTGTGGTGTGTTCGGGTCACTATATCCGAACCATCTGTGACTTAAGTTACTCGTTCAAATAAAAGAACGGTAATGAGTGTGTGTAACGAGCTTAACATGAGGGTGAACCATTCTCTAGGCTCTTATGTTGTTTAACCTTCTTGGTTTGTTATTGTGGAAAGAGTATCCACTGTGTATGTGATGTTGTGCTATGCACTATTGATGCTATGCCACATAATATGTTATGTTATGTTTAAAATGAATGCCACGTTATCATGACAATTAGTTGCGCGTATCCCGGTAGCCGATGGGCTGCGCGTTAACCATACCAGCCAAGGGTTGCTGACCCCCTCGGGGGCTCCATATTTTTACTGCAGGATGAGGATCGAGGAAGCAGAGTGGCTGTAGGATCTAGGCTGCAGTTGTACTTTGGTTTATTTTGGATGTTGAGCCCGGGATGCGCCTGTGCTCCGTGGCATTATATTTTGATCCCGTTGTTGAAAACTACTATGGCGGTATATTGACAGTTTACAGTGAAGGAATGTATTAAATACTATCGGTATTGTATATGATGTAGTTATGGTTTAGTTCTATGCTCGGGAGTCTGATCATCAGACCGGTACACTTGTATTTATTCTGCCTCGTTAACCACGTGGGTGGTTGACGGCGTTGTAGCACCGAAGCGTTTAGTTAATGTTTAGTTGTTTAATTCCGCTGCGATTTCAATTAGTTGTGAAGTCCGTTGTAGGGGTGTTACAAACACCAAGGATAGATAGTTTTAATATTCCGCTGCGAATTATTATTTATATTGCTACGACTTGCGACGTTATTACAGGTTTAGGATTAGGGGTGTTACAACCGGGTAATATTAATACAACTGTTAACTAAGTATTACAGTACTGTCACTGTAGAACTAATACTTGTAATATACTAACCCCGTATGTTCTTTATTTTTTTCCCCCTGTTATTTTACAATGGATCTAGGTAGTTTAACAGTTCATTATTTTATGTGGTAACCACATGTGATAATGGATTTCTACCTTTTAGTATATTTTTATTTCCTTGATTAAATACTCATAATTATTTCCACTTAGTCCGTATATCAATATGATTTGGTCATTTTTATTATAACCACAATTATTTTATAAATTTTATATTATACTTCACAAAGTATCATAATACATAGTTTTATTTCCTTTCTTTATTAAATTACAAAACCAACCACATATTTTCGATAATTAACTTAACGAACACAATTTTTTTATAAATTACCAAATAACCATATAACTTTTATAATCCACTAAATATTCATATTAGCTTTCGGTATTTATATTATATACCCAATACTTTCGTAAATTACAATATGGCCACATATGATTTCAGTTTTAATATATACTTTTGCTATAATTACAATTTAACCCCAAAACATTATAAAAGTTACATATTAACTTATAAACTATAGTTTTAATATTTAATTTTCTAAAATACCAAAAAGAACCCATATACTTTTATAAATTACATTTCCGCGCCTTAACCAATTCGATTTACAATTAAACTTTCATAAATCAACACCCCCTAAACTTTTATAAACTTAATATTTTATGTCATAAATCATTTTGACCCAAAGTTTTTGGTCTACACTTTGACCAAGACTTAATCTCATAATTAATACATTAATATACCCATAAATTCATATGTATTCTCGGTTATAACTCTAATCTTTCCATTAATTACAAAATAGTCTCAAAACTTTATAAAATGTTATTTTAACACTTAAACACTTATTTAAATTCACCAAAATCATATATTAATTCCTACCTTAATTATAACATAAATATACCAAACAACTCCTTAAACTCTCGGCAATTAATGTTAGTACTCTATACTTTTCAAAATTTACATTTTAGCCACATAACTTTATAAACTAGCCATTTAAATACTTGTAGCTATTTTTAATATTCTCAAAATTTATAATATAAGTTAATAACTTATATATTTAGAAAATCACCAAATAGTTCATTATGCTCTCGGCTTTAATTTCAACTTAATACAGTTTTCAAAACTTGATTTAACATTATAATAAATACATATAAATCTATATAAGCCATATAATACTTCTAAAAATTATGCAAATGACTTAGAATGATTATAAACTCAAAATAGAGCATTTTACTCTTAGATAATTCGGTTTGAACATATATGTATCCTATTTAATTTTTGTGACACAAATTTATACCTTAAGGTAATAATCTTACCTTATATGTTATAAGTTATTTTCTTGACATTATAACCCAATATTTTCGGCCTTAATATTACAAAGGCTTGTAGATAATTTTTATACCAAAGTTTGAAGCTTAAATGAAACTTAAACTTAATAAACCTTAATTATAGAAACTTATTCCTTAAATCAAGACAATTCTTGTACTTGATTTCTCCTTGAAATCCAAGCTCTGCCAATGGTATTTTCTTGAAGAAGTTTCGGCATCCTTACACATATTTAGGAGATCCATTTGTTATACTTTTAACAAGGATTTATAAATAAGATTTGGAGTAATTTTACAAGAGTTTACCTTAGGAATTTAACAAGGTATTTTTGGTACACCTTGGGATGATTGTAGATCCAAGTTTCCTTCATGAAATAATGAAGAGAACATAGGTTGAGAAGTTCTAAATTTTCGGTATTAACCTTAAGGAATTTATTTAGGATTTTCAACATGAAAATATACCTTAACTTGATCTTGTTGTTCCTTGTGTTGTTGTTGAATCAAAGCACTTCCTTGGAGTACTAATGCTTGGCAAAAATAGCAAGGATTGCTAGGATGATTTCTCGCTTCAAGACTTAGTAGATTTAACAAGGAAATTACATAGAAATGGTGTTAGACCTTAATACACCATTAATGGAGCTTTAAAGCTCTAAGGAATGAACTAGCAAATGAAGAAGAAAAGAGAGGAGAAGAGAATGCTTACCAACCGGTGGAAGTGGGCAAATGAGAATGGAGCCTCACGTTGGAAGATAAGGAAAGGAATGAAAGGATAGAATTATTTTGACAATAATTGTCAAATTGTTTAGTCTTTCCTTTGTTTATTAATTTGGTGCTTGGCTCAACAAAATGCCATAATTGAGGCTCTCTTTCGGCTGATGACAAGGAAGGAATGGAGGCTTAATTGTCAATTAACACAAGATGACAAGAGCAAAGGTAGGTATATGTTTCCTTTGGATTTTATAAGTTGAATACCATGCCAATATTGACTTCTTTTCCTTTGTATTCTCGGCTGCATATGGCTATAGGTATCAACTGATTTTTGGTTGTTTTAAGACAAGAGAACATGCTAGTTGCTAGGTGTCTTATTTGATTAATTTTAGAGCAATCAAACTTGATTTTCCCCCCTTTAAATTGGCACCTTAGGCTAGACAAAGCCATTTGATTTTTACTTATATTGAACATAGACATGTGCATTGTTAGGTAGATGTTTTATTTAACAATTATTCATCAATCAAACTCACCTTTTTCCTTATCAAAATTGGCAGCTCCATGTGCTATAAGAGCAAGTTGATTTTCTTTGTTTATAGTCTTGTAAAAAGGTAGATCTAGCTTGCATTTTTAATTCCATTTCTTTTCCTATACTAATTCTCCTTGCTGTCTTCTTGTAGGTATACGGTAATGGAGCTTCATATGATTGAAATTTTTTGATACATTATCATATGATACATGATAGGATGAGTCATTGTCCATAAGGCAATTTTCTAAGCCAAAACTAGTCAATATAGACCTAAAATGGCGCCTACAATGGAGACTATATGGGACTGATTTTTAATTTGATTCCTGCCACACTATATTATATTAAGACCATATTATAACATGTTATAAGTCCCAACATTTAATTGGTACATTTATACCAAGGTAAAAGATGAAAGTTCTAAGGTAAAAATGCTGATTTTAGGTACCTTTTTGATCATAAAATCGCCCCCACTTGTACTATGAATTTAGCACTAGAATTAATTGATTTAGATGGTCAATTTAGCACTTAGAATTTATCAACTCGTGGCTCCTCAAAAACGTCAAGGTAATTGCGTAGAATGCGTTTTTGTGACATCTGAAGGTACGTTTTTTGTGCTTTAAGGATGTTCTAGAAAATAAGTAGTCGCTATGAGTTCCAAGTGTTTATTGACATTTTTTATAGTCAATAATAATATGTTAAGGTGTTACATTGAGTTATATGGGGTTATATCAACTCATAACTCAATTTCCGGGCTATCGGGACACTCCTAAGGCAAAATAGGAGCGTTAAGAAATTCGTCCGAGCACTTTGGTTATTTTTGAAAAAGTGGCTTGAGCATTCTCTTTATAATGATGAATAATGATGTTAGGAACTCTAAGAATGAATTTTATAGGAGTTCGTGCCACCTCGGCACTCCTCCGGGGCATTACCGGGGGTTTATGGGACCCCCATAAGGCATCTCCTAGCACTTTGCGTTTAACTAAGAATTTAGCATGAGGACTTCATCTTATATATCTTATAGAGTGTTATGGTGCATTTGGAACGAAATGTAATGCTTTACTTCATCCTATAAGGCTTTTCCGGGACTTTCGGGCCTTTAGGGCCTTTAAGGGAACTCCCGAACATTTTGTATTTTTACTCTGTTTTAGATGAGGTCCTATGTTTCAAAGGTCATATAATGATCCTTGATTAACTTCATATGAAGTTTATAGCTTATATAACTTGTTTAGTTTACGGTCGGGCTTTCACGCACGTTTTTGACCTTAAGGAGTTTAGGTGCGTTTTTAACGCTTAAGTGTTTATATACTTTCTTAGGGTTTAATAATCCCCTAAATAATATATATTTACCATTATTTAATTATTTAAATTTTTGGGGTATTTCACTAGTAAACATTAGGAGATGTTCTGGTGAAAAAGAATGAGTTTAAGGTATTTTGAGGGTTAGGATGATCTAGGTATGTTTAGGAGGAGTTAGGGGTTACAATGGTGAATTTTAGGCACCAAAACCATGTTAGGAGAAGTTAGGGAACTTGTGCAAGTTTTGGTAAACAAAGGAAGAATAATGCCTTGTGAGAATCTAGTGTAAGCTTGAGGGAAATAGAAGGAGTTTGTGTACTGGAGGTGTTGTGGAGTAACAATGCTTAGGAGTGATGGAAATGTTTGTGAGATAACATTTTGGTTAGTTTGATTTGTAGGTATGATATGCCACTTAGAAACCTAAGGAAATATTACAAGTGTTAAGAGATTACATGAGAAATTGGGTAACAAGTTTTGATAAGGTATTAGGCAAGTTGGAGATGTATTTTGATATTAGAATATTCCTAAGATCATGTATGAACTTTGGGTAAAGCATGGGTGAAGAGAGAAAGTGCAACCACACTTAGAATAATGCAAATGGTAAAAATCTGTAGTTGGTCCGGGACCTAAGTCCAGGGTAAAGTCCCGGACCATGCCAAAAATAGAGCTGAGAATTCATTCAACACCTTGGTCCGGGACTTAAGCCTTATATGAAGTCCCGGACCACACCTTAATTTGCACCCAAGAGTTTCAGCCTAGATTGGTCTGGGACTTAAGTCCCATATAAAGTCCCAGACCACAACATAATATCAGCCGAGACTTAAACCAAGTATTGGTCCGGGACATAAGGTAAGGACCAAGTCCCGGACCACCCTAAAAATGGTGTATAATCTTGGAAAATGTTAGGTGATGATGGGGATTGATAAGTATTGATGTTATAAGGTTATTTAGGACATGTTTGTAGGGTATAATGGCTACTAAGAGGGTGAACAAATGTAAGAGATAACGAGAAACGATGCACTTAAAAGTTTAAGTTAAAACTATAAGGACTTAGTGAATATTAATGGGTAAACATTGGTGTTTAAGAAAGTTAAGTAAGTTGGGTTAAATTGAGCTAAGTAATTACCTAAAAACTGAATGAATGTTTTAGGACTGGTGAATTGGGACTTGGAAGGAGATTAAACAAACAACCGCCGACGGTGAACGGTATGGTTTTCTTGTGACCTGCTTGCTAACGAGGTGTCCCTTGGCTTGTGTGCTATTTGTTTTTGTGAGCCAACTAAACAAGATAAAGCATGCAACCGGTTATATTGTACTGACTGTGTGTGTGTTGACTTACACTAACACATGAGACTTGAGGTTAGTTACTAACAAAGATTAGTACAATTTGGAATGAGATGAGGAATCACATTATTTAACAGTTGGTTAATACCTGAGAAGGTTTAACTAACACTTGGTTTATAAGATTTTCACTAACTGAAACTTAAGGGGTGTGAGGAATCTGGGACTGACTCTGGTCATGCATGTTAAAGAAAAGGGGTCGGTATCTGAATCAGATCCCACTTCCGCTTAAGGACTTGTCTTCGGACTTTTTGCCTAGGGTTGAAAGTCGACTCAGCTACCTTGGATTTTCAGTCCAAGGTAGGGGGCAGATTAAGATGGTGTGGTAGGATCACCCAAATCCTAAATTGTAAGATAAGATGTTTATTCAACCAATGGAGTTAATAGCTCATTGGCTAGGGTTACTTTTGACCTGACAAAAATAAACATCGAGATAAGATACGACCGTTTCTATTTAAAGAACGGTTTGTATATTAAGGTTAAGATAAGGATTAAGATTGAGATAAGTTGAGGTGGACTGAGGTTGATCGGATCTGGTAGTTGAGGAGTATACTGATAAACTCACTTACTAAGAGAACGCTTTTAAGTCGTTCATTGTGTGTGAACTATGCTTGTTCATTTGTGGATGGTTGTTTTATTGCACTACTTATTATATTGTGTATCTAATCAATCTCCATGCTATCGACAATTAGTCGTCATTGTAACACCCCTACTAAATGCGGCTGCTAATTTTAAAATAAATGTCGTACCTAGCAAATAAATCGCAGCGGTAAATAACAGACTGTCGTTCTAATGGAGTCACTGTTATCACTCGCCCATACGGGTGATAACGAGTTACATGATAATCAACTTACGAAACGTATTCCCGCAGTGACCACAAGAGATAGATAGTAGTGATTAAACATTCTAAAAACAAATCCAACAACATCCGTTATTACAAAACCGTACTCATGAGCATCTAACCAGAATACACCTCGGTTTACAAAACCCAAGTCCAAATCAACATTAGTCTCATACCGTAACAAGTCTTAACCAACAGTAAGTCAAAACTGTCGCGCCTCGCGTCGAACCACCAGCTAATCACCTGAAATACAAGTGGTTTGTGGTATGGAATCAGCCCCTGCTGAGTATGTTATCACATGCCCAGTCATGCCTCCTCAAACCCCTCAATTAATTGGTCGAGAGCATGAGATTCGTTACAAGCAATACCGTTTTAATAATTAAACTGTAAAACAATTAACAGTAATAACATACAATAACACAACCATCAACACACATAATATAAACCACACAGTATAACCAATGAACAACAAGGCGAAACAACGAGAATAATAAACAAGTATTAATTCCCGTCCTTGGTATAGAAACCAATATTGTTCGCCACTGTACAAGTCTCAGCTGTAATAAATGTTCAGTTATACCTAGTGACAACGCCTCGTTAAAACGACGAGTCTCTAAATTACCCATATACTATGGCGGGTCACCCACGGCAGTAGCCACTCCAGCGGTAGAGTCTCCGACCAACGAGCCATCCTAGCTCACGGGAAATTTTCTTGATACTTGCGGACCCGTACGCGAACATCCTAGTATCGTTTTTGTGATCACAGCGCGCACCAAGAGCCACATCCTCTTGGCTTTGTTATGTTTAATTAATTATACCATCGCATCGCATTACCAATTTTTCTAACACAGCAGACTAAGGTCAATAGTCCAATCCGGAGTCTGTAAACTCGGGATCCAGTGTCAGATACGAGAGCGGCGTTTAGAAAGGCCAATGCTCTGTATAAAAGTCTAGGATAATATGTATATCTTATTATCCTAGTGCTACAATGTTTTTCTGACGATCCTTATATTGCATATAAGATAGCACATTAGCCGCTAGTTCGTTATATATATATATATAGGTCCATATATACGAACCGGTACTGTTAACGCAACAACAGTATATAATAAGCAGCTATAAATATACAGTTCATGCATATTTAATCACGCATTCAGACAAACAATCTTATCACAGATCACATAGAAGTCTGAACTAAGGAAGCCCTCAGAGACAATCAGAGACACATAACAACATACCGTTCACCCTGACTGTATAACGGTGGAGTATGAATCAGCTAGATCGAATGCTCCTTGTGTCGTCTCTATCAGTCTAAACAATGCATAACGCTACTGATTAGCATCCAGTATACAACATAACTCCACGGTACCCCGTACCGTCTCTATTACCTCCCGGTTAACCCCCCGTTATAAACTGTCAACGTTTGTCGGGTTTTCGGCTTAACTCGGAATTGGAAAAACATTATATTACATGCGTAGCCTTGTGTTGTATATTAATATACTTGATGTTTGAACTTCGTTATCGCATGTAGTGTTAACATACCCTTGTATATAATATAGTTTGTTTCTATATTGCATGTATAATTCTTATCATATATTATACATTTCACCTTAGTATTTATTTTCCTAAGGTTTGTTTTTCCAAGTTTAATGGAGTATAATTCTTATGTAAAGATACTCTGGATTATATATAAATCCTTATTATTTTATGTATACTCCTAACATTTAGAACTTCCATATCTAATGTTTGTAAATCTTTTCCCTTTATCATATATCATTTTAATTATCACAATTTATAGTTATTAAACCATATTATATTTTCCACTCCAAAATATATATTTATTTATATATATATATATGTATCATGGGACTCTTTATTATATGGTAAGTTTTATAATATATATTCATTCTTTTTAATGAATACCTCTTATATTATAAATGTTATCCCTTTTATAACATTTGAAACCATATTATAAATTTTTATTTAAAAATGCCCATATTTCCGAACAGCACTTAGTTTCTTAAATATTTACAAAATCCACCACATAATTAATATAATGTTATATTATAGTTATATAACATATATTTTGACATTTATGTCATTAAAACAATTATAACCTATAGTTACAAATTGTTATATATTACCAAGTAGCCCCTTATATTTTCGGCTTCCACTATAAACCACTAAACTTCCATAAATCACAAATCTAACCCAATTTATAATACATAGTTTTCTATTGCCATAAAAACTATATATTATACATATATCTTTATAAAACTTTATATATAACTCCAAAAATTCCCAAACTATACCAAAAGGTTATAAATATTATTCCTAACCTTATACTTTCAATAATTCTCGGTTTTGACCCATATGTTACCCATTTGTAACAATGTCATGAAATATGATATATTATAATTATATAATTCATATAAACTCCAAATTTAACCAAATAAACTTCTAAAAATTCCTAATAACTTAAGGATTGTACTTAATCCCTTTTAGTACCCCAAAGTTTCAGAAATTACATTATAACCCCATCTCTTATAAATCTTTTACAATTTAATAACTATCTTAATATAATGTAGTATTTTAATTTCTTAAATTCTCCAAACTTGGTCAAAGTCTCCTATATAGTGAACTTTGACTTCTAATACAAAATGGGAACCAAACTTTCGGTAATTACTAACTATACCCCATAGTTTTCTATTTTTTACAATTTTGACCCAAAACTTTATAAAATGTTATAATTTTTATTAAATTCATTTAAAAACCCTAAATTCCTCTAAATTAAGCCCACGGCCTAATATTTATCAGTAATTACCATTTGACCCCAAACTTAATTATATAAGCATAAATTAAACTAAATAAGCTTGTAAACTTAAATTAAAATGGCCTAATGACATGCCTTATTACAACTTTGCTTTATAACATAAAATTACACATAAATAGCTCAATACACAATAAACTCAGCCTCACTATAATTTATCTATTTTTCCACATAATGTCATAATTTGACCATTATGTTAATTAAATCACTTTTATGACTAGCTTTATTTATCTTAGTAATTTTTTTCCATTTTAGGTTAATATAACCCATATATTAACTCCACTCTCGGCATAATAAATATATATGCTAAGAATTCATAAAATCATAAGTTTTAAGGTGTTTATACCTTGTTTTCTCCTTGTATGAACTCGGTAGCTTGAAGGAAAATTCACCACATCATTTAGACATGTTTAATACACAAAAATAAGATATGGTTACACTCCAAGCTTGAGCTTAACCATAAAGAACAATTAATGTAAGATTTAAGGCAAAAATCACCTTAAAAATGCAAGGGAACTTCCAAAGGAATTCGGCCTGAATAAAACACACCAAATGGTGTTAAATTCACCATATCAACATAGGAAATAGCTAGACCACAACAAGCTGCCATGGTAATAGGTTTTACCTTGGAAAAATGCCTTAAAGAAGGGTATTTCCTTTAGATTTCGGCCACCCTTGCTCCAAATGGTTTACCAACTGATTGAACATGTAAATATGAAGATTATGAGTGTATAAACTCACAAAAATCAGAAGAAGAAAACCGCATGAAGACTAGAGAAGCTTAAGGTATGTTTTTACCTTAAAATGCAAATTTGAACAACCTTGGTCCCTATTCTTGCATCAGCCAAGATTGGTGCTTGTTCTAACCTTAAAACACTGATAATGAGCCATAGGAATTGATAAATCACGAGCTCCAAGTGTAGGTAAAGAAAAGATGAAGAAAAAGAGCTAAAATAAGCCTTAAACCATTACCTTAGATGCTTAAGAGATTGAATTGTCTTCCTTACTCAAGAACACAGCTTGAGAGAGTTTGGAAGAGTAAGGGCTCGGCTGGAATGGAAAAGAGGCAAGAGAATGAGAGGAAGGTGTTTAAATGGTTAAAATGTAAAAAAAGGAATAGTAACATGGTGAATCATCACATTAGGTAAGTAATTAGCATTTGCTGTGTGTGCTTCCTCCCTCCTCCTTGCTGCCGACAGCCAGTAGATAGAATGGTAATTAATTGACCATTGACCAAACTTGGTCAATGTGATTGAAAAATGCACTATTTAGGTACTATTCACAAATAAATGTCATTTTTTGTTTTTTATTTTCAAACTTGGATTTAGACTTTAAAATATAGTCTATCATGTAAAATTAATAATTTAAATGATATACTCCAGTCTTTAAAATGACAAAAAGTCATTATCTTAGAGCTCATACACAAAAACGTGCTTTAAGGAGTTTTAGTGCACATTTTGTGTCACAGGGTGTTTCTGAGCTTAGTTTTCTTTGAGAATAGTTTTGTTGTGTTCCTTACTTCATTATAATACTTAGGAATCCACTTTGGATCCTATTTGAGGTCATACAATCTTTATGGTGTCTTAAAGCACATTTTTGGCCTTACCGATCTTAAAGCATGTTTTGCCTTGTTGAGATCTTTTAGATTGTTCCCCAATGATATTTAGATGTTTATTAACCATCTTAGATCATTAATAGATCATTTAATTAAGTTTTTAAGGTTAGGGGTATTTCAGTCTACCCCCTTAAAAAGGCTTCGTCCCCGAAGTCCTTACTCATGTACAGTTCACCTAAGGAATCAAGTTCCACTAAGTAATCAATCAGACCATCGCTAGGGAGTAACTCCCACTAGGTTCAGACCTAGTCTATATGTATCATGATTGACACAGCACATATCAAATAGTCGAAACTCATGGTATAAACTCATTCGTATCATAGCACTAAACAAGGTGCACATCCAATTCATCAACAAAAGTACTCAGCGGTACTATATATATATATTCCACCAGGTGCACTAAGGCACATACACAAGATGTTTCAAACATACAATCATCCAAACAAACATGTATGACGCAGCATACTAACAAAACACACCACTAAAACAAGGCCTAATGCATATCATATGCGCAAGCCAAGTGGTGTCTACCCCCCTTAAAAAGGGTTTGACCACGAACCCGTACAAGTATCACTACTACGACTTGAAGAGTGCGGGATACTTCGCTGTCATGGAGTCCTATAACTCCCATGTAGCCTCCTCCACCTCATGGTTTGACCAGAGAACCTTGACCATGCTAACGGTCTTGTTCCTAGTCTGCCTCGTCTTCGTATCGAGAATGCGGAGTGGTACTTCTTCATATCGTAGAGCAGGGTCCAACTCTAAAGTCTCTGGCTGTAACACGTGCGATGGGTGGGGCACATACCTCTTCAACTGTGAAACGTGAAAGACGTCGTGCACCCTCCCGAGCTCTGCTGGTAAATCCAGTCTGTAGGCTAACGGGCCCACTCGCTCCCTAATCGCATAAGGTCCAACATACTTTGGGCTCAACTTGCCCTTCTGCCCAAACCGGAAGATCCCCTTCATGGGTGACACTCTGAGGAATACCATGTCGTCGGTAGTGAACTCAATGTCCCTCCTCTGGTGTCTGCATATGATTTCTGCCGGTCCTGTGCTCCTCATGTTTTACGAATCTGTAGGACATCCTCCTTAATCTGCTCTAGGTACTCTGGTCCTAGAAGCGTATTCTCGCTGGCCTCATCCCAGCATAAAGGAGTCCTACACGGTCTACCGTAAAGTGCCTGAAACGGTGGCATCTGTATCGAGGAGTGGTACTGTTGTTGTAGGCGAACTCTATCAGATGTAGCCGCTCTAACCAACTCCCCTGAAAATCTAAGGCACATGCTCTCAGCATGTCCTCCAGTGTCTGGATGGTCCTCTCACTCTGACCGTCGGTCTGTGGATGGAATGCCGTACTAAGCTTCAACTTCGTACCCAAGGCTTCCTGAACCTGACCCCAGAATCTAGACAAAATCGAGGGTCCCTATCAGACACAATGGTCTTGGCACACCATGGTGCCGGATCACCTCCTTCTGGAACAAGTCCGCTAACTTCGGGACCTTCCAGGTATCCTTCATAGCAACAAACTTTGCCACCTTCGTCAGATGGTCCACAATGACCCAAATCGTGTTCAGTCCTCCCTTAGTCGGTGGGAGACCGACAACGAAATCCATCGAGATGTCCTCGAACTTCCAGCAAGGAATAGGCATAGACTGCACTAAACCGGGTCTCCTATGCTCAAACTTAACCTTCTGACAGGTCAAGCATCTAGCCACGTAGTCAGCTACATCCTTCTTCATCCCGCTCCACCAGAAATGGACCTTCAAGTCCTTGTACATCTTCGAAGAACCGGGGTGGACGGATAAGGACGAGCAATGAGCCTCCTGGAGTATCTTCTCCTTCAAATCTGGAGAAGACTCTGGAATACAACGGCCATTCAGTCGAATCATGCCATCATCACACAGTTCGAAGTCATACTTCTGACTCTCAAAGCAACCCTCTGACATCTTCTGTCTGATACTCTCCATATACTGATCACTCTCCTGTGCAGCCGTATCTCATCAATCATACTGCTGTTGCCAACAATGTAAACAATGAATGAGCTCTGCGGCTCAGGGCGTCGGCTACTACATTCTTGCCCTCCTTGTATCTCAGGTCTATGTCGTAGTCCTTCAAGAACTCGACCCATCTTCTCTGTCGCATGTTCAGCTCCTTCTGAGAGAAGAGATGCTAAACTCTTGTGATCAGAGTAGATGGTGACTGTCACACCATATAGATAATGTCGCCAGATCTTCAAAGCGAAGACTACTGCGCCTAACTCAAGGTCGTGTGTGGGGTAATTCACCTCGTGCTTCTTCAGCTGTCGGGATGCGTAGGCAACTACCTTCCCGTGCTGCATAAGCACACAGCCTAGACCGGTTCCAGAGGCATCACAATATACCTCGAACCCATCGGTGCCCTCAGGAATAGTAAGAACGGGTGCCGATGTCAGGAGATCCTTCAGTGTCTGAAAGGACTGCTCGCACTCAGCAGACCATAAGAACTGGGACTCCTTCTTCATGAGATTCGTCATCGGTTTGGCCACCTTGGAGAAATCCTTAACGAACCTTCGATAGTAACCGGCCAAACCCAGGAAACTGCGGACGTCTGTAACTGTCTTAGGCCTTGGCCAACTCTTTACTGCCTCAATCTTAGCAGGGTCTACAGATATCCCGCTCGCTGATATAATGTGTCCAAGGAACGACACGCTGTCCAACCAGAACTCACACTTCGAGAGCTTGGCATACAGCTGGTTCTTCTCATGATACCCAAAACCTGTCTCTGGTCTTCGAATAGATCAGGATATCGTCGATGAAAACCACAACTGAACTATCAAGCTGTTCTCTGAAGAGACGGTTCATCAAATCCATGAAAATGGCTGGCGCATTCGTCAGTCCGAATGGCATAACGGTGAACTCGTAATGTCCATACCGTGTCCTGAAAGCTGTCTTCTCTATATCATCCTCTGCAATCCTAATCTGATGGTAGCCAGATCTGAGATCTATTCGAGAACACACTGGCCCTCTCAACTGGTCAAATAAGTCATCAATCCGTGGTAACGTTACTTGTTCTTGACCGTGACCGCATTAAGCTCGCGGTAGTCGATGCAGAGTCGCATACTGCCGTCCTTCTTCTTGACGAACAGTACTGGAGCACCCCAAGGAGAAACACTAGGTCGAATGAATCCCTTGTCGAGGAGGTCCTCCAGCTGTAGCTTCAGCTCCCTCATCTCAGCCGGTGTCATACGGTAGGGTGCCTTAGCAATAGGGCCCGTACCTGGCAATAAGTCGACGGCGAACTCAACCTCGCGCACAGGCGGCATGCCTGGCAGCTTCAGGAAACAAGTCGGGAAAGTCTGCCACGACTGGTATGTCTACATCCATCTCGTCGCACTGTCTCGTGTCCTGTACATAACAGAGGAAGGCTTGTCGGCCCTTCCTAACGTCCTTCATCAGGGACAATGCTGACATGATCTTGACAGTTGGCTCTCTCCTCACACTACGGTATGACACTGTCTTGCCGCTCGGCCCCTTCAGTAGTAGTCGATGCTCTGCACAATGAAGGCGGCCCTTATGCTTCTGCAGCCAATCCATGCCCACTATAACGTCGAAGCCCAAGTTCTTAAACTCAATCAAATCGATGGGAAAGGTCTCAGTCATAATGCTGATCTCTGACCCTAAGTACTGTCTGGTGCAACCTACTTTCTCCTTCGATGGAAGGGTGACTGAAAAGTCAGAAAGCTGTTCGGGGGCAGCCCCCAGCTTCTTAGCAAATGCCGAGGAGATAAAAGAATGTGAAGCCCCTGAGTCGAACAATACGGAAGCACTAACACCATCAACAGGAAAGGTACCTGAGATCATCTCTCGTATCAGCATCGAGTCTCAATAAATCAGTAATCTACTGTCGGTTGTAATTGTCATACCTGTGATGACATTACCGGACTCCTTGGCTTGCGCCATATCTAGGATGCATATGGTACCCTCCTTTCCATTTTCGTGGCCTGAAGTTATGAATTAACGGTATCAACAAACTGACACATATACTTGAAGGTACAAAAACTCTTATTTCATTCATCCAACTGTATTATACAAGGTTACACACTTAGCTACTGCTATTACATCAGTACTGTCTGAAAGTCAAATTTAAACGGCCAGGTCGGATGTGGGTATCATTCACTAGAGCTGGTGGGGCGGTATTGAGCTTAATGCTCTTAATACCATGATATACAAGCCTCGACTCTCCACCAAATACCAACACATCCCCAGACTTGAGGATGATCTTACTTGCCAGATCCATCCTCTTCTGGTCTCCATAGATGAACTCAGCATCATCGTCGATGGAGAATGACACAACCGGTATTCCTCTGGTGATGGACTCAGTCTCATCACGTCCTGGTGCATCCCAAGCTTTCCTCCCTGCTCGTAGTAGTTGATGATGCAAACGTCAGGTGTCATGTCGGGTAATGGATAAGTCTCACAGTCTTGAGCAATATCCATTGCGTTTCTCACCAAGGTTAGGAAACTCTCAGGTATCCTAAGTATTGATACGCCATCTACCATCCTCATCTCTCGATAAACCCTAGCTTGGGATCCCAATCTTTCCCTAAGCACATCATGTGCAATTTCATCTTGGAACCACTATTAAATACAGGGGTATAAAATCCTCCCATGCCCTTACCCAAAGCTCTACACTCATTGACTATGGCGATTTGCTCATCTAGGGTTAGGAACTCTCTGAGAAGTATCATGCCCGGTCTGACCACATGACACAACTCGCCAGGGTACTCCCGTCTTTCTTCCACGGGTCTAGGTGATCTCTGTCTTGTGAGTGTGGGATAGCAGATATCGAAGTCTCCTAAGGATAAAAGGTTCCTAGATAAGTCGTTTATCTAGAGCGTAATTAAAACACACATTCATGCTAAGGTAAGCGTTTAACACTCAGTCGTGCTCTCATACAGTGGTTAAGGTTTCAAATTCTAACCTTCATCGCGCTGGGAACTAGTGCCAGCGCCCGAAGCTCCCGCTGCATTCAGCACACGGTTGCCCGGCGGGTTCCTCTGGTTCTGCTGCTGCTGCGGTTGCCCCCTCTGGGCTTGGGGCGCCGGCCCCCTCTGGCCACCTCGAGCTCCACCTCCTCCAGTAGGTGCGCTCTGATTCCCCTCGGTGGGCGGTACGCTCGGCTCTCGGATTCGAGAAGCACTCGAACGACCTGTGGCCTTCTTCCCACAGTGGTGGCAGTCTACAGCTTGCCCAGTGCAATCAACACCCGGGTGGTCTTTACCACAGCGCTTGCAGTGAAAGTGGCGCTGGGGTGCAGAACCTATTATCACACAACAATCTGATAATACAAGGACGGTAATGGATATGTAATACACAACTCATTCACAAGGTTAGATCGCTTACCCTTAGGGGGTGCAGATTAGAGGCTGGACATCATAAGTAGGCCCGGTCAGCATCGGGACCTTCTCCTTGCCCTTCTGGCTGGCCTGCTCCTTCTTCTTCTCCCTCCAGGAGAACTTTTTCTTCCTGTGATCGTCAAAGTGTTAGGAATAGCAGGTATAAAAGCAGGCAGCAAGTAAGTAATTTAAAAGATTAAATAACTTAAGGCGGTTCTTACTTCCAGCCCTTGCTGCCTCCGCTTCCAGCCACAACCTCAGCCTCCTTCTCTGGCGCCTTATTTCTGCCCCTGGCTATCCCCCTGTTCACCAACAGCTCGGTCCGAGAAGCAGCATCATAGCACTCCTACATGCACCAATGAGTTCCCCGAACTTGTAATAAATCAAACTAAGTCATAAGGTATAAACTGTCAATTAATTTTACCTGAACCATAGGGTATAAACCAGCACCCATGGCGGCCTTGATAGCATATCGTAGCCCGCCTCTAAATTTCTCCACTTTCACAGTATCTGAATAAAAAACCCCTGGGACAAAGTCCAACAGTGATGAACGAGGAGTAGTACTAATCTACTGTAGACTACACTGCAGCTCTTTCTCTGCTTCAAATGAGCAGGATAATATTTCCCCTCAACAGTTCCACAAATCCTGTCAACCAAAACCCTCAATAGCAATGTAATGTGCCCTCACGGACCTCCACCAAGTGCTGGTGGCGTCCCTCAGATGGAAGGCAGCTATTCCGACCCGGTGCTCAGCAGGCACGTGAATGGCGTCAAGGCCTTCTCGTGCTATGATGTATCTCTCCAGGACGGTGGGGTCAGCAACCCCGTCATACGTAGGTACTCGCGTGTCAGCAACACTCTTCAGCCAGTTTGGCTCTTCGGTGCGGGTACGGGTGGGACTACGGGTGGTGCTCCTATCTGGCCACCTCCCATCAGGGCTAGCTGAGCAAAAACGGCAGCCACCGTCTCAGCAATGCCCGCGGCATGGGTCTCAGGAGGACCTCCTCCAGACCTGCCGCCTCCACCTCTGCCTCTACCAGCTGAACGTCTTCCAGAAGACATCTGAAGAATTTAAAATCAAAGTCAACACTCTGTATAAATACCGTACTTTTCACATTGGTACTTATATGTGAATAACCTAAGCTCACGGTACTTAAACTACTATCTCTTGTGCGGTACTCCGCTCTAACACCACTTTTGTAACACCCCTACTAAATCCGGCTCCTAATTATAAAATAAATGTCGTACCTAGCAAATAAATCATAGCGGTAAATAACAGACTGTCGTGCTTAAACATTCTAAAAACAAATTCAACAACATCCGTTATTACAAAACCGTACTCGTGAGCATCTAACCAGAATACACCTCGGTTTACAAAACCCGAGTCCAAATCAACATTAGTCTCATACCGTAACAAGTCTTAACCAACAATAAGTCAAAACAGTCGCGCCTCGCGTTGAACTACCAGCTAATCACCTGAAATACAAGTGGTTTGTGGTATGGAATCAGCCCCTGTTGAGTATGTTATCACATGCCCCGTCATGCCTCCTCAAACCCCTCAATTAATTGGTCGAGAGCATGGGATTCGTTACATGCAATACCGTTTTAATAATTAAACTCTAAAACAGTTAACAGTAATAACATACAATAACACAACCATCAACACGCATAATATAAACCACACAGTATAACCAATGAACAACAAGGCGAAACAACGAGAATAGTAAACAAGTATTAATTCCCGTCCTTGGTATAGAAACCAATATTGTTCACCACTGTACAAGTCTCAACTGTAATAAATGTTCAGTTATACCTAGTGACAACGCCTCGTTAAAACGACGAGTCTCTTGTAACACCCCATCCAACATTAATACACTTAACGAAAAGCTGCAGCGGAAACAAGCATCGTCACATTACTTAACTCGTTGGTGTTACACGTCGTTAACCACCCACGTGGCTAACAACGCTATTACATATACAATGTATCGGTCTGATGGACTAGATTCCCGAGCGACTACACATTGCTATCCCTTTTCATTAACAACAAAACATACACATACCTTCCAACTGTACCGAGTATTCACAAACTAATGCCGATAACAATTTTGGTCTTACTACACCTACTGTACATATACAACTTAAATGATTACCCATGTACAAACGACTACCCCGTCCTACTCTCGAATGGCTTCCAGCTCCTTGTACCTGAAATAGGAAAAGAAGAAAGGGTGGCCCCCCAGGGGCTCAGCACCTTTGCTGGTATGGAAATCCCGCAGCCCGCATGCTACCGGGCCACGCACAACTAATTGTCGTCTTAGCATGCGATAGATTATATTTGAATCATGCATGTAAACTATCAACACACAACACATAACATTCCACCACAATGGGCTCAACAAACAGATAACACATCCATACTTGATAAGTCACTCAATGTGTTCATTAACCATAGAGTGTATCTCCTCTAATGGAGCTACTTCCTTAATAGACGATACTTACCCAATAATCAGGTTATCCATAAACGTCTCTTTCATAAACTGGGATTCATATCCATGATCCACATACACCACATAACAACACTTTTCACGTTTCAACGTGCACATAACATAACGTCGCCAATAACATTGTAGTACATCAACAACACATATCATAACGGGCACGGATCTCTCTAGGAACCGCCCCAAACATAGTTAGTTCACTAGGAGAGCCTAGAGGATGCTGTCAAACTCATGCTAAGCTCATTTACATAACTCGTTACTGTCCTGTTAGGTGAACGGTTAACTTAACATAAAGATGGATCAGATTTAGTGACCCGAACACAACATACATAACACATGTTCCCCATAAACCGATCTTAAGTCAGAATAGCTAAGCTTTCGAGTAAGCTAATGGGAGATCGTAACCCGTGAGGGAAACAACCATAACAGAGAGGAGGGTAAAGCTAAGTAGGATACCCACTCCCAATCAACGCGCGACCGGAACATCCGGATTCCTCATCCCCCATAATATATGAATATTCACAAATAAGACTCCCCTGTGGAACCTATCACACCATCACACAATACAGTATTACAACTGAGTTAATCACACAAAGGAGGGTCACACATTCACAGCGACATCACACACAACATCACCCAACCAACTCACGCATAGCCATGGTTAGAACGTTCCTTATGTCGGAAACGTTATTACCGGATACAGTTCTCTTACGTTTACCTAGTAGTGGTTAGCTAGCCTTTCATGCGCATTCGAGGTTACCGGTATCGGCACGTAATACACAACAATAATAACGACGGTAAACTCGTTTCATGATTTATCTTATAACATGGCAAACATATAGAAAAACACATTGGCATACAAGCCGGTGTATTCCGGTAGGACACAGGTTGCAAGAAAACCATACCTTGGTCCATGCTTTGATTGATTTCCACCGTAGGCCACGCCTATACACGATTAATAACGTCGGTTAATTAACTTAATAAACTTCATCTTTACTAAGTATTTTACATCGTTATATGACATGTTTTAATGCCCAAACTTACCCTTGATTACCTTCATTATACCCCTAGGGTTAATTACATAAGTCATGTTCTTTGTTGTTTTTTTTTTCTAGGTTTTGGGTCTGTCCGACCCATGTCCGACCCAACCAACTGGGTTGGACCATTCCAGTAACTTTCAGATTTGAAACATCTACTTCGTCCGACCCATGTCCGACCCAAGCCCCCTGGGTCGGACCGTTCCAGAAATTTTTCCGTCTTCTAAGCCTCACCCGTCCGACCCACATCCGACCCAACCTACTGGGTCGGACCATTCCAGAACATGCCATAGAATTGTCTAATCTTTTCCAAACTTTCCTCACACCTCCTAATGTGTTCTAACATCATTTTGCACCTTTAGATCCCCATATCACATCCATAAAACTCACTTCCTAACTCACTTCTAACTCCTTAAACACTTACTCATTTTCTCACAAAATACCTAACACTTGTAGTGTTTTTCCCTAAGTTTCCAAGTGGTGTTCCATGCCTATGATAACAACTATCCCAAAATGCATTCTCATCACTCTTTCAACACACAAAGCATTATTTATCATCCACCCCTTTATACAAACTCCTTGACATTTCTCCTCAAGTTCACACTTAATCCTTCTCAAGGTATTATACTTCCTTTGTTTACCAAAGTTCACACAAGACTTAACACTTCACACACAGAACCTTGGTGTGTTTAAAAACCCATTGATCTCTATGTCCTCCATGACAATACCCATGGCATCTTAACCATTTCCTAGTACCTTCTAGGTCATAAAATCTCATTAGAACACATAAACTCCTTTGTTTATCAACTAAAATTTTGCCATTGTTTCTCTTGTATATTTTCACACCCAAACACTTAGGTTTTCACCCTTTGACAGCCAAGAACACTTAACCACTTAATACACATTCCTTATACACAAACATATTGCATTTCATCTTTTAACCATCCAAGATATTCATCTTCACAAGTAATGCCCTTTACACACATCTAAACCTTTAAACTAACTACATCACAATATAGTGCATAAACTTAAATTGATTGCCACTTAGGCCTTAAATAACATGGCTCTTAGGCCCTTAAATTGCATAAACCTTAAACACTGAATTTCCCACATAATATATTGCCTTTGACCTGCAAATACACTCAACATCACATATGCCCTTTAATAATCTCCTTAAGAACAATTCACTAGCTCTTTTCCCATTGGCTCCTTAGGTATTTATTAAGAAGATCAAGCTCATTTTCCTAAGGCATTTAAACTACATTTAGATAGTTTGTTTACCTCTTTTCTTCAAGATTTTACTTGAACACCCTTGTTCTTCCTTGGTTTGGAAATCGGCATGAGGACTTGGTTACTTGTCAATGTTCTAATCATTACACAAGTAAACCAATAAGCATTCAAGCTTCATGCTTAAACTCATTTACAAACCTTAGGTTATACATATTGTCATAACAATTAGGATAGTTGTTTTACCTTGGAACAAAAGAGAGCTTGAATAAGCATCAAGAGAGGACTCCACCAAGCCCTTTAATGGTTGGAATGAAGCTAGAAAAAGGCAAGATGAAGGCACCATAAGTGGTGATTTTCGGTCACACACAAAAACAAGAGGAAACATTGATATTCTTTGACTTTCCTTACCTTGAAGCAAAGGAGAATGACAAGGCATGAAAAGGTGAGCTCAATCTCCAACAATGGTGAATCTTCATGGCACCGAAATGGAGTTCTTGAAGGTTTGAAAAGAGAGGAGTGTAGAGCTTGGCCTAACTAAGACAAATATGGTCTTAGAATTTGATTTGGTATATGGAGCTAGAAGTTACTAGCTATGGAAGTTGGAGATGACCTTGTTGCTGTAGCAAAACCAATGGAGAGAGGAGGAAAAAGGGTTGGCTACGGTGGGAACAAGAGAGGAATGAGAGAATGTGAGAAAACTAGCTAGTTTTGGAGATATTTGTAAGTAAAGCAAATAGTAACTTACTTTATCAATTTTGCTTTCTTATTAAACTAACAAGGAGGATGACTCATCCCTCTCAAAAACCAGCCTCTTATGTTACTTAGCGGTGTTTTGGTCATTGTTGACCAATTAACTTACTTATATTGACTTATGTCATAAACTAGCATATTTTAGTTACTATTAACAAAAACAAGGCACATACTTGTGAAATTTTGATTCTCATTGATTTGTAGACTACCTGTAGAGTACACATATTAATTAAGAGTAATGATGGACATTACCCACTAAAACTCATTTACAAGACAAGTTTCAAAAATGTGCTTTAAGACTCCTTAAAGCACATTTTGTGTTTTAACTTGTTTTAAAGCTTGGTTTTCTTTGGTAATTGGTTTAATAAATCATTAGTAATAAATAAGGTCTTGGTAAGATCATTAGTCTTACCCAAAGACTATCCCATGCTTAGAGCACATTTTAGCCAATATTGACCTTAAGGTATTTATTTTGGTTTTGTTGGGTTCACACTGTCTACCAAGGTCTCCTGAGGACTTAAACTATCCTTGTTAAATCATAATTGAATTATTAAGTCTTGGTAGGCTCTTTGGGTCCCAACCAAGTTCACTCCAGGCTTAGAGCATGTTTTTGCCCAAACTATGTCTTAGGTTTTACTGTTTTTACTATGGTTTAAATTGTACACTGATATTTATAAGGCACTTCTTAGCCTTTAAATACCATAGTTCAATTTTAAACAACCTATCAAGGTTTTGGGGTATTTCAATCTACCCCCATTAAAAGAACTTCGTCCTCGAAGTTCACATTCCCACGCATCAATTGAATTAGAACACGGTGATTACTTACAACATAAACTTCCATAACTAACATACTTACATCACAACCTCAGACTTAACGGTTCGGGTACATATACACATCCATACATAACATAACATACTTACATGATACCTCGGACTCGACAGTCCGGGTATCTTAATAACATTATACTTACATAACAACCCTTAAACTCTTGGGTCTAGATAACCTCATCAACATTTAGACCCATAGGTCTTGATAACATAACAGCCTTTAGACACATAGGTCTAGGTTACACAACAACATTTAGACTCAAGGTCAAAATAATATTTATTACACATACCACACAACATGTCATAGCATGTATAAACAATCAAAATACCTTTTATATACACTGTTATCCCGCAGAACCCGGTCACGATGGACTCCTTCCGTCCCCGTTCCTTTGGGAGATCAAAACAATCACTTAAATTTAAAATTTTTTCCTTGTGAGGTTAAGTAAGAGAACTTTGATTATGTAAAGTATCTATCGACGTTTTATAAATACCAATTCAAAATCCTTTTGAAAACACATACAACTCCAAGTCCAACTTATGCTCTTTGCTTCTTTTCTTAGCATAGTTATTTGTGACCACTTATAGGGAGCTTCAAGAATCATCCAACCCTGATGTGATCAGCATCAGTGTCGAACTATCCTTCCACCCCAACTTGTGTTCGGCTTCCCTTGATGGCATGCAAATCAAGTTCCACTTCCCACTTCATTTTCAAGCATGAAGTAATACACTCATTTCCAATTTTCTATCTTTTAGTCTTTCTAGTCATAATCATTACATCTCCAAAGGATAGGACTCCGTCTACCAGTTATCTTCATTCACTTTAATCCTGTTACCTAGGGAATCTCATTCTCACTAGGTTCTATGTCGAGTTCATACCCTTTCATGAATCACTATATTGTATATATACACATATATTTTATCAAAATACACACTCAGTTTCACATTTATACACTGTCGGGTTTTTGTTCCCCGGGAGTTTCCTGCTCCCCACACTCGTACTATCACACACAACTGTTAACAAATAAACACACTTATCACAATGGTATTCGCATCTTCTGTGCGCAATTACCACAATAAACCATGAATGAATGCGTATGTTACGTAACACACACACCAATCATCACAAATTATTTTGTGCTATGCACACTGAGAAGGGAAGAAATGGTGCCAAGTCAAAACAAGACACGGAGAGCACCCGGCCGGCCTAGCCGGATGAGAATAAAGTTGCATAAAGTATCCGGCCGCTTCAGCCGGATGGAAGTAGAAGCACATAGGGCATCCGGCCATCTCCAGCCGGATGAAAATAGGACTTAGACAAGGCGAAATACAGTACGACCGACCGCCTGTGGTCAGCCAAAGATACTAAGAGAGGGTAAAACTGTACTTATACATGTAAAATACAGGCTGGCACCATGGAACCAAGGCCCAAAATACTATAAATAGGGATGTACCCCCATGAAATAACACACGCTACATCTGGCAATCAAACTTACACTCAACTCTAACTAAGGCTCTCTCTCTCTCTCTCTTTGCGAAACTCTGTGATCGAGACCAGGTAACGTAGAATAGAAGATCAGATCGGATTGCATAAGGATAGCATATACTGTTTCATTTGGCGCCGTCTGTGGGAACCGAACAGTAAAAAGCAACCACGAGACCACACAGAAACAATGAAGTGATCCGTAACAATTTGTAATGGAAATCCTGAAATGACTAATGACATCTTTTGCAGGATCCGAATACGAGAAATGGCTCCGAGATCCAAGAAGACACCGAAAAGCACCACGAAGAATATTGATCGCGTTGAGGAAGAAGTGAGTTCGGAGATGCCAGAAGCCATCTCCAAGAAAGATCTTGAGGACATGTTGAAAGGATTAGTCAGATCAATTGACGAGAAGATTGTAGAGGGAAACGAGACTCTACAGCAGGAATTAATGCAAAGAGACGAGGAGTATCAAAAGAAGTGGGATGAAATGACTGAGGCCATAGAACAGTTGAGAAATAAGGATTCCGGAGGCAGTAACGGCGGCAAAGAAAGTAAAGATCGGAAGCGCAATTCAGTCATCAGCGAAGAGGAAATGGAGGAGGACGACCAAATAGACATGAGCTTATACCCCTTCTCAGAAAAGATAAGGAAAGCAAGACTCCTGCGGCATTTCGTTGCTCCGGAGATTGAAAAATACGATGGGACAGGAGATCCCGCCCAACATATTAAGAAATTCATGTTTGCCATGAATACTCAAGGGATTAGTTCCCTCGCTCTCTGCAACCTATTCCCGGGAACGCTTTCAAAGAGAGCATTGGGGTGGATCTCCACGAGGCCGCCACAGTCCATCACCAGCTTCAAACAGCTGACGAGGAATTTCAACAATATTTCACCGCAAGCAAGAGGGTGAAGAATGAGACAATAGAGCTGATGGACGTCAAGCAACGAAAGGGAGAGACTGTGAAGGAGTATAGTGAGCGTTTCCAGAAGAAGGTTGCAGAAATCGATGACATCGACGAAAAAATCTTGATTTAGGCCTTTGGAAATGGCTTGGCCCAGCCTCGACTTGCTGGAAAGATTGCAAAAAAAGCGCCAAAAACTCATGGGGAATTAGCTGAAATGATCCATGATTTTTTGAAGTCTGAGATAGCAGAGAACAAGGCTAAGGAGCTAGCAGATAGCTTCTAAAATACAACAGCATCAGAAAAAAAGGAAGGACAAGGTGAAAGTGCCGGAAGAGGAGGATCAAGATACAAGCCATATTATTACAAATCAACTGCCGGATCCTCCTCTCAGGGGCCGCAGCATCAGGGAGCAAGGACTGTTGTCTACATCGACCCAGGAAAGTACGCTACTGCAGTAAGGGATGGATACCTCCCTCAGCCAAGAAAGCCGCCACAGGGAGAAATTCCAGTTGCATTCTGTGAATACCATGGGAACCGCAGCCATCGAACCGTAAACTGTGCCACTCTGGCCAAAGAGCTCTGAGTCATTGAAGAGAATAAGAAGAAGGGAAAGCAACAAACTGGAGCGCAAAGACAGTATGGCTGTCAGCAGGGTAGCGCCCAGAATGTGTCACAGGGACGGCAGGAGGAAGAAGTCCATCCCAAGCTAAACCCTGGCAAATCGGTGGGTATGATAACAGGTCTGTAAGGAATGTAAGGTTTCTTCTCTTTCCATTCGGACAAACGGGCCTCTTAAGAAGTAAGGCTGGTTATAAGTTGTTTTTCCAAAAAATCAAGCATATAGGATTGAATTGTTCAAAAATCGTGCCATGAAATAAGAAGAGTAGAACTTTCATTTTTTCGCATTTTTGTTTACAGCAAAACCCTTTTTCAAAAAAAAAGAAGAAGAAAGAGAGAAGGCTAACAAAACTTTCTCTAAGAAAACTCATAGGGCTATTTTCGGAGGTAGGACCACTAACCCCTAATGAAAGGAAAAGGAACATTCACCAAGTACATCAGGAACTCCCAGAAAGGAAGATTGCCAAAAAGGAGGGCTTTCCTCCGATTTTCTTCTCCGACGAAGATGAAGATGGAGTGCTGTATCCACACAACGATCCACTTGTCATTCGTGTGCAAGTAAATGATCGAATGATGGAAGGGATCCTGATTGATAGTGGAGCCGGAGCAAACGTTATCTCAGCTGAAGCGGTTAAAAAATTAGAGGTACATGAGAGCCGGATTAAGCCATATTCGGCGGTTCTAGGAAGATTTGTAGGGGGAGTTTCTACCACATCTACCGGCAGTATAGATTTCACCATGACCCTCGGTCAAAACGATGAGAGGTGAACAGAGAAGCTCACAGTTTTTATTGTACCAGGTCTGTCCGGATATAACATGTATCTCGGAAGGCCAGGAATCAATGCTTTTAAAGCCATACACAGTACTCATCACTTGAAATTGAAGTATTTAACCACAAGCGGAAAGGTGGTTACAATAAGGGGAAGTCAAAAGATGGCCCGGTTATGTCAAGTTCGCATCATGGACAGTCTTCCTAGCGAGGAGGTAGTCAAAACTGTGGGGTCACAAAAAGAGTTTAAGAGAAAATTACCTTCTTCCACGGAGCCAAGGCAAGAAAAAGAGGAACATCAAACAACTCAAGACTCCCCCAGAGAGGTACATTTAAAATCTGACCCTTCTAAATTTTTAAAAATAGGAACTGCGTTTGATAGCGGAGAACAGACTCACTTAATGAGGTTCCTGGAAAAAAGAAGGGCAACATTCGCTTGGAGCACGGACGAGATGCCTGGTATAGACCCAGCGTTATCCGGCTTGAGCTCAGGGTAGACCTTAAGCATCCGGCGGTCAGGCAAAGAAAAAGGGTAATAGGGGAAGAACGAGATTTGGCCGCACGAACCGAGGTCCAAAAGCTCCTCAAAGCCGGATTCATCAGGGAGGTTGCATACCCACGATGGCTGGCTAATGTCGTCATGGTGAAAAAAGCAAACGGAAAATGGAGAATGTGTGTGGATTTCACAGATTTAAATAAGGCATGTCCTAAAGATATCTATCCCCTATCGTCAATAGATAGATTGGTGGTTTCAACTGCTCAAAGCTCTGTGTTGAGCTTTCTAGATGCTTTCTCTGGCTATAATCAGATAAAAATGAAAGAAGACGATTCGGAAAAAACATCCTTCATAACTTCAGCCGGAATATTCTGTTACAAGGTAATGCCTTTTGGACTAAATAATGCTGGAGCTACCTTTCAGCGAATGATTGACAAAGTGTTTTGTCAACAACTCGCCCGGAACGTGGAAGCTTATGTTGACGATATAGTCGTAAAAAGTCGATCAAAAGAACAACACATGAAGGATTTAGAGGAAACATTCGACACTCTGGACAAATACCAAATCAAGCTGAATCCGGAGAAGTGTGTATTCGGTGTAACCAAAGGGAAGTTTCTTGGTTTTATTGTTGGACAGCGAGGTATTGAGGTCGATCCAGAAAAAAGTCAGGCGATCCTCAACCTCTCCCCTCCAAAAAATATCAAAGATGTCCAAGCCTTGAACGGGAGACTCACAGCGTTAAGCAGATTTTGTTCCAAGCTTCAGGAAAAATCAATCCCGTTCTTCAATATCCTAAGAAAGAACAGCAAGTTCCAATGGGGCCAAGAGTGTATAGACGCATTTTAAAAGATCAAAGAGATGCTTCGGGATTTGCCTAAATTGGGCGTACCCGCCCCAGGCCAGGACCTCTACCTTTACTTATCGGCGACAGATTGGGCAGTCACAGCTGTCTTGATTATGGAAGAAAAAAGGGAGATTTTAGTCTATTATACTGGCAAAATTTTGAGCCCAACAGAAGGACGATATACAAACATAGAGAAAATCCTGTTTGCATTGGTGGTGGCATCAAGGAAATTACGGCCCTACTTTCAGTCGCATCGAATCTTTGTCAGAACCAACTGGCCACTCAAACAAATAGCTAACAATCCAAACGCTTCCGGCCGGATGGTGAGCTGGACAGTGGAGCTAACACAATATGAGATTCACTTCTTACCCAGAACAGCGATTAAAGCACAGGCCTTGGCAGACTTCATAACAGAAACAAACTTTGCAAGAGAAGAGAAACAGCTCCAAAACTCATACACCATCTTGGTCGACGGAGCCCGATGCAAAAATGGGGCAGGAGCTGGAATAGTAGTACAAGCTCCGGATGGACAAAGTCTAAATTACGCCTTCCGGCTAGACTTCGATGTTACCAACAATGAAGCTGAGTATAAAGCCCTCATTCGGGGTTTGGAGGTGGCTACCGCCCTAGGGGCAACAGGTTCCATAGGAAGATATCCTCTCTATTTTTTCCTTCCTATAAAATCATGTTGAAAATAAAGCTTATAAAATTTAAAACTTTCGCAGAATTAGAGGTATACTCAGATTCCATGTTGGTAGCAAGACAAAGCGACAACATCTATGAGGTCAAAGAGGAAAAGCTATGGAGGTACTTGCTCAAAGTCCAAGAGCTAAAAGCAAACTTCCAAAGGTGAGAGTTAAAGCACCTCCCTCGTGAGGAGAATGTTGAAGCTGATGCCTTGGCAAAATTAGCAAGTATGGCCGAAAAAGTACCCAATGAGGTATAATTGGAAATCAAGACTACATCAAGCATAGACGGGGCTCAAATGTTTACAGTGGAACCAAATGATAAAACAGAATCTTGGATGACCCCAATCATAGATTACATACGGCAAGGAAAGTTGCCGGAAGAAGAAAAGGAGGCCAGGATAATAAAAAGGTGGGCCGCATCATTTTTCATTGAGAATAACCAGCTATATAAGCGATCTTTTGCAAGACCAGCATTGAAGTGTGTTATCATACCCAAAGGAGCAGAACTAATAAAAGAGGTGCATGACAGGCTCTGTGGAAACCACCAAGGAGAAAGAACCACAACACACAAAATCCTGAGGCTCTGAAACACCCCTAATGACGATAACACATAAAATCATGATCATATGAGGAGTGTTTATGTAAGCTGGGCACACAAATATCATCATGTTATAAATTATGATCTACGATACAAAAGGGCATACATACGTCCATGAAAGTAACAAGTCATATTGTAACATAAGTATGGCACATTAAGCAAACTGGAATATTTGGGGTACTCGTTGACATACAATGATTATACTAGATAATATATACTATGAAGATATAATACACTAACTTCGTTATCGGATCCAAACATGTACAAGTAACACTATAACTTGTACTCACCGATTTATACCTTTGACTTAAATGTTAAATTAATTATCTGTGTACTACTAAATCCTATGTATTATAAGACTACAATGAAATCAGCACCTTTCTTTTTGTGTGATATGCGGGAGCCTTGCATTTTCACTAATAACAATTTAATTACCCAAGGATTTTGCAAGTTCCACTAACTTAAGACACAATAAAATTAAAACCCACTCGTGTCTACTATGCCAATAATGTTGCTAGCTTCACTAATTCCCATTTAATTAACTACCGACCCCATACACTTCAGCCGATTGAAATTACCAAATGCACTCTGTAGCCTTCCACCTCCCCCACATGCGAATGGCTTCTCTGTTTTCCAAACGATATTCTTCCTCTCCGAGTTCCCATGTTGTTCCCTGGTTGAAGCTGCTCATTTAATTCCCCCATTCCTTCACTGCTTGCGCAAGTCCAGAGAAACACCTTATTTTCCCTGAGTTCCGGCGCCTGGTAAGATCCTCCCTCCTCGCGATGTTGCTCCTCGACTTCTCTGGGCTTTCCTGTTAATGATGCATTCTGACTGTCCACCATCCTCTCTTGTTGCTTCTGAGGTTCAAGCCTTTCCAACCTTTCTTGTGCATGTCTGGGAGTGGCGGTGCCGTTTCTGGAAAATCTGGAGTAAAGAGACTCGAATTAGCAAGGTAAAGTGGTTCTTTCCTTTCCTTGTTCTGTTCCATCCGAAAACCATGTCGCTTCTCCTTTAACCTTCTGTAATCTTCCTCGCAAGAACTGTGCATGCAAGCCTGCCGGTGGGATCTCTGGAAAATCGGTGAACAAACCTTCTCCTTGATCTCTCAAAGGTAAAAACAACAAAACCGAGGACATGCTTGTTTAGTTCCTTCTCTACTCTCTATTTCTGAGGTCAGAAAACGTTGTGTTGACATCCTCTCCTTGACGAACCTTCTGCATGTATGAGAATCTCTGGAAAAAATAAAAAGCCTCCTCAAGGTTACGCCAAAGACCACCCAGAAACGCATCACCAAACCGCCATGAATACGGTCCCAAGGTGAGATCACAAGTGCTTTCCTTGCCCTCTGTTTCGGTTAAAGCTCCACTAAACCATCAACTAATCTGGAGAATTTTGCTTGTGCGTGACCAGTTGCAAGCCAAAGTTCCGAATCAAAACTCCAACCAGACTGGAAAGCACTACCCAAGGGAAATCACCTTCTTCCCAAGGTTGTAACCCAGAAACTCGTACTTATACTATGATTAAACTTTGTGTTAAACTTGGTCTGAGATTATCTGCTGTGAGGTCATTATCCTGGCAAAAACGGTGGTCTAAACACCAAACCTTATAAAATTAAAAATGTGCCTAAGGTTTACGAAAACAGTGGGAGTGATCCATGGGTATTAAGTTAGCGATTGATAAGTTAAACCTGATTATGTGTTTGGTTCTGAAAAGTGAGTGTTATTGTCACGAGATTAATGATGAGGAAAGTTGGGGAAAAAGGTCGCTAGAAACCAGAAGGAACTACCCAGTTTTAAGCGAATAATGCTGAGTGACTTCTTAAACTATGCCTGAACTGATGTTAATTTGTGTTCGAGTTGTTGGCTAACCTGATAACAGAGTGCTGGAAAAAAACATGGGTAGAACAGTCCGAAAACTTGGCCAAACTGATGCTGTAAGTATGTAAGTTTAATCCAGGAAAAATGAACTAGGAATGACTAGTGAAAACCTGTTGTGAGTGGTCTCAGTAACAGCAAGGAAATCATTGTAGTTGGATTGATGTTTTTGGTGTTTCCTGACATTGAGGATATATGGAACTGTAATAGGATAGTAGATAATAAACTGTGAAGTATTAAGTAACCTGAGTACCAATTACCTTAGAGTTAAACAGCAAGAAAACTAGTGCAGAAAAATTCTGTATAAAGCTGCTACCAAAAAACTAGTGCAGTAACGAGTTAAGTTCGGTAGCTTATACTTTTGGTAACTGGAATTCAGGAACAGAACAGAGCTTGTCTTGGCAAGAGAGTGAACCTAGAACTTTGTTAACACACTTACCTAAGTAGTAAGAAATCTAGTAATGCTTGGAGAAACCAGTAGCACCTTGGAAAGAGTAGTAGAGGTAGGAGAATGCAGATGCTCGACTTCAGTTTTCCTGCAGTTACCCCTCTTTCAGTTCAGTATTAGGACACAACAGGATCAGTAACAAAGTAGTGTTGGGTTGCTTGGGGTTTAAAGTCTTGACAAAAACACTTAACTACATGAGTGACTAAAGTGGGAGGAATCGGTAGTCAAATCTGAGAACAAAGAAGAGGAATAAGGAAGAAATATATAGATAGGTGTTGCAGTTTTGCAACAGTTTTCGGTTCTGTATAATACACTTCCAGTAGTGTTTGCAGCCTTTTCTTGAGTTGTTGTTAAGTTCAAAACCTTCCTGATGCACCTAGCTACTGGGGTAAAAACGTTGAGTGGAATTAGAGGGCAGGTTAATGAACAGAAAAGGAAGACTAAAGAAGAAATGCATTGATTGGTGTTGCAGTTTTTTCAGTCTCTGGGGCTCTGTATAACAAAGATTTAATTGAGTTAAAAGCTTGGTTTCGAATTGTTGTTGAGTTCAAAATCTGCTTAAATCCCTTGGTTAGTTGGGTAAAAACTATGGAGGGAAATTGGAGACTGATTTATAACCCGAAACAAAGATTGAAGAGGAGCTTACAGAAACCAACGATTTCAGTTTCCTGCAAGTTGGGTTCTGTAAAATGAACTATCAGAGGTGTAACAGCCTTGTGTTGAGTGGTTTTAAGTTCAAACTCTTCCTAATACACATAGCTAGATGGGTAAAAATGTTTTGGTGGAATTGAGGACTGATTAACAACCAAAAAGAAAGCTTATGTAGGAGCAGTACAAAAATTAGTTTTTCCAGTTGTAGCAGTCTACCCGTTTCTGTAAACTAAATTTTCAGAGGTATTATCAATGCTGTTTTGAGTTGGTTTTGGGGTTAAAGCCTTGCTAAACACTTAATCATATGGGAAAACTCCTTGGGGAAGTTAGTAGACAGATTAACAAATCAAAAGGAAGATAAAAGACAAGATGCCCAGTTAGGTGGTGCAGTTTTCATCGGTTTTCAGTTCCTGTATAATGAACTTCCAGTAACATTATCAGTGCTGTTTTGGGTTTGTTTTGAAGTTAAAATTCTTGATTTCACACTACTGTACTGGTAAGCAGTGAGCGAGGAGTTGGAAGACAGATTAATGAATTAAGAGCAAGATAAAAGAGAAGATAATTGTGCTCAGTTTTGCAGCCTTCTTTGCGTCTGTTAAACAAATTCATGGAAGGGTTATCAGCATCACCTTGGGTTAACCTAGAGTTTAAACGCTTCCAACACACTAAACTAAATTGGTAAATACCTTAGGGAAGTTGGACGTCAGATGGGGACTTATATCTGGAGTACAACGAAATTACGAGTAGTTGGTGTTTTAGTTCTGTTGGATTTTCAGTTCGGTATAGATGGGTCTCCAACTGGTGATATACTTGAATATACTACCTTCTCTGTTGTCATGTCTAAAATCTGCAACTAATATCATGGAGTAACAGCTCTGTATGATGAACCTTCAGAAGAGTTAATGGGGTTGTTTTGGGTCTGTTTTGGATTCAACATGTTGATAAAACACCTAAATGAGTAGCTAAACATTTTGGGAAAAAATATAAAATGTGTGGCTAACAGGAGATACTTGGAAAGATTGGAATCTGTTGTAAACAAACAACATGGACTTGCTGAGTTAGTGAACAGCTCCTCTGTTCTGTGCACTTACCTCACTAGGAACTGAAACCGGAAGGGCAGAATGATTGATGAATTAGTGGGATAAGTGGTGCTGCGTGACTAAGGTATTAGCTCCCCAAGGGTAGAAATTACAAGTTTTAATGGCTGAAATAATCACCGGTTTTGAAACCTTAAAGCGATGGTATAAGTGAGCTCCATAAATATTTGGAGAGTTTTATTGTTTTAGCAAAGGGATTAAAAATATATGACTAACTTACGTAGCTCGGGAGCGAATACATTCTAGGTGAATCAAAAATCAAACCGTAGGATAAACTTGTTACACGTAAGTACTTATAATACTCCGAAGCATTAGCTTGAGGAAAGAACTTAGTTAAAGTGTGAATTGAATGTGTAAAGGTCATATGAGTTACATTAGGCCTAAGGTTAATCCTTGGAAAGTTCTAAGAGCTAATGTAAACTAAGTTTTCACGATTCACCTAGGGGACAATACCTGATAAATTGTGATAAACTAAGAAACGTTCCCTAATGGTCGTCACATGAAATCATATACTGATATGTTATTTTAATTAACTCTAGGACCGTAACGAACGCCAACTGGGATCCTGTGTGTGAGACAACTTTGCTTCTGATCCAGGTATCGACATGTGTGGTTCGTATGTTGTCGTGTTACACGGCTTGTGTGCTGTGTGCCTTGTGTGTGAAAATGACATAAGATCAAAGTATGAAATTGGATTTCTTGTTTATCATGTTGTATGATTTCTATATCATTGCGCGCACACAGTAGTTTAGTCCCTTTCTCGTTTGTGGACTTTGAGATGAACTACTACGAATTATGAAAACAAAGAAAACTCTATAAGGGGAACTCCTCTCTAAACCATTGAGGACTACCATGACACCCACTATGGTGTCTATTCATTAATGATAATGAAGAGCAAGTCTCCTTTAGTGAGACATGACGAACCACGTAAACAAAACAAAAGAACTATACGAAGAGACAAATCCTCTCTAACTTTAGAGGACCGCTAATGACACCCACTATGGTGTCGAGATTATAATGATAATGAAATGAAAAGTACCAACTGGTGGAACATGAGGATAACGCGGGAAGACGACATCTCGGGCCGCGCGGTATGGAATATTCGGGAGTTGGTATCTGCATCAGATCCTTCGCCCTTCTGTGTGGAGCACATCCTGGAGTCTAGAGGCGACTCCGCTTTCTCGACGCATGACGTCGGGAATGGGGGAGTGACAAATTGGGGGCTTATCCTGGAGTCAAGAGGCGACTCCGCTTTCTCGGTGCATGACGCCGGGAATGAGGGATCAGCTATGGAGGCGATGACCTCCAACGTGCGGTGATAAAAGAATTCACAAGTAACCCTTGAAGAAACAAGGAATGATTAGCACCTACGTAATAAAGTCTCGGGATCTAATCTATATCCCCTGACTCGGTGCCAGAGAATAAAGGAAAACATGTGTAATGAGACCAAGCAAATAAGAACAATTCACAAATGTGATCCTTTAAGAACCAAGGAATGAATAGCACCTACTTAACAAGGTCTCGGGATCTAATCTATATCCCCTGAATCGGTGCAAGAGAAGAAAGGAAAAACATGTGTAATGAGAACAAGAAAACAATACGTAATCTCTTGAATGATCCCATAGTGAGGATCGACGGTATATTATACCTGCGCACACATATCCAATGAATTACTTGATTGTTGTTGCTACGTTAGCAGCTTATTGTGCTGAGTTGCGTGCTTGCAAGTTGTGCTTGGTTGCTTATTGACATTGCTATGCTACTTGCAAGTTGTGCTTGGTTGCTTACTGATATTGTTATGCTACCGATGAGTGTGTATGACATCATGATGTGCTGATGTGTGTTTTACTGCTTTATGATAGCATGTAAATTGACTTAATAATATTCGACCAATTAGTCATGTGGCCCGGTAACATGCGGGCTTCACACGTTCATACTCAGCGTAGTTTGCTGAGTCCTTTACACCCAATTTTTTTCAGGTCTTGTGCCAGTCGATAACGGAGCGTCGGCGGGATGGCTACCATGGGGGTAGCCCATCAGGGCAAGACTTCTAGTAGTATGCTTTTAATGTATGGGTTGTACTTTCGGTTTATGTTGTTGAATTAAGAACTCATGTTGTAGACTCTCGGTACTTGGTTCGTAATTCCTGCTCGTACTCGGATTTGGTTAAGGTTTAGATTCTAGTCATACAGACCGTAACTTAGAGTTGGTATTGTGGTCTGTCAACCACATGGGTGGTTGGCATCTGTGACACCCGGATGAAGTTGGAAACCGCTGCGTAGACATCTCGTATCACCGTTAGGCTCGTCGTTTAATTATTGATTGTTACTCGGGGGTGTTACAGGCTCGGGTACTTTTGGCCAAAAATGATGGAACATTGCAAAGAATACATACAAAAGTGTCTCAAGTGTCAGGAGCACGGGAACAAAATACACAATCCTCCGGCGGAACAAAAATCTATCCTCTGCCCCATCCCTTTTGCTATGTGGGGATTAGATATTGTGGGACCATTCCCAGAAGCTTCACCAGGAAGGTTCAAATTCATATACGTTGCAATCGACTATTTCATAAAATGGGACGAGGCAATGCCCACTATCTCTATCACGGCTAGAAAGTCACAGGAATTCATCTGGAAATATGTGGTATGCAGGTTCGGCATACCAAAGACAATAATAACTGATAATGGAGCTCAGTTCAACTGCGAGAGCTTCCGGGAATTCTGTGAAGAATGGAAAATTGACTTAAGGTTTGCATCAGTAGCACACCCTCAGGAAATGGGCAAGTCGAGAATGTGAATGGTCAGATAGTGAGGGCAATAAAGAAAAAACTCGATGAAAGAAAGGGAAAGTGGGCAGAGCTGCTACCCCAGATCCTTTTGTCTTACAGAACAACGGAAAGGGGGCCGACAGAGGAAACACCCTACAGACTAACATATGGTTCGGAGGCTGTCATTCCGGCGGAAATTGTGTGCCATCAATAAGGTGGGAATCATATGACGAAGAAGTCAACAATCAAGGAGTACAAGATCATCTAGACCTCCTCGAGGAGACTAGAATGGCCGCCACAATAAGGATGGCGAAAGATAAATCCAGAGTTGAGCGATATTTCAACCAAAGGATAAAGGAGCGGAGTTTTGCCCCAGGAGAGTTGGTTCTTCGAGAAGTTAAGCAGCCTAAGAAGCTAGAACCCCAATGGGAAGGACCATACATCATACACCAAAGGACAGGACGAGCTTCATACCGCCTGAAAAATGGTGAAGGATACGAATTGCCACATTCTTGGCATGGAGAATGTTTAAAAAAATTCTATGTATAAATTTTACGATTCATTAATAAAGAGGTATTATTTTCGAAAAAGAGCAAAAGTATGCACCGGCCAACGAGCCGCAGCTATCATGCCTTGAAAGAAAAAGAAAGGACCGGCCAACGAGCCGCAGGCTATCATGCCTTGAAAGAAAAAGAAAGCACCGGCCAAGCCGCAGGCTATCATGCCTTGAAAGAAAAAGAAAGCACCGCCAACGAGCCGCAGGCAATCATGCCTTGAAAGAAAAAGAAAGCACCGACCAACGAGCCGCAAGCTATCATGCCTTGAAAGAAAAAGAAAGCACCGACCAACGAGCCGCAGGCTATCATGCCTGAAAGAAAAAGAAAGCACCGGCCAACGAGCCGCAGGCTATCATGCCTTGAAAGAAAAAGAAAGCACCGGCCAACGAGCCGCAAGCTATCATCCTTGAAAGAAAAAGAAAGCACCGGCCAACGAGCCGCAGGCTATCATGCCTTGAAAGAAAAAGAAAGCACCGGCCAACGAGCCGCAGGCTATCATGCCTTGAAAGAAAAAGAAAGCACCGGCCTGAGCCGCAGACTATCATGCCTTGAAAGAAAAAGAAAGCACCGGCCAACGAGCCGCAGGCTATCATGCCTTGAAAGAAAAAGCACCGGCCAACGAGCCGCAGGCTATCATGCCTTGAAAGAAAAAGAAAGCACCGGCCAACGAGCCGCAGGCTAATGCCTTGAAAGAAAAAAGCACCGGCCAACGAGCCGCAGGCATCATGCCTTGAAAGAAAAAGAAAGCACCGACCAACAGCCGCAGGCTATCATGCCTTGAAAGAAAAAGAAAGCACCGACCAACGAGCCGCAGGCTATCATGCCTTGAAAGAAAAAGAAAGCACCGGCCAACGAGCCGCAGGCTATCATGCCTTAAAGAAAAAGAAAGCACCGGCCAACGAGCCGCAGCTATCATGCCTTGAAAGAAAAGAGCACCGGCCAACGAGCCGCAGGCTATCATGCCTTGAAAGAAAAAGAAAGCACCGGCCAACGAGCCGCAGGCTATCATGCCTTGAAAGAAAAAGAAAGCACCGGCCAACGAGCCGCAGCTATCATGCCTTGAAAGAAAAAGAAGCACCGGCCAACGAGCCGCAGGCTATCATGCCTTGAAAGAAAAAGAAAGCACGGCCAACGAGCCGCAGGCTATCATGCCTTGAAAGAAAAAGAAAGCACGGCCAACGAGCCGCAGACTATCATGCCTTGAAAGAAAAAGAAAGCACCGGCCAACGAGCCAGGCTATCATGCCTTGAAAGAAAAAGAAAGCACCGGCCAACGAGCCGCAGGCTATCATGCCTTGAAAGAAAAAGAAAGCACCGGCCAACGAGCCGCAGGCTATCATGCCTTGAAAGAAAAAGCGACCAAATGGCCATACAAAAGGAAAAAAGATTCGGCCGCCAAAAGCAGAAGTTCGGTCAATAAGTCACGAGCCCCTTGTATTGAAAAGAGTGAATTCGTAACTAACATTACTTGTGTAACACGACCATATGTATTAATAAAAGTGGTACAAGGCGTAACTTGTATTACACCCAGAGATAGAAGTAAAAACAATTGCAAAGTGCATCCATTATAAAAGATTCGGTAAAGACAAAAGATACACACCAAAAATCCCTCCAAAAATAAAGAAAACTCCTATTCAATCTTTTCCGCAGCTAGTCTATCACCACTACCAGCCACACTCTCAGAAGACTTGGACTTATGCTCCACCCCTCCGGCAAACGGCAGGATGTTGCTTCCAGCTGGAAGGAATGAGGCTTCGCCAGCACCAAAGCAAGTCTCTCCAGGACTGCGGCGGAACCTCTCGAGCTCCAAGAAGAAGTTGGACTTTTGAGCAACAGCCTTGAATTCCAGCTTATTGTACAGATCATCATCCAGCAACTCTCCTTTCTCGAGAGAGTGATCCGAGACAATCTGCTAGCAAATATTGACTATCCGGCGGCACTGGGAAGCAAATGACTCCTTTAGATGGGCATTAATCGTGCCTTACTTCTGTATCTCCTCCTGAGATTGCCGGGAAAATGACTTGAGCCTGGCTACTTGAGATTCAAGGGTCAGGACTTGGGCTCGATACTTATCACGTTCGGAATTGGCAAAAGACAGCTCCTCCTTAGCATGGACTACTCGACCATTCAACTGATTGATGTGCTTCAGTAGGTTGGCAGAACTCAAGCCTAGCCGGAACACAAAAAAAGAGAGTAAGAAGGAGGGACAAAAGAAAAAACGAAAGTCGAAGATCTGAAAGTTTACCATGGCCCGATGGCTTAGTATTCTCGGCTTGAGAACGAGACTTGGCTTCCTCCAGCTCTTTTACTCTCCCTTCCAGCCTGGTCTTCTCTTCTATCAAGGCAGCTTTGTCCGCAGCAAGAGTTTTCTTCTCCTCTTCCAAAAGAGAGCAATCTCGGAGCAGAGACTGCTTCTCTTGTTCGAAGGAAGACCTTGACTGCTCCTCCAGTGCGGCTTTCTCCTCCAACAGACGGTTAAGCTCCTGCATAAGCTTCTTCTTTTGCCCTACAAGGGCCTCATTCTCCCGCTAAAGAGCTTTCTTCTCCTGATCAAGTGTTTCAACCTCCTTCTTGAAGGAATTGCTCTCCTGATAGAAAAAGGCCTTGTCAGCCTGGAGGGAGTTCACCTCGTTCCGGTGAGCAGTGCGCACCTAATCCAACAAAGCGTCTAGGTCAAAAAAAAGGCCCGAGTCAACTTATCTTTTCCAGTAGAAAGATGATTGTGTACCTCTATCAGGGTATTGTCAGCTTCCAGGATCCGACTTTTTAAAGAAAAATTATCTTCACGAAGTTTCTTCAGTTGTGACTCATACGCGTCACGCTGACGGACGCACTCCTGCCGGGACAACTGCAGATCCTTGTTTATCACCTCAGTCCTCTCCTTCACCTTAAGGTCGATCTCGTAGTTAATCTGATTGATATACGTGTCATGAGAAGAGCGGCTCAGCTTCAGCTCCTCTTGGTCATTGTTGGCTCGGCTTTCCTCATAGCGAAGCCTGGATTGAAGATTGCTTAAGTGAACCTTAGCACTTTGAGCCATGGACATCACCTAAAAACAACACAATTCACAGAATTAAGGAAAAAACAAACCAAAACAGGAGAGAAACACAAAAGAGATAACATGCCAGCCTGAAAGATGCCCCCCACATCATTTCGAACACATCATTTATTGGGAGCGAATGCCGCATGATGGCATCTGCCCCCTATCTCCAATCCGCGGCCTTTTTTTGGTAGCAGTAAAGGTTGCCGGAGGAGCAAAGATCCCGTCTGGATGACCAGATCTCTTTATTGCCTCCTTCCAGACGGAGGAATACTTGGCAGAGTCGCAGGATATTAAAGGGAGAGGGTGCCCGCAATGGTAGAACCACCCTTCCTTTTGGGAGGGTCCAGTGTAGGACTCCTGAGCAGGAGGAGGAGGGGAGGAAGAAGAAGAAGCTATGTAGTCCTCTCTCTGCTTACTCCGGAGCTCAGGATTCTCAGGCACCTGACGATACTCCATTGCTCTATCCCTTGCCGCATCCGTGGCCGCAACAACATCAATGGAGAATGATCCTGAGACCTCAGGATCACCAGAGGTTTGTCCTTCTTTTGATGTCCCTGGCTGAGAAGCCTTCGGCTTTGATGTAGTTTTCTTCTTTAGTCTTTGTTTTACAGGAATAGAGACTACCACAGTAACAAAAACAAATGTGATTACATTATCGAAAGACATAGGTATGTACAAAACCGGAAGCGGAAGGACACTGCAAGAATCAAACCTGGTTCGGCCGAAGGACCAGCACAGAGGTCTGTGGCCTCTAGGGTGTTTTCTTGAGCAGGATCTGAAGAAAAGTAACCCGTCAAATCAGGAAATTGCTCGCAAATAGGAGTCGGGTGACCGGACTCCCGTCCCAGGTGAGAACCAAGGTCCAGACCTGAACCAGGGGTGAGGGGAAGGAAGACGCGATGCCCGGACTCGGGGATCACGTGCCAAGTACCTGACAATCCGGCCGTAGCATGATCCGGGGATTCCACCCTTTTCTTTTTCTTTGAATGACCAGCTTGGTCATCCTTGGCTTCTTTCCTGGGACGCTTTGTAGGAGGAGGGCTATCCCCAAGAAGCTGCTCAGCCGCATCAGTAGCCGCCTCTAGAGTGTCGTAGTAGTTGATTTTCTCGTCCCCAACCTTGAGGGTGACGATGTTCCAGCTGTGGAATGGGCCGATCTTCTCCCCCTTCTGGAAGAAGTCTACATACGACACACCGAAGTAATGAACAAATCAACGAAGATGACAAAACGTGTGCGGAAATGAAAAAACACTTACTGTGATAAGTCTTTAGAGAAGATAGGCGTGCTTTTGTGAAAAACGCCTCGACGGTTGGCGGCTTTTTGCTTACTGCCCTCAGAATCTTCGAGATAGGCAGTTCGGCCGGAGGGGTTTCTGAAGAAGTCAACTGGCCTTTGCCAACTTCAGCGCAGTAAGGGACACCTAAGACCCGGCCGGAAGGGGGAACAATGACGAACCACTGTGGACTCCATCCATGCACCTTTTTATAGTCAAAGAGGGAATATCCGGCTTTGGCAATTAAGGTTAAACTATGAGGATCGACTCTAACCGTGAAGAATCGGACAAAATCGGTGCCCTCCGGCCGAATCTTGCTTTCTTCACACAGAGAGATGAAGGCGTGAAGATGGGAAATCGTCTTTGGGTGAAGATGGGAAAGGGAACAGCAGCGCCGAAGGAGAAAGCCCAAGACAAAGGGATGTGGGGGAATGGTTAGGCCGGAGCGGAAAAAATCGGCGTAGACCACGTACTCACAGCCAAAATCATCGTTGGGGTGAGAGTCGGGGGACGGTAGGTAAATCTGGGTTTCAAGTGGGGCTTTGACCCCCCTGAGACAATCGCAGATAGAGGAATAGTCAAGGGAGGAAGGAGAAGGCTCCCGCCCGGGCAAAAAGGGCATTAAAGGTTTCAGATACGTGGGGCGAAAGCCGTTGGAGGAGTGGCAGCCCTGAATCGCCTCAATTGCCGGCGGAAAATTTGCAGCAAGCTTACTCTGTTTTGCGGCAGAGGTAGACATTGTAGAAGCTTAGTGAGGAGGCAGAGGACAGCGACAGCAAAGGGTGGGACAGAGCACAATAGCAGAATGGCGAGAGGAAGAAGGGGAGTCGAAATGAAAGAATAAAGGAAGAAAGAGAAACAAGCTAAAAAAACTCGAACTTTAAGGAAAGTTTTCTCCCGCCCAAATAAATAACATATTTTTTGCAGGGAAAAGAAAGAGCCAAACGCTTCCTAAAGACGGTTCCGACGTTTGGTCAAGAGAGGGACCCTGCAAATTCCACACTAAAGACAGGCGGAAAATTCAAAAAAGCGGGAAAAAGCAAGCTCGGGTCACAAAGCTTTGCGCGTGGCCAGTAAAAAGTTTTTTCTCTCCAGATATGAAGAAAAAGAGCTTGTGGGACTGAGATAGGGAAAAGTCGAGGCATAGACAGACCAAATGACCTCAGGAATAGCCGCAGTCACAAAAATTTTCACTGAAACACAGGCATAGGACACAGAAGTTCTATCTTCTTCTCCAAGAATTCAGAAAGATAGAACTTGTGGGACTGATGAGAAGGGAAGAAATGGTGCCAAGTCAAAACAAGACACGGAGAGCACCCGGCCGGCCTAGCCGGATGAGAATAAAGTTGCATAAAGCATCCGGCCACTTCAGCCGGATGGAAGTAGAAGCACATAGGGCATCCGGCCGTCTCCAGTCGGATGAAAATAGGACTTAGACAAGGGGAAATACAGTACGACCGACCGCCTATGGTAAGCCAAAGATACTAAGAGACGGTAAAACTGTACTTATACATGTAAATACAGGCTGGCACCATGGAACCAAGGCCCAAAATACTATAAATAGGGATGTACCCCCATGAAATAAGACACGCTACATCTGGAAATCAAACTTACACTTGACTCTAACTAAGGCTCTCTCTCTCTCTACTCTTGCGAAACTCTGTGATCGAGACCAGGTAACGTAGAATAGAAGATCAGATCGGATTGCATTAGGATAGCATATACTGTTTCACACACCATAGGTCACGTACACTTGTACGGTAATACACACTAAGTGGTTTTGCGCTCTACCCCCCTTAAAAGGGATTACGCCCTCGTAATCAACCACTGAATATTAGTTTAGAAGTTCTACCACCGTGAAGTGTTTTAACTTCCACGCGGACTGTTATGCAACATGTTCTGGTTAGAGGATCTTAACCATATTGGTGGTTTGGTCCCTAAACCAAGAATTCCCATTGGAGTTTGCTTTAACTCTTAACTGGTTTCAGTTTTTGGCCTGTGAGACTTCTAGGCATTAATAATTAGCCATTCACTCATGTTCACTATGTACATTCAACACTTGAATCACTGGCTCACTAGTTTCTGCTGCGCAACTCTGATAACTGTAGAGCTTAGTTTTCCCCATTCGTTATTCTTACTGTATTGTACATCTCCAATTATCACCTTTATCTTGGTAATAACGGTTCTCAACCGACGCGTGGTATCTCTTACCGTGAGCGAATTCGGTGAGTTTCAAAATTTTACATCCACTTCTCTAATAACTTACTGCGTAAACTGCTACATATTTCACAATGATTGACTTGTTTCCTTCCGACTTCCTGTCGGTTGAGACTAAGCTACCACCTAATGTGTAGTGCTCTCTCAGTTATCTCCCACGCTTGAGGTATATTCCATACCGATATTTGGTATTTAGTGTAACTGTAGTCACTTGTTCTTAATCATGCCTCCACATTTGGTCCTGTACAAGTACTCTTTCATTGGTACGACCTTGCATTTCCTATGCATCGGTCGCTTTGGCGTTATAAGCCATTTTCTATTTCCATCACAATTAACATTTCTCGAATCCTAGCTATCACACTCGATCATTACTGCACAAATGCAATACCAAAACACTCAGTCATACAGAGTGCAGAGGCGTAAACTCTTGACAGTAAATCTCTTATTAGCAACGGGATCCACACTGAGTTTCTTATCACATAGTACCAACCACTGGCTTATTGCCCAGTCTATTTGTCATCACTTACCTTGCATCTCCATTGAATTTAACTCATAACTGGTCTTATCTGCCATATTATTATTTAACAACACTTATACAACGGTCGCTTTCTGCGCACCGTGCTCTTACTCACTGTATAACATCAACTTATATGGTATTCACTGTCATTTTAGCTTCCACACATATACTTACATCACTCTTATTATGGTTCGCCACTCATTGGCTGGTTGTTGAATATTCTAGTCTTTGAGACTTTATGCTCCTTGAGCATTGTCCATCACACATTTAGCGTCACACATCTATGGTGGTTTCTATTAGACTTATTACTCTTCCGGTCTCCACAAGTGGTAGTAGCCATATTGGTCCATCCTTAACGTATTCCATGTACTTAGTTCACCTAACTACCGCTCCTGCAGTTTCACAATATCGAGAGGTATCCCCACTCTTTAAGCAGTGGTTCGTTCATCGCTCTGTCTACTTGTACAACGTAAACTTCTACAATCGATTAAGTGCACATAACACATGTTATTTGTGGCTTATAAGCCTTACTGCCTTGATCTCCTCTCATTGTAGGCTATTCCAACACATTTACTCTCCGTACTACATTACATGGTTTAGAGGTTGTATTTGGCTCCATGACATGGTCGTTGCATCACGTTTCCTTTCATGGGATGCCCATTGGGATTGTCAGTCTGTCTCCTGACGACTTATGCTTATACTGGGTGTTAGTTTCAACCCTTGTTTCTGTTACGTTATTTTGTTTAACAATTGTTGATCCAAATACCTTTCAAGGACTGCTCCTGGGTATTGCTAAGTTATGCCTTTACATCTGGCTTGCACTTATTGGTACATTTAGTTAACTACGCCGTCTTGCGTTCTTAGCTGGGTATTCGTTCCAGCTATTATGTCTTATCCCTGAAGATTCTTGAAACATATCCGATGTCTTTACATAGCAGTCAGTACACTTCGCACCTCTTGACTCTTATACATTTCCTTGAAATGAATTCACTAATTCCTTTAGTCTTGTTAACTTAACTAGGCTCTTTTACTTCTACCATTCGTGGTAATCTTTAGCATTTGTTTGACTTATACTGTTGACCGTAGTATGGAGTTGACTACTTCCCGTGTTCCGGACTCTACTCGTATACATATGTGGGGTACCCTGCTGATACATTGCTACTTACCCGACTAACCCATAAGAAGGTCTGCCAGGCCCACAAGCCCCTATCGGAGTGCGGTCGTCCCACATTACAGTTGGTACACTTGTAGTGTCCGTCACACGCCTAGGTGAAGTATTTTGTCGTCAACTCCCTTATATTGTCCTGTGACAATATGCATTCCCTGCTTCCCGAACTTAATGAAAGTTTGTCCACTGTTGTGTTATTATAAGCTCAATCGATTCCCTCGGGTTGCTACCCTTGGGTTTACTGGTTAGTTTAAGAGAAGGTTAGAAATGAGTATAGGTTTGAAAGAAAATCTTGTTTCGAAAGGTCTGAGTTGAAAGAAAAATTTTCATGGTTTCACAACGCCTTCTTGCCTTAACCAAGTCTAGCTTCTTGCTAACTGGTTTATTCCCACATATATTGGTTAGGCTGTTAAGCCCTTCCATGGTTACGATGATCACAGTTAACTTCGTGGTACTTTACTAAGTACTTCGTATTTGTTAAACTTCCTGAACAACCCTGTTATAGCAGCACTTGCCATGGCAAGTGCGCCATGCTAATTGGCTATCGGTTCAACACATTCCAGTTGTGGTATTGTCCTTTACCCGCACTGTCATCAGTGGCCTTGTTGGCCCTTACTTGATCTTACAGTCTCGACAATTGACCCTCTGGGTGACTTCTCATCGTCTTCACATGACAATCATTAACTGGGGTGTTCCCCATTCTTGGAGTCCCCTTTTCCTTAGTACTGTATCTTCTTCGTAGCCCATTCCACGCATTCGTCGTGGTTACTGAGGCTTGTCTCTTGTTTGGGTACTACGTTGTAGTTCCTTTGTCGGTTGGTATACCGTCGGCATATTATTTAACATTTGTGGTCCCGTAGACACTCGTCTCGGGCTCTATTCCCTCACTTCTTACCTGTGGCACGATTAGTGCGTTGCAAGCTGGTTGCTCTCGACTGCTCGGCATGTTGACCCAGGTTGCCAAAAATTCTATTCTTCTATACACAAGATTCTTCATTCTTCGCTATGGAATGCGGTTAACATTGTTCAGATGGAAACCGTCTCCGGGATTCCTAGTTTTCGGGATCTTCCGTATGACCGGTTCTCCGTTCCCACAGAAGTACTTAATGACAGCCCGATCGGGTTTCCCGAGTATGAGAGGAGTTCCATCTCTCTAGCATTCTTTCCCAAGTTATAAAACAGGGATTTTGGAGGGCGGGTTGGACACTGTAGGTTTCCAGTACACACTGGTTACTCCTAACTAGCGTATCTCTCACGCTATCACTCAACCCTTAACCCAAGGTACTAAAATCCTAACTCGATACTTCCTAAGCACGGTAATTCAGTCATCAGAGCGAAGTATCGCTCTGATACCACTTTTTGTAACACCCCATCCAACATTAACACACTTAACGACAAACTGCAGCGGAAACAAGCTTCATCACATTATTTAACTCGTTGGTGTTACACGCCGTTAACCACCCACGTGGCTAACAAGGCTATTACATATACAATGTATCGGTCTGATGGACTAGATTCCCGAGCGACTACACATTGCTATCCCTTTTCATTAACAACAAAACATACACATACCTTCCAACTGTACCGAGTATTCACAAACTAATGCTGACAACAATTTCGGTCTTACTACACCTACTGTACATATACAACTTAAATGATTACCCATGTACAAATGACTACCCCGTCCTACTCTCGAACGGCTTCCAGCTCCTTGTACCTGAAATAGGAAAAGAAGAGAAAAGGGTGGCCCCCCAGGGGCTCAGCACCTTTGTTGGTATGGAAATCCCGCAGCCCGCATGCTACCGGGCCACGCACAACTAATTGTCGTCTTAGCATGTGATAGATTATAATTGAATCATGCATGTAAACTATCAACACACAACACATAACATTCCACCACAATGGGCTCAACAAACAGATAACACATCCATACTTGATAAGTCACTCAATGTGTTCATTAACCCTAGAGTGTATCTCCTCTAATGGAGCTACTTCCTTAATAGACGATACTTACCCAATAATCGGGTGATCCATAAACGTCTCTTTCATAAACTAGGATTCATATCCATGATCCACATACACCACATAACAACACTTTTCACGTTTCAACGTGCACATAACATAACGTCGGAAATAACATTGTAGTACATCAACAACACATATCATAACGGGCACGAATCTCTCAAGGAACCGCCCCAAACATAGTTAGTTCACTGGGAGAGCCTAGAGGATGCTGCCAAACTCATGCTAAGCTCGTTTACATAACTCGTTACCGTCCTGTTAGGCGAACGGTTAACTTAACATAAAGATGGATCAGATTTAGTGACCCGAACACAACATACATAACACGTGTTCCCCCTAAACCGATCTTAAGTCAGAATAGCTAAGCTTTGGAGTAAGCTAATGGGAGATCGTAACCCGGGAGGGAAACAACCATAACAGAGAGGAGGGTAAAGCTAAGAAGGATACCCACTCCCAAACAACGCGCGACTGGAACATCCGGATTCCTCACCCCCCATAATATATGAATATTCACAAATAAGACTCCGCTGTGGAGCCTATCACACCAGCACACAATACAGTATTACAACTCAGTTAATCACACAAAGGAGGGTCACACATTCACAGCGACATCACACACAACATCACACAACCAACTCACGCATCGCCGTGGTTTGAACGTTCCTTAGGTCGGAAGCGTTATTACTAGATACCGTTCTCTTACGTTTACCTAGTAGTGGTTAGCTAGCCTTTCATGCGCATTCGAGGTTAACGATATCGGCACGTAATCACACAACAACAATAACGACGGTAAACTCGTTTCATGATTTATCTTATAACGTGGCAAACATACAGAAAAACACATTGGAATATAAGCCGGTGTAATCCGGTAGGACACAGGTTGCAAGAAAACCATACCTTGGTCCTTGCTTCGATTGATTTCCACAATAGGCCACGCCTATACACGATTAATAACGTCGGTTAATGAACTTAATAAACTTCAACTTTACTAAGTATTTTACATGGTTATATGACATGTTTTAATGCCCAAACTTACCCTTGATTACCTTCATTATACCTCTAGGATTAATTACATAAGTCATGTTCTTTGTTGTTTTTTTTTTCTAGGTTTTGGGTCCGTCTGACCCATGTCCGACCCAACCAACTGGGTCGGACCATTCCAGTAACTTTCAGATTTGAAACTTCTACTTTGTCCGACCCATGTCCGACCCAGGCCCCCTGGGTCGGACCGTTCCAGAAATTTTTCCGTCTTCTAAGCCTCACCCGTCTGACCCACATCCGACCCAACCTACTGGGTCAGACCATTCTAGAACATGCCCTAGAATTGTCAAATCTTTTCCAAACTTTTCCTCACACCTCCTAATGTGTTCTAACATCATTTGGCACCTTTAGATCCCCATATCACATCCATAAAACTCACTTTCTAACTCACTTCTAACTCCTTAAACACTTACTCATTTTCTCACAAAATACCTAACACTTGTAGTGTTTTTCCCTGAGTTTCCAAGTGGTGTTCCATGCCTATGATAACAACTATCCCAAAATGCATTCTCATCACTCTTTCAACTACACCAAAGCATTATTTATCATCCACCTTCCCTTTATACAAACTCCTTGACATTTCTCCTCAAGTTCACACTTAATCCTTCTCAAGGTATTATACTTCCTTTGTTTACCAAAGTTTGCACAAGACTTAACACTTCACACACATAACCTTGGTGTGTTTAGAAACTCATTGATCTCTAAGTCCTCCATGACAATGCCCATGGCATCTTAACAATTTCATAGTACCTTCTAGGTCATAAAATCTCATTAGAACACATAAACTCCTTTGTTTATCAACTAAAATTTTGCCATAGTTTCTCTTGTATATTTTCACACCCAAACACTTAGGTTTTCACCCTTTGACAGCCAAGAACACTTAACCACTTAATACACATTCCTTATACACAAACATATTGCATTTCATCTTTTAACCATCCAAGATATTCATCTTCACAAGTAATGCCCTTTACACGCATCTAAACCTTTAAACTACACTACATCACAATAGTGCATAAATTTAAATTGCTTGGCACTTAGGCCCTTAAATAACATGTCTCTTAGGCCCTTAAATTGCATAAACCTTAAACACTGAATTTCCCACATAATATATTGCCTTTGACCTGCAAATACACTCAACATCACATATGCCCTTTAATAATCTCCTTAAGAACAATTCACTAGCTCTTTTCCCATTGGCTCCTTAGGTATTTATTAAGCAGATCAAGCTCATTTTTCCTAAGGCATTTAAACTACATTTAGATAGTTTGTTTACCTCTTTTCTTCAAGATTTTTACTTGAACACCCTTGTTTTCTTGTTTGGAAATCGGCATGAGGACTTGGTTACTTGTCAATGTTCTAATCATTACACAAGTAAAACCAATAAGCATTCAAGCTTCATGCTTAAACTCATTTACAAACCCTAGGTTATACATATATTGTCTTAACACATTAGGATAGTTGTTTTACCTTGGAACAAAAGAGAGCTTGAATAAGCATCAAGAGAGGACTGCACCAAGTCCTTTAATGGTTGGAATGAAGCTAGAAAAAGGCAAGATGAAGGCACCATAAGTGGTGATTTTCGGTCACACACAAAAACAAGAGGAAACATTGATTTTCTTTGACCTTCCTTACCTTGAAGCAAAGGAGAATGACAAGGCATGAAAGGTGAGCTCAAGCTCCAACAAGGTGAATCTTCATGGAACCGAAATGGAGTTCTGAAGGTTTGAAAGAGAGGAGTGTAGAGCTTGGCCTAACTAAGACAAATATGGTCTTAGAATTTGATTTGGTATATGGAGCTAGAAGTTACTAGCTATGGAAGTTGGAGATGACCTTGTTGCTGTAGCAAAACCGATGGAGAGAGGAGAAAGAAGGGTTGGCTATGGTGGGAATAAGAGAGGAATGAGAGAATGTGAGAAAACTAGCTAGTTTTGGAGATATTTGTAAGTAAGCAAATAGAAACTTACTTTATCAATTTTGCTTTCTTATTAAACTAACAAGGGGGATGACTCATCCCTTGCAAAAACCAGCCCCCTTATGTTAATTAGGGGTGTTTTGGTCTTTGTTGACCAATTAACTTACTTATATTGACTTATGTCATAAACTAGCATATTTTAGTTACTATTCACAAAAACAAGGCACATACTTGTGAAATTTTTGATTTCTCATTGATTTAGACTTCCTAATGTGATACTAAGTAGTACACATATTAATTAAAGAGTAATGATGGACATTTAGCCACTCAAAACTCATTTACAAGACAATTTTTCAAAAATGTGCTTTAAGACTCCTTAAAGCACATTTTGTGGTTTAACTTGTTTTAAAGCTTGGTTTTCTTTGGTAATTGGTTTAATACGTTCATTAGTATATAAATAAGGTCTTGGTAAGCTCGTTAAGTCTTACCCAAGACTATCCCAAGCTTAGAGCACATTTTAGCCCATATTGACCTTAAGGTATTTATTTGTGTTTTGTTGGGTTTCACTGTCTACCAAGGTCTCCTGAGGACTTAACTATCCTTGTTAAATCATAATTGAATATTATTAAGTCTTGGTAGGCTCTTTGGGTCCCAACCAAGTTCACTCCAGGTTTAGAGCATGTTTTTGCTCAAACTGTGTCTTAGTGTTTTACTGTTTTTACTATGGTTTAAATTGTACACTGATGTTTCTAAGGCACTTCTTAGCCTTTAAATACCATAGTTCAATGTTTAAACAACCTATCAAGGTTTGGGGTATTTCATCTCTAAATTACCCATATACTATGGCGGGTCACCCACGGCAGTAGCCACTCCAGCGGTAGAGTCTCCGACCAACCAGCCATCCTAGCTCACGGGAAATTTTCTTGATACTTGCGGACCAGTACACGGACATCCTAGTATCGTTTTTGTGATCACAGCGCGCACCAAGAGCCACATCCTCTTGGCTTTGTTATGTTTAATTAATTGTACCATCGCATCGCATTACCAATTTTTCTAACACAGCAGACTAAGGTCAATAGTCCAATCCGGAGTCTGTAAACTCGGGATCCAGTGTCAGATACAAGAGCGACGTTTAGAAAGGCCAATGCTCCGTATAAAAGTCTCGGATAATAAGTATATCTTATTATCCTAGTGCTACAACGTTTTTCTGACGATCCTTATATTGCATATAAGATAGCACATTAGCCGCTAGTTCGTTTTATATATATAGGTCCATATATACGAACAGGTACTGTTAACGCAACAACAGTATATAATAAGCAGCTATAAATATACAGTTCATGCATATTTAATCACACATTCGGACAAACAATCTTATCACAGATCACACAGAAGTCTGAACTGAGGAAGCCCTCAGAGACAATCAAAGACACATAACAACATACCGTTCACCCTGACTGTATAACGGTGGAGTATGAATCAGCTAGATCGAATGCTCCTTGTGTCGACTCTATCAGTCTAAACAATACATAACGCTACTGATTAGCATCCCGTATACAACATAACTCTACGGTACCCCGTACCGTCTCTATTACCTCCCGGTTAACCCCCCGTTATAAACTGTCAACGTTTGTCGGGTTTTCCGCTTAACTCGGAATTGGAAAAACGTTATATTACATGCGTAGCCTTGTCTTGTATATTAATATACTTGATGTTTGAACTTTGTTATCGCATGTAGTGTTAACATACCCTTGTATATAATATAGTTTGTTTCTATATTGCATGTATAATTCTTATCATATATTTACATTTCACCTTAGTATTTATTTTCCTAAGGTTTGTTTTTCCAAGTTTAATGGAGTATAATTCTTATGTAAAGATACTCTGGATTATATATAAATCCTTATTATTTTATGTATACTCCTAACATTTAGAACTTCCATATCTAATGTTTGTAAATCTTTTCCCTTTATCATATATCATTTTAATTGTCACAATTTATAGTTATTAAACCATATTATATTTTCCACTCCAAATAATATATATATATATATATATATATATTATATATGTATCATGGGACTCTTTATTATTGAAATACCCCGAACTTAAATACAGGGATTAAAATTAACTTAATACGTATTTAAGGGCCTAATGGTACCTAATTAATAACAGTAAGGAAAAATAAATCCAAAAGAAATAAAGAAACGCTTAAAAGGCGAAAAACGCTAAATAAGCGTTAAATAACCATAGGAGGTATGAGACCTCGGTTAGCGTATTATATGGATTCTAAAGGCTTAATAAGGCCTAAACAATATATGGGAACAACTCCCGAAGAAAACGGATCCAAATAATGAATTAAAACGCTAATAGAGCTTTAGAGCATGTTTTTCGAGAAAACCCGGAAACGTGACTTTAAGAGGTCAAACGGACCCGTAAAAATTATAAATCATTAAATAATAATATTAAGCATTTATGGAAGCTTAATAACTAATAAAAATAATTAAACGAGAAACTCCGGAAAACGGACCCGGTTAGTGAACAGTACCTAACTGTAGGGGGGCCGGTTTTTATATGTCAAACGACTCCCTCACACACACATGTAACTAGCTAACTAATAAGAGAGCCAAAAAGCAAAGAAAAACAATAAAGTAAAAGCTACTTTATCTATCTACTCTCTCACCTCACTTTTCTATTCTCTCTCCCATTCCCTCCTTCCTCATCGTACTCCCCCTCTTCTTCTCCCTTGTGGCTGCGATTTTTAGAGCTTCAAGAAGCTCCCATGGCAACTCCACCTTCTACCTCATGCTCCATCCACATGTAAGCTCCAAACTAAAAAAATAATTACATATTTGAACTCCCCTCATTCTCCTCTACATTTCCCTCTTTTCAAAATTCGAAAAGGATGAGTTTCATCTCCATGGGTTTTCCCCATTTGAAGAGGAAAGCACACCATTATGGAGCTTGGAGTCTCCTCTTTCCAACAAGGTAAAATCTACATGAAAAACTCATGTTCTCTCCACCTTCCTTTCATAACCGATTTTACCCATATGTAATACCTTGTTTTCTCTCTCTCTTTTGAGCAAAATATCAACCTAGCAATGGTGGTGGATTCACCTTCTTGAACCAAGGGCTAAAACACCTTCTAAAACTCTCCAAAGGTAAACCCTAGAAATTTCATTTCAAACACTTCAATGAATTGACATTGATTTAAGGGATTAGTATATTAATTATAGTGTTTTGTGTTCATTGGGTGATGGGAATGGAGTTTGGCAACTCCATTCCCCCACATGGCCGATTTGGGCAAGAAAGGAATAAGGAGGAGAAATGAGAAAGAAAGAAGGAATTACAAGCTCAAGGTAAGAGCTCTTCACTAATGTTAAATTTTAGTGCATTAGAGTAATGGGAATGGGTAAACCAATCTAAAGAAACCACATAATGTATTAGTAATGTAATTGAGGAAGTTTGAGTATTTGTGAACTAGCATGTGAATTGTGGGCCTTAGAGCCAAGTGTATTGTGTATGTGCATTAGTAATGTGGATTGAGGAAGTAATGGTGTACTAAGATTTTGTATGTGTGCTGGTAGAACCCTTGTGGTTTGGCTAGATTAGGAATGAGTTGGATGAGAAAACACATATGTGGAGAAGTAAGAAATGTAGAGGGACTATGGCAAAATTTTGGTAGGAATATGTACATGTAGGGATGACTTGGTGAATGGCAAAACCAAGGGTGTATTGGAGTAAGTAGAGATGTCTAATGACTATGAGTAGTAGTTGTGGTAAGAGAATGAAAGAATGTAAAATCTGTAGCAAGGGTTGTTGAATGGTATTGGAGGAACTAGGAGAACTTATGTACTTGACCTAGGGAATGAGTGTTGGACTTGAAGAGGTGAGACAATGCATTGTAGGCCTTGGAGATGACATTAGGAGAGGAAATTATGTATGGAGGAAGTAGGAACCAAAATCTGTAGCAAAGGGGTATCAAATTGTATAGAAGAACTAGGAAAGAATAGTGTGCAAGAATTGGTAAAAAGAATGTTGGACTTGGGCATAGGTGGTATAATTGCTTAGAAATGAATTGGCATGGTAATAGGAGATGTATTTGGGATGCTAGGAGTGACATTGATAGAGGGAGTATTGAGTGGTAGAAGTGGCAACAAAAATCTGTTGCATTAGAGGAGTAAGAACTAGTGTAAGTGTTGAGAAGGAGTAAGGAAAAATGTGTAAGTGAAGGTAGGAATTGAGTAGTAGGTTTGGGGGATGAACTAAGGCTATTTTGAGGGCCTAGGTAGTGTTAAAACATGTGGGATTACATGTGGGAAGATTGGGGAAACAATGGGTAAAGGTTAGAACTGAAAACAGAAATTAAAATGCAAATACTGGGCCGGACCGACCTTAGGACCGAACTGCAAGGTCGGTCGAGCCCAGGTTTACAAGACGGGAAAGCTTCTGGAATCGACCGGACTTGCAAGTTCGGTCGGACCAGAAAAATTCTCCCGTCTGTAACCTACTGGAATCGACCGGACTTGCGACCGGACATGCAAGTTCGGTCGGCCAGAAAAATTTCCGTCGAGCAAGCTACTGGAATGGACCGACCTTGCGACCGGACTTGCAAGGTCGGTCGGCCTAAAATTTTTCCGTTAGTAACTTACTGGAATGGACCGACCTTGGGACCGGACTTGCAAGGTCGGTCGGCCCTGGAATTTTCACCCGATGTAACCTACTGACTCGGACCGAACTTGCAAGGTCGGTCGCAAGTTCGGTCGGGTCAAAACTTACAAAAAAAAAACTATAAGACTATGGTTAGTATATGTATGTATGTATATGTATACCCACCTATACATACGTGCATATATGTAAGTAAACCATTGTTAAGTAATTAAAAGTAAGTAATAAAATGTAAGTATAGGAATGTGAAGACCTAGTAAGTATGAGTTAGGAAGCGTAGGGTAACCGAATTAAGTTAATGATAGTTAGATTAATTATTCGGTTGTATGGATATCATAGGATTTGAATCGTGAATACCGGAGGAACGTTGGGATACAAGTACAACGGTGAAAGGTATGATTTCTTCATGCCCTGTATCCTAATCTGGTTACCCCGATTTGTGTGCTTATTTGACCACCTAAATAAGATAAATGCATGAATCGGACTATATTGCACTTACCTGTGCTTGACTTATGTTGTGCTTGATATTTATTGTCTTGAGCACTAGTTTGTATAATTCATGAATATATGAATGATGATGAATGGTATTCGAACCTCGTATTGTACTTGCGTAATGTATTGTACCTCGTATGTATGTGTATATGTGTATTGTATTATTGTGGCCTGGATGTTGACTTGTGCTAATTCCTAACTATCTAACTCCTAACTTAAGTGAGTAAATTGGAATGAGTACAAGTCCGATATAGTTTCCGCCACGCGTGAGGATGAGGAGACACAAGAGGTTGGATCTGATTCCTGGTTCGTAAGCTGGTCCACGGCCCAAATCCCTTAAGTGGGTAGCATCCTGGATTAGTGAACCAAGTAAAGCCTGGTGGTGGGACGGTGTAGTCCCTGCCCAGAGGCCATACCGGCTTAACATGAGTAAGAGTAAGAAAGTAAGTATGTATGAGTATGAGTATGAGTATGAGTATGTATGTATGTATGGAGTAAACGAGTAAAAGAGTAATCTCCACCCGATTAACCCGGGTGGACCAATGAAGCTAACAAGAACTGTACTTGTGTATGTAATAAGTATGTGTATTCGGAAGAAGGTAAGTATGTATCGGATGGTTATACCGGATTCCTTGTATGTAATAAAGTGTATGTATGTATGCTTGTGTAAGTATTATTGTATTGTGTATAAGAGCATGTATGCATGTATGTTTGAATGAAAATGAACTGCATGTATTCGACCAAGTGGTCGGCGTACCCTCACTAGTACGCGGGGTATGCGGTTATCATGCTCGGCGAAAGCTGACCCCTTCGGGGGACATTTTTAGTGTGCAGGTACCCGAAACGAATATGGTCAAGGAAGAGACCGGAGGCACACCCTTGTATTTAGAAGTAAGTAGCGTGTGAGGAATGGGTAGTAAGTAGCCTCTTAGTGAGTATGTATGAACTTGGAAGAAGCATTGTACTTGTATTGGGAACCTAGTAACCTCGGTTATGTATTTTGTATTGTATGATTTAATGAAGGAGTAAGGTATCGAATGGAACCTTGTGGTATTCGTTTGATGAACGGAGTATGTATCGTGGAAGTGTAGTACTCGGGATTCCGGTCCATCAGACCGATGCTGTATGTAGAAGTAGTAGCCTTGTTAGTCACGTGGGTGATTAACGGCCTTGTATCACCCGTTGTATGTAAGTAAGTATCCGCTGCGTGTATCTGACCTGTAAGGAGATTGGACAGTAAGCATGTATTATGGTAGGGGTGTTACAAAAAGTGGTATCAGAGTGAAGTGTCGCTATGATGACTGGAAATACCGAGTTTAGGAAACACCGAGTTAGGAATTAGAAGCTTAGGGCTAAGGGCTGAGTGTTAGCATTAAAGATATGCTAGTTAGGAACTACCGGTGAGTACCGGATACCTACAATACCAGTCCCGCCCACCGCAAACCCCATTGTATAACTTGGAAAAGGACGCCAGAGAGAAGAGAAGCCTTCTCATACCCGGGGAAAACCCGATCTGGCAGTTGTGAAGCAATCACACAGTAAACAAGAACTTGATAAGTAGTAGATTCCAAGACATGGAAGTTCCGGAGATGGATCCCGGTTGAACAACAACCTCGCACGTGATAGCGGTAGAATGAGCACTCCAACCATGAGGAGGCTGTAACTTGCAACAGCATGGGGTGACCTGCTTAGCAGTCGCGAAACCTAGCTAGTCAACCAACAGCAGGACAGAAGCACTAACCGTGCAACGGAATGAAAAAGGGAGCAGTAACGGAACCCGAGACACAAGTCTACGGGATAGTAATACTTGAATAATACCACCAGCGGTATGCTAGCCGACTAAGGACATAGTCGGAAGCGGTTAACTCCAAAACTACGATGCCATCAAGGTTGCAACACCTGGCCAATATAGCTCAGACAACTACAAGAACAACCATGAGATATAAACCAATAGGACTACAAGCGTAGTGCCTAAACAAGGAAGGCTCAGTAACCACCACAAATGTGTGGGAACAAGCCACAAGGAGCGACACTAAACCAAATAGAACGGGAACCTCCAAGGAGTGGAAGAGTACCCAGATCTACGACAGCCATGTCTAGACCACCAAGAAGCTACCTAAAGGAGCGAGTATATCAATTGTAGATCAATAAGATCGAGAGAATCGCTAACAAGACTAATAAACACAAATGGAAACCCTACCAGGATTGGTATAAGATTACCCAAAAACCACCAGTACCACGCACTTGCCACGGCAAGTGCAGTAAAGACAGAGATATGTAAAGGAACACTAACACGTCACAAGTACATAGTAATGTACGGTGACTGTAACGAAACAACCACAGGATCACACCATCCTAACAACCAGACGTATGGAACCTTGGAAAGGCCTAACGGCCCGACCACTGTATTTAGAACATACCAGTCAGCGAGAAGCTAGACTTGGTCAAGATTTCGAACATGGCTATGCCATGAAGAACTTCTTTTGACACCGTACCATGATTTTAAAACCAATTTTTTTTCAAAACCACAAACTTTTCTTTTAAAACCTTGGATTTTAAAAAAACCAAACCAACAGAATTACGGTGAGTATCATACCATGATACAAGAGGAGTTGACAACAGAATACTTCACCTAGGCGTGTGCCGAACACTACGAGTGTACCCGTTACGGGATGTGGGACAACCGCACTCCGAAGGAGCTTGCGGGCCCGACATATAGTTGGGTAAGTGGTAACGTATCAATATGGTACCCCACGTATGTATACATGTAGTGTGCGACACACGAAGTAGTCAACTCCGTTCTACGGACCATGAGTGAGTTCAATCAGAACAGCTGGACACCTCAGACGAGCAAGTATCAAGGAACTCAGAGAACCCATCTGAAGATGAGAAATAAGAACTAGGAAGTGCAAGAGCACATGCTAGTAAGTATAGACATTGGATATGTCTCAAATAATCCAAACAATACATGACAGCTGGAAGGTATACCCAGCCTAAACACAGTAAGGCAATCGCCTAACGTGAACACCACGATAAGAATTCCCAAGAGCAACCCCAAGATTACCACAAGTATACTCCATCATTGAAGGGAATACCAAACCTAGTCTTAAACACTAGGAACAAGCAGAAACAGTCTACCCAAGAACGGGAGACCTCATACCCAAAAAGGGACAACTCAAGTACAACACCACAAGGAGGTACAGTGGACAACATGTCATCAACATTAGCCGGATGTAACGACATGCTTCAACAGCACTCAGGAGCAATCCTTGAAGGGTGTCTGCATTACAACAGTCGAACAACAGCGACATGGTAAAAGCACAAAGTTAGAACGAACACTCGGTTAGGACCCGAAGGGATTTCACTTAACAGGAAATGCCCTAAGATACTGAGAGACACTTACTAACACCATTTGCCTAAGAAGGTCTCCTATGAACGGAAGCGTGATGCCACGACTTACCACGGAGCCCAATAATACCTCCAACCCACGACAGTATACATGGAGTGGAAACATGTATAAGCAGCTTGCAAGAGCATAGCTGGCAGCAATAAGGCTCTAAGGCCATAAACCTGATGCGTGGTGTAACCTTAAACGGTTGCAAAACCCGCACCATCACTAACAAGACTTGCAAGAAATATTGCCTCATACGACAGGAAATCAAGAACTGGACCATAAATTCAAACCCAACATTCTGAGTGGCTTGGAGTAATGGCCAACCCAATGTCACTGTCACTAGAGCATCAGCCTGGTATACAGTTGACGGAGTTTAAATACCCCTCATGCCTTCTGTAGCGATTGTACACAGGGGCATAAGAATCATGATGATGCCAACATTGGCCTAGTCCACTCTTGAACACTACGGAAACCCAAGGGAAGGTACCCCTCGTTAACCAAAGACCACTAATGCGGTGACGATGTGAACCCTTAGAAAAGGCTTCCATCTACTATAACAATAAAACCACGCCATAGATATTGCCAAGGGATGATGGGATAAGGAAATGAGATTTCCAAACCATTACGACTTAAGGGAGTAAGCACACTCCATATGTACTCAAGCAAGCATGTGGTGAACCATTGTGTAAACACCTACATAGCAAACCTTGTCATTAGACCTATGAGTGGAGACAAACCCCTCAACAAGAACCTTCACTTGTCAGTGATGGAATACCCTCCGATTGGAGAACGGGACCAGAAAACCCTTGAAGTTTCATGGGATGTCCTGGTAATATACATACAAGCCAACTACACAGCCAGAGCCTAAACCAATGCTCAGCACTGAAAGGCAATAATTATCAAAGCAATTAATGTGAATACACATTGAACACCATGAATGACTAACGCTCACGAGAGCTTATGACCCAATGAGTTATCTCATCCTTGGTCAACCAAGATACTTGGTAAATTGGATCACAAATGATGATAGAATGTGAGGTAAGTTAACCTACACATAAAACCTAAGTGGAATAAGACATCTCCACATTGGGAAGATAATAAGATTGCCGTATGCTACGACAACCGTCATACACACAAACACAGGAAACTCCTAGTGTATTTACACCATAAGGAAATGGTGACAATGACAATGTCACTAAGTAAAAAGGAACTACCCACAGTAACAAACAGTAAAAGCAATGTTGTACAATGAGTAAGAATACGGTGCGTAACAGGCGACCGCTATGAGGGAATAGTTAAGCAATAACACGGAGTATAAGTATGAGATGACACACAAAAATATTCTTTCCTATCACATGAGTGACTTACTGTCAAGCGTTTACGCCTCTGCACTCTGTACGACTGAGTGTTTTGGCATTGCACTTGTTCACCTAATGATCTAATGAGATGGCTAGGGATATGGAGAATGTAAACCGTAGTAAATCTTTCCTTTCACCATAAACATGGCATAAGCCAGTCAAGCAAATTTAGCAACATACAGTGCGGCCTAAGGCCAAAGAAGCACGAAGAGTGTACAACACACTAATAATCACAAGATGTGAATTCCATTGGAGTAAAAGGTGAAAGGAGACATATCAAGTCACTAGGACCGACACATATCAATGCAAGTTCATACAAGTAAAGAACACTTGTACTGAACCAGGGAAACTGGTAGAATTCAGAAGCTAGTGACACCAGAGGAAGCACTACAACTAAGTAGTGACTTAACCTCGCCCGACAATAAGTCGAAGGAACTTAGTGAATAACCCTGGAAGCACGAATAGCATGTGCAGTAGATTACCAGAGAGCTGGTTAAAATCTTAAACTCATTGAGTTCGAACGCGGTAAAAGAATACCGAATTTGTTCAGTAAACCTTATTTCCATAATAGACGGATAAAAGCTTATGTATAGCACATTAAGGATAACACGAAGGGTAAGTAACCCGAGTTATCAGGGTCGCGCAGCAGAAGCTAGTGGGCCCTAGCTAGGAGATACTATACCTAGTAAGTATAGTAGAATGGCTATTAATGCCGTGAAGCCTAATAGGCTGGAACCAAATTAATTATGAGTTAGATAAACTCATATAGGAATTTTGGTGCAAAGACTAAACCATTGGTATGGTTAAGACCCTTTGACCAGAGCATATTCTATAGTATACCGTAGTGAAGCTAAACGCTTCAGTTTGCCCAAACTGATTAAACCAATGTCTAATAATAATAACATATGGTAGATTACGTGGGCGTAATCCCTTTTAAGGGGGTAGAGTGAAAACGCTTAATGTAAGTTTTATGAATAAAACACTTAAACCGTAATGTGCATAGCACAAATGAGAATCAAATTGATGATTGGTACTATGTTAAATAAACATAAGTACTCATTCATATTGTAATTATGGTAACTAGGCATTAAACATGCAAATACCATAGGAGGAATGTACCTATCTTGTAACACCAGTGTAAGAGTATTAGTAAAAGAAAAGTAATGAGTAGTGGACGGAGCTCCACAAGTATTGTAACCTTTGAAGAAGTAGTACGAAATGAATGAGGATAGTAGATGAATGAAGTTATGAGTAGTGGAATCGTAAGTAAATATGTGAAACAATTGAAGCCAACTAAATCTTATAAGTGTAGTATTCCGTAGTTAGAATATAGGAGATGATGGTGAGTAATGGATGGAAGTAGTGAGGGTTGATGAAATGAGCATTAGGACCGAACCATGGAGTAAAGCATTTGGGAAGTAGAGTGAGGACGATTGATGGATTGATTCCATCCTTTGGAGATGTATGAATTCGCAACGACGACTAGAAAGAATAAAAAGATAGAAAATGGAAACAATTAAATTATTGTTGGTTGAACCTGATGTGGGAAGTCGAACTTGATCCTGATCAGATCAAGGGAAACCGAACACAAATTGGGGTGGAAAGATAGTTCAACACTGATGCTGATCACATCAGGGTCGAATGATTCTCGAAGCTCCCCTCAAGTGGTCACAAGAATCACACATAGGATAGAAGTAATGAATATAAATTGGAACTTGGAGTTGGATGCTTTAGAAAGATTTCTAATTAGCTGTTGGGAAGGATTTTTCCTTAGACTGGAATAAGGATTTGGCTAGAAGCTTATACCGGAGAAGATAGTAGTGTAGCATATGGTATTATTCCAAGGGCAGCAGGACATAGAGGAGTCCTGTGTCGAGATGACCTGAGTGCCTGCGGATTGTATGTGTATTGCATTGCTTTGGGGATACTTTGCACTATATGTATGTATGAACTCTGTAATGAGGAACCGGATAGTTAGTAGTAGTGCGGATTGGAGTAACTATTGTATATTGGTATAGTATGGTATGTAGGAACCTTGAGGGATTTTGGGAATTGTAAGGAGGAAGGATGTATGACTTTGGCACTAGGCAAGTATAAAGGAGTAAGTATAGTAATCCCATAACCGCGAACAACTTTGAGGACAAAGTTTCTTAAGGGGGGTAGATTGAAATACCCCGAACTTAAATACAGGGATTAAAATTAACTTAATACATATTTAAGGGCCTAATGGTACCAAATTAATAACAGTAAGGAAAAATAATCCAAAAGAAATAAAGAAACGCTTAAAAGGCGAAAAACGCTAAATAAGCGTTAAATAACCATAGGAGGTATGAGACCTCGGTTAGCGTATTATATGGATTCTAAAGGCTTAATAAGGCCTAAACAATATATGGGAACAACTCCCAAAGAAAATGGATCCAAATAATGAATTAAAACGCTAATAGAGCTTTAGAGCACGTTTTTCGAGAAAACCCGGAAACTTGACTTTAAGAGGTCAAACGGACCCGTAAAAATTATAAATCATTAAATAATAATTATTAAGCATTTATGGAAGCTTAATAACTAATAAAATAATTAAACGAGAAACTCCGAAAACGGACCCGGTTGTGAACAGTACCTAAACCGGGTAAAATAACGAGCGTTTTCTGTAAAAGACGAAAAACGTCCAGCTGGTATAACTGTAGGGGGGCCGGTTTTTATATGTCAAACGACTCCCTCACACACACATGTAACTAGCTAACTATAAGAGAGCCAAAAGCAAAGAAAAACAATAAAGTAAAAGCTACTTTATATCTACTCTCTCACCCTTACTCTCCAACATTTTCTGCTTGATGCTCTCCATATACTGATCACTCTCCTTGTGCAGCTCGTATCTCATCAATCATACTGCTGCTCGCTACCAGTGCAAATAATGATGAGCTCTGCGGCTCCAGGCGTCGGCTACTACATTCGCTTTGCCTCTTTGTATTTCAGATCTATGTCGTAGTCCTTCAAGAACTCGACCATCTTCTCTGTCGCATTTTCAGCTCCTTCTGGAGAAGAGATCTGGTAAACTCTTATGATCAGAGTAGATAGGACTGTCACACCGTAAAGATAATGTCGCCAGATCTTCAAAGCGAAGACTACTCTGCGCCTAACTCAAGGTCGTGTGTGGGGTAATTCACCTCATGCTTCTTCAGCTGTCGGGATGCGTAGGCAACTACCTTCCCGTGCTGCATAAGCACACAGCCTAGACCGGTTCCAGAGGCATCACAGTATACCTCGAACCCATTATGCCCTCAGGGATAGTAAGATAGGCGGCCGATGTCAGGAGATCCTTCAGCGTCTGAAAGGACTGCTCACACTCTACAGACCATAAACTGGGATTCCTTCTTCATAGATTAGTCATTGGTTTGGCCTCTTTGGAGAAGTCCTTCACGAACCTTCTATAGTAACCAGCCAAACCCAGAAAGCTGCGGACGTCTGTAACTGTCTTTGGCCTTGGCCAACTCTTCACTGCCTCAATCTTAGCAGGATCTACAGATATCCCGTCTGCGGATATGATGTGTCCTAGAATGACACGCTGCCTAACCAAAACTCACACTTCGAGAGCTTGGCATACAGCTGGTTCTTCCACATATTATTCAACACCTATCTAAATGTAACTCATGATCTTCCCTGGTCTTCGAATAGATCAAATATCGTCGATGAACACCTAACTGAACTATCGAGTTGTTCTCTGAAGAGACGGTTCATCAAATCCATGAATATAGCTGGCGCATTCGTCAACACCGAATGGCATAACGGTGAACTCGTAGTGTCCATACCGTGTCCTGAAAGCTGTCTTCTCTATGTCACCCTCTGCAATCCTAATCAGATGGTAGCCAGATCTGAGATCTATCTTCGAGAACACACTGCACCTCTCAACTGGTCAAATAAGTCATCAATCTGTGGTAACGGGTACTTGTTCTTGACCGTGACCGCATTAAGCTCACGGTAGTTGATGTAGAGTCGCATACTGCCGTCCTTCTTCTTCACGAAATAACTGGAGCACCCCAAGGAGAAACACTCGTCGAATGAATCCCTTGTCGAGGAGGTCCTCCAGCTGTACCTTCAGCTCCCTCATCTCAGCCGGTGCCATACGGTAGGGTGCCTTAGCAATAGGGCCCGTACCTGGCAATAAGTCAACGGCGAACTCAACCTCACGCACAGGCGGCATGCCTGGCAACTCATCAGGAAACACATCGGGAAAGTCTGCCACGACTGGAATGTCTACATCCATCTTGTCGCACTGTCTCGTGTCCTGTACGTATAGAGGAAGGCTTGTCGTCCCTTCCTAATAGCCTTCATCAGGGACAATGCTGACACGATCTTGACAGTCGGCTCTCTCCTCACACTGCGGTACGACACTGTCTTCCCGCTCGGCCCCTTCAGTAGTAGTCGATGCTCTGCACAATGAAGCGGCCTTATGCTTCTGTAGCCAATCCATACCCACAATAATGTCAAAGCCCAAGTTCTTCAATCAAATCGATGGGAAAAGTCTCATTCATAATACTGATCTCTGACCCTAAGTAGTACTGCCTGGTGCAACCTACTTTCTCTTCGATGGTAGGGTGACTGAAAAGTCTGAAAGCTGTTCGAGGGCAGCCCCCAGCTTCATAGCAAATGCCGAGGAAATGAAAGAATGTGAAGCCCCTGAGTCGAACAATACGGAAGCACTAACACCATCAACAGGAAAGGTACCTGAGATCATCTCTCGTATTAGCATCGAGTCCCAATAATCACTAATTTACTGTTGGTTGTAATTGTCATACCTGTGATGACATTACCGGACTCCTTGGCTTGCGCCATATCTAAGATGCAGATGGTACCCTCCTTTCCATTTTCCATAGCCTGAAGTTATGAATCAACGGTATCAACAAACTGAACACATATGCTTGAAGGCATAAAACTCTTAATTCATTCATTCAACTGTATTATACAAGGTTACACACTTAGCTACCGCTATTACATCAGTACTGTCTGAAAGTCAAATTTAAACGGCCAGGTCGGATGTGGGTATCATTCACTAGAGCTGGTGGTGCGGTATTGAGCTTAATGCTCTGAATACTATGATATAAAAGCCTCGACTCTCCACCAAATACCAACACATCCCCAGACTTGAGGATGATCTTGCTTGCTAGATCCATCCTCTTCTGGTCTCCATAGATGAACTCAGCATCATCGCCGATGGAGAATGACACAACCGGTATTCCTCTGGTGATGGACTCGGTCGTCTCATCACAGTCCTGGTGCATCCCAAGTTTTCCTCCCTGCTTGTAGTAGTTGATGATGCAAACGTCAGGTGTCATGTCGGGTAATGGGTAAGTCTCACTGTTTTGAGCAATATCCATTGCGTTTCTCACCAAGGTTAGGAAACTCTCAGGTATCCTAGGTATAGATACGCCACCTACCATCCTCACCTCTCCTCTCGATAAACCCTAGTTTGTGGATCCCAATCTTTCCCTAAGCACATCGATTGTAGTTTCATTCTAGATCCACTATTAAATACTGGGGTATAAAATCCTCATATGCCTTTACCCAAAGCTCTACACTCATTCACTATGACGATTTGCTCATCTAGGTTAGGAACTCTCTGAGAAGTATCATGCCCGGTCTGACCACATGACACAACTCACTAGGGTACTCCCGTCTTTCTTCCACGGTCTAGGTGATCTCTGTCTTGTAAGTGTGGGATAGCAGATGTCGAAGTCTCCTAAGAGGTAACAGGTTTCCTAGTTAAGTCGTTTATCTAAGGCGGTAATTAAAACACGCATTCATGCTTAAATAAAGCGTTTAACACTCAGTCATGCTTTCATACCATGGTTAAGGTTTCAAATGCTAACCTTCACCGCGCTGGGTACTAGTACCAGCGCCCGATGCTTCCGCTGCATTCAGCACGCGGTTGCCTGACGGGTTCCTCTGGGTGGTTTCTCTGGTTCTGCTGCTGCGGCTACTGCTGCGCTGCTGCCCCTCTGGCTTGGGCGCCGGCCCCCTCTGGCCACCTCGAGCTCCACCTCCTCCAGAGGTGCACTCTGAGTCCCCTTCGGCAGGCGGTACGCTCGGCTCTCCGGGTTCGAGAAGCACTCGAACGACCTGTGGCCCTTCTTCCCGCAGTGGTGACAGTCCACAGCTTGCCCGGTGCAGTCCACACCCGGGTGGTCCTTACCACAGCGCTTGCAGTGAAAGTGGCGCTGGGGTGCAGATCCTATTATCATATCACACTCAGGTTAACACATGGATGGTAATGGATAGTATAGTACACAAACATTCACAAGGTTAGATCGTTTACCCTTAGGGGGTACAGATCTAAGAGGCTGGGCGTCGTAGGTAGGCCCGGTCAGCATCGGGACCTTCTCTTTGCCCTTCTGGCTGGCCTGCTCCTTCTTCTTCTCCTTCCAGGAGAACTTTTTCTTCCTGTGATCGTCAAAGTGTCAGGAATAGCAGGTATAAAAGCAGGCAGCAATTAAGTAATTTAAGTGGATTAAATAACTTAAGGGTGGATCTTACTTCCAACTCTTGCCGCTTCCGCTTCCAGCCGCAACCTCCGCCTCCTTCTCTGGGGCCTTACGCTTCTGCCCCTGGCCGTCCTCCCAGCTGTTCACCAACAGCTCGGTCCGGGAAGCAGCCTCGTAGCATTCCTATAATGCATCAATGAGTTCCCCAACTTGTAATAATTCAAACCGAGTTACAAGATATAATCTGTCAGCTAACTTTACCTGAATCGTAGGATATAAGGCAGCGCCATGGCGGCCTTGATCGCATATCGCAACCCGCCTCTAAACTTCTCAACTTTCACAGTATCCAAATAACAACTCCTGGGACAAAGTCCAAGAGCCCAATAAAAGTGGAGTAGTACTGATCTACTACTGTCTATATACTACCCTGCTTCAGGGCTTCAAACTCTTCCTCTTTCTCTGCTTCAAATTTGCAGGATAGTATTTCTCTCTCAACAGTTCCACAAAACCTGTCCATCCAAATCCCTCAATAGCAATGTAATGCGCCTTCACGGACCTCCACCAAGTGCTGGCGGCGTCCCTCAAGTGAAAGGCCGCTATGCCGACCCGGTGCTCAGCACGCACATGAATGGCGTCGAAGGCCTTCTCATGCTCAATGATGTATCTCTCTAGGACGGTGGGGTCAGCTACCCCGTCATACGTAGGTACACGTGTGTCAGCGACACTCTTGAGCCAGTTCGGCTCTCTAGGTGCGGGTACGGGTGGGACTACTGGTGGTGCTCCTATCTGGACACCTCCCATCAGGGCTAGCAGAGCAAAGACGGCCGCTACCGTCTCAGCAACGCCCACGGCTGGGGCCTTAGGAGGTCCTCCTCCAGGCCCGCCGCCTCTTCCACCACCACCTCTGCCTCTGCCAGCTGATCGTCTTCCGGAAGACATCTGAAGATTCAGAATCAAGGTCAGCTCTTAGTATAAGTACTGTACCTATCTCAACCATAACCTAACTCAAATCATTTATAACTGTCTACTGGTACTGGTGTGTGAATAACCTAAGATCACGGTACTTAAACTACTATCTCTTGTAATCAGAGCGTACTCCGCTCTGATACTACTTTTGTCAACCCCTACTAAATCGGCTCCTAATAATCCTATAAATGTCGCACATAATAAATATATCGCAGCGGTAAATAACAGACTGTCGCTCTAATGGTGTCACAGTTATCACTCGCCTATACGGGTGATAACGAGTTACCGATAATCAACATGTGAAACGTATTCCCGCAGTGACCACAAGAGATAGATAGTAGAACTTAAACACTTAAAAACAATCCAACAATAACCAATTATTACAGACCGTACTCGTGAACATCTAAACAATCCTCCTCGGTTTACATAACCCGAGTCCAAAACGTCATCAGTATCAAACCGTACCAAGTCTTAAACAACAGTAATATTACAATCGTCACGCCTCACGTCGACCACCAGCTACTCTCCTGAAATAAAAATGGTTTGTGGTATGGAATCAGCCCCTGCTGAGTATGTTATCACATGCCCCGTCATGCCCCCAAAGACCCCTCAATTATTTGGTCGAGAGCATGAGGTTCGTTACATGCAATACCGTTTTAAATATTTAAAATTGTAAAACAATTAATAGTAATATCCATACAACAACACAACCATCAACACACAATAATATAATCACAAGTATAACCAATGAACAACAAAGCAAACCACGAGAATAATAAACAAGTATTAAGTCTCGTCCATGGTATAGAAACCATGATTGTTCGCCACTGTACAAGTCTCAGTCGTATTAATTGTTTAGTATACCTAGTGACAATGTCTCGTTAAACGACATGTCTCTAGTTACCCATATATTATGGCGGGTCCCCCGGCAGTAGCCACTCCAACGGTAGAGTCTCCGACAACGAGCTTCTAGTTCATGGGAAATTTCTTGATACTTGCGGACCCGTACGCGGACATCTTGGTATCGTTTTGGTGATCACAACGCGCACAGAGCCACATCCTCTTGGCTTTATTATCTTTCCATAATTAATTATTCCATCGCATCGCATTACCATTTTTTTTCTAACACAACAGACTAAGGTATTAGTCCAATCCGGAGTCTATAAACTCGGGATCCAGTGTTAGATTCAGGCGGCGTTTAGAAGGCCATTGCTCCGTATAAAATCTTGGATTAATATAGGTTATATCCTAGTGCTACAACGTTTTACTGACGTTCCTTATATTTCATATAAGATAGCACCATAGCCGCTAGTCGTTTATATATAGGTTCATATATACGAACCAATACTGTTAACTCAACAACAGTAAATAAGAGCAGCTATAAATATTCAATTCATGCATATTAATTAGCACATTCAGACAAACAATCTTATCATAGATCACACAGAAGTCTGAACTGAGGAAGCCCTCAGAGACAATCAGAGACACATACAACATCCGTTCACCCTGACTGTATAACGGTGGAGTATGAATCAGCTAGATCGAATGCTCCTTGTGTCGACTCTATCAGTCTAAACAATAGATAACGCTACTGATTAGCATCCCGTATACAACATAACTCTACGGTACCCCGTACCGTCTCTATTACCTCCCGGTTAACCCCCCGTTATAAACTGTCAACGTTTGTCGGGTTTTCCGCTTAACTCGGAATTGGAAAAACGTTATATTACATGCGTAGCCTTGTCTTGTATATTAATATACTTGATGTTTGAACTTCGTTATCGCATGTAGTGTTAACATACCCTTGTATATAATATAGTTTGTTTCTATATTGCATGTATAATTCTTATCATATATTTACATTTCACCTTAGTATTTATTTTCCTAAGGTTTGTTTTTCCAAGTTTAATGAAGTATATTCTTATGTAAAGATACTCTGGATTATATATAAATCCTTATTATTTTATGTATACTCCTAACATTTAGAACTTCCATATCTAATGTTTGTAAATCTTTTCCCTTTATCATATATCATTTTAATTGTCACAATTATAGTTATTAAACCATATTATATTTTCCACTCCAAAATATATATTTATTTATATATATATATATATATCATGGGACACTTTATTATATGGTAAGTTTTATAATATATATTCATTCTTTTTAATGAATATCTCTTATATTATAAATGTTATCCCTTTTATAACATTTGAAACCATATTATAAATTTTTATTTAAAATGCCCATATTTCCGAACAGCACTTAGTTTCATAAATATTTACAAAATCCACCACATAATTAATATAATGTTATATTATAGTTATATAACATATATTTTGACATTTATGTCATTAAAACAATTATAACCTATAGTTACAATTGTTATATATTACCAAGTAGCCCCTTATATTTTCGGCTTCCACTATAAACCACTAAACTTCCATAAATCACAAATCTAACCCAATTTAGAATACATAGTTTTCTATTGCCATAAAAACTATATATTATACATATATCTTTATAAATTGGGTTAGATTTGTGATTTATGGAAGTTTAGTGGTTTATAGTGGAAGCCGAAAATATAAGGGGCTACTTGGTAATATATAACAATTTGTAACTATAGGTTATAATTGTTTTAATGACATAAATGTCAAAATATATGTTATATAACTATAATAAACATTATATTAATTATGTGGTGGATTTTGTAAATATTTAAGAAACTAAGTGCTGTTCGGAAATATGGGCATTTTTAAATAAAAATTTATAATATGGTTTCAAATGTTATAAAAGGGATAACATTTATAATATAAGAGATATTCATTAAAAAGAATGAATATATATTATAAAACTTACCATATAATTGTAACACCCCCTACCATAATACATGCTTACTGTCCAATCTCCTTACACGTCAGATACACGCAGCGGATACTTACTTACATACAACGGGTGATACAAGGCCGTTAGTCACCCATGTGACTAACAAGGCTACTACTTCTACATACAGCATCGGTCTGATGGACCGGAATCCCGAGTACTACACTTCCACGATACATACTCCGTTCATCAAACGAATACCACAAGGTTCCATTCGATACCTTACTCCTTCATTAAATCATACAATACAAAATACATAACCGAGGTTACTAGGTTCCCAATACAAGTACAATGCTTCTTCAAATTTCATACATACTCACTAAGAGGCTACTTACTACCCATTCCTCACACGCTACTTACTTCTAAATACAAGGGTGTGCCTCCGGTCTCTTCCTTGACCATATTCGTTTCGGGTACCTGCACACTAAAAATGTCCCCGAAGGGGTCAGCTTTCGCCGAGCATGATAACCGCATACCCCGCGTACTAGTGAGGGTACGCCGACCACTTGTCGAATACATGCAGTTCATTTTCATTCAAACATACATGCATACATGCTCTTATACACAATACAATAATACTTACACAAGCATACATACATACACTTTATTACATACAAGGAATCCGGTATAACCATCCGATACATACTTACCTTCTTCCGAATACACATACTTATTACATACACAAGTACAGTTCTTGTTAGCTTCATTGGTCCACCCGGGTTAATCGGGTGGAGATTACTCTTTTACTCGTTTACTCCATATACATACATACATACATACTCATACTCATACTCATACTCATACATACTTACTTTCTTACTCTTACTCATGTTAAGCCGGTATGGCCTCTGGGCAGGGACTACACCGTCCCACCACCAGGCTTTACTTGGTTCACTAATCCAGGATGCTACCCACTTAAGGGATTTGGGCCGTGGACCAGCTTACGAACCAGGAATCGGATCCAACCTCTTGTGTCCTCATCCTCACGCGTGGCCGAAACTATATCGGACTTGTACTCATTCCAATTTACTCACTTAAGTTAGGAGTTAGATAGTTAGGAATTAGCACAAGTCAACATCCAGGCCACAATAATACAATACACATATACACATACATACGAGGTACAATACATTACGCAAGTACAATACGAGGTTCGAATACCATTCATCATCATTCATATATTTCATGAATTATACAAACTAGTGCTCAAGACAATAAATATCAAGCACAACATAAGTCAAGCACAGGTAAGTGCAATATAGTCCGATTCATGCATTTATCTTATTTAGGTGGTCAAATAAGCACACAAATCGGGGTAACCAGATTAGGATACAGGGCATGAAGAAATCATACCTTTCACCGTTGTACTTGTATCCCAACGTTCCTCCGGTATTCAAGATTCAAATCCTATGATATCCATACAACCGAATAATTAATCTAACTATCATTAACTTAATTCGGTTACCCTTACGCTTCCTAACTCATACTTACTAGGTCTTCACATTCCTATACTTACATTTTATCTACTTACTTTTAATTACTTAACAATGGTTTACTTACACATATATGCACGTATGTATAGGTGGGTATACATATACAGACATACATATACTAACCATAGTCTTATAGTTTTTTTTTTGTAAGTTTTGACCCGACCGAACTGCGACCGACCTTGCAAGTTCGGTCCGAGTCAGTAGGTTACATCGGGTGAAAATCCAGGGCCGACCGACCTTGCAAGTCCGGTCCCAAGGTCGGTCCATTCCAGTAAGTTACTAACGGAAAAATTTTAGGCCGACGACCTTGCAAGTCCGGTCGCAAGGTCGGTCCATTCCAGTAGCTTGCTCGACGGAAATTTTTCTGGCCGACTGAACTTGCATGTCCGGTGCAAGTCGGTCGATTCCAGTAGGTTACAGACGGGAGAATTTTTCTAGTCCGACCGAACTTGCAAGTCCGTCGATTCCAGAAGCTTTCCCGTCTTTGCAAACCTGGGCTCGACCGACCTTGCAGGTTCGGTCCTAAGGTCGGTCCCGCCCAGTATTTGCATTTTAATTTCTGTTTTCAGTTCTAACCTTTACCCATTGTTTCCTCCATCTTCCCACATGTAATCCCACATGTTTTAACACTACCTAGGCCCTCAAAATAGCCTTAGTTCATCCCCCAAACCTACTACTCAATTCCTACCTCACTTACACATTTTTCCTTACTCCTTCTCAACACTTACACTAGTTCTTACTCCTCTAATGCAACAGATTTTTTTGTTGCCACTTCTACCACTCAATACTCCCTATCAATGTCACTCCTAGCATCCCAAATACATCTCCTATTACCATGCCAATTCATTTCTAAGCAATTATACCACCTATGCCCAAGTCCAACATTCTTTTTACCAATTCTTGCACACTATTCTTTCCTAGTTCTTCTATACAATTTGATACCCCTTTGCTACAGATTTTGGTTCCTACTTCCTCCATACATAATTTCCTCTCCTAATGTCATCTCCAAGGCCTACAATGCATTGTCTCACCTCTTCAAGTCCAACACTCATTCCCTAGGTCAAGTACATAAGTTCTCCTAGTTCCTCCAATACCATTCAACAACCCTTGCTACAGATTTTACATTCTTTCATTCTCTTACCACAACTACTACTCATAGTCATTAGACATCTCTACTTACTCCAATACACCCTTGGTTTTGCCATTCACCAAGTCATCCCTACATGTACATATTCCTACCAAAATTTTGCCATAGTCCCTCTACATTTCTTACTTCTCCACATATGTGTTTTCTCATCCAACTCATTCCTAATCTAGCCAAACCACAAGGGTTCTACCAGCACACATACAAAATCTTAGTACACCATTACTTCCTCAATCCACATTACTAATGCACATACACAATACACTTGGCTCTAAGGCCCACAATTCACATGCTAGTTCACAAATACTCAAACTTCCTCAATTACATTACTAATACATTGTGGTTTCTTTAGATTGGTTTACCCATTCCCATTACTCTAATGCACTAAAATTTAACATTAGTGAAGAGCTCTTACCTTGAGCTTGTAATTCCTTCTT